>VXAD01008737.1:930046-1325881 GCA_013399195.1 Dicrurus megarhynchus
ATTTTTTTTGTAAAGAAAGGGCGCTTGCCAACTTGTGCCGGGGACGCCCGATGCCGGGAGCCGCGTGTTGCTGGAACCCCGCTGGGCTCTCGCCGGCCCCGGTGGGGGAGGGGGGCAGGAGGAGGAGGAAGGAGAATGCTTCTTACTGGGGGGTTTTGGCGCCACTTTTGTTTTAGATAGTGCTCCTCTGCCCCCTCCTCCTCGGCACGCACTGAACTGAGCTGAACCCTGCCCAGGTAGGAAACGAGAGCTTTCCTGGTGTTTCTCTTTTCTGGGCGCTTATTTTCTCAACACGGATTAAAAAAACCCCCAAACCATATACATATATGTATTTGTTGCTGCGGTTAAGGTCGGAGGGAGAGCGGAGTGAGCGGCCGTAGATGGCTGGGCTGGGAGGCCCTGTTTTCCGGGAATTCCTCTCCCTGCCCAAGCGCATCCCTGGTGCTGGCCTTGGGGGCCCGCACCGCTCTGCTCCCGGCCGCTCTTCCTCCATGCCTTCCTCTGTTCTGGTAGCGTTGTATAATCCGTCTGCCCCGTGGAAATCCGGGACCCACCGACCTCAAATTTTTTTATTTTTGTTTTCCTCCTCGCCCCCGAAAGCGGGCGTGGAGGCGATCGGGCCTCTCTTTCGCTGCTTTTATTTATTTATTGTACTGCCCAGGCTCGGCTCTCCTTTCTTGTGTTCCCACGGGATGCGGCGTTAGAGGATGACACAAAGTTTCGATCACTGCCGAGTCCAGTGCTCTAGTTACTGAGGGGGGGTGGGTAGGTGGTTGGTCGGTTGGTTTTTTTGTTTATTTGTTNCTGGAAGAGAACCATAGGAAAACGCCTTTTGGATCGCTTCCCTGGAAGCCGTTGCACGGCCGCTTTTATGCTCTCTGGGAGTTTTGTCGAATCCTGTTTTAAATGACCAAAAATGAGAGTTCCTAACGTTTCGTACAGGGAGGTGTTCTCCAAGCATAAGTCTCCTTGTTAACTCTTGGCAGTTCCGTCTCGATTTGTGATTGATTACTTCTTTCTCGTTTGTAGTGCTTGGCCATTCGAAACAACTTTTTCCGTTTTTCATAGTCTCTTTTCCTTAAATCAGTAATCTAGTTATTATTTTTTCTGGAGTATTTATCTGGTATTGAACTCTCCCAAGACTTACCCGTGTGCAGGCTGGCTGATTGTGTGCAGATAAATAAATACCACAAGTGATTGTGCAATTGACAATCATTAATCTCTGTCATCTTGGTATCACTTGTTCATTATCCTCAACTCATAATTTTGTGATCAGTCTTCGTGGTGATCAGTCACAGACGCAGTACCACAGATCTGGTAGAGGGCNGTTTGTTTTGTTTTTTAATTACTTTTTGGCAGCCCGGGTAGCGCTGCTGGCCCCCCCGCCTGCCCCGCCCGCGCTCGAAAGCTCTCCCATTNAAATCAGTAATCTAGTTATTATTTTTTCTGGAGTATTTATCTGGTATTGAACTCTCCCAAGACTTACCCGTGTGCAGGCTGGCTGATTGTGTGCAGATAAATAAATACCACAAGTGATTGTGCAATTGACAATCATTAATCTCTGTCATCTTGGTATCACTTGTTCATTATCCTCAACTCATAATTTTGTGATCAGTCTTCGTGGTGATCAGTCACAGACGCAGTACCACAGATCTGGTAGAGGGAAACATAGTTTGGGTAACATAGTTTGTTTTCTTTTATAGCCATGATAACAGTTTCATTACTAAATGAAACATGGTGTGAGAGTTGCCTTGCTTTTGGCATAAACATGAATATTTTTTGCTGCTGAAAGCCCTGGAGGTGAACGGGCTGGAATCCCCACACTATTCTGATTAATCAAAGACTGAAAAAGCTTCGAAGTTATACGAAGGAGAAAAATATTAATTGAACCCCATCTCTGACAAATAGATCTTGCTCTGTAACTCGTAGGGCTTATGTTGGCCCTTTTTAACAAAACCGGTGACATTTTATGGTGTTGTCTACAGGTGGGCTTTGTGCAACCTGTGACACAAACTCCCCGAACTTCTGTTGCTGTTGTTTGTATTAAGTTAGCTATGGTAAACTTAAGGTTGGCTGTTGTATAAGCTTAAATTCAAACAACCAACCAAAAAACCCACAGGCGTGGAACTGGGGGATAGGAGAGACTTTAATTTTTCTGTGATACTTCCTAGCCTTCAGATAACTCCCAAGTTATGTACTTGGGCCAGAGTTATGCTTTTGGAGCTTTATCTTGCATTTACAGTTTCAGGAAGATAATGCTGAATAGAGTCAATAAGCAATGTAAGGATTTGTTGTTAAACTTGTATTTAAGAAGTTCAGTTAAAATTTATGAACAGCTCTCATCTTTTAGATATAAAGTATTGATCTTTTGTAATTGAAAAGTGAAATTAATTTGAGTTGGTTCAAATCAAGGATTCTGTGATACTTGAATATATTTAAAAGAAATTGGGTTCTGTGAAATGACAAAAAATTGGTAGTTCATAGATTATTAAAAGACTTAGTTTAAAAATGCGTTATGTTACTTGAATAGCCTTCATTTTATAAGTTGGAGTATTCAGTTAGCTGATTTTTAATCTAACTAAAATTCCATAAATATATCACATTTGAACTTTGTGTTCAAGTCTTTCAATGTTTGGAGTGAAACAATTTCCACTTGGAAGGAGTGTAAATAGAATCGTCAGTTAAATACTCTCTAGGTTTATTTTGTCTCAGTATAACTTACCAACAGCAACTGAATTATAAAAAAAAAAAGTAATGTAGACAGCTTCTCTTGAATATTACATGCTACTGCAGTCTCCTGTAGAAAATAGCTGCAGGCAACAAACCACTTGAAAGTTCCTGCTCTTGGTGGTGGGAGCAACTGTGTTAGACTTAGTTAAGTCATGAAATGATGTTGGCACATCAAAGCTTTATGAACTTCTTAAATTTAGATTGCTCTTTGTCGCTTATGGTTCAAATTTAGAATGATTCCAGAATCCTTGTTTGTCATTTTCATTTGTGGTCTTACTGTCTCAGTTGTTTTGCTGCAGGCAAATATTTTAGGAGGATGAGCTTTTCTGAAACTTGTGTGCCAGCAAAAACAGGTTGTATGTTTTACAGAAACCTGAAATACTTTGGTTGCTTATTTTCACCAAATGTATCCCAGAAAATAGGCAAATATTTCCGCTTGTTACTTGTGCTTGTTGGTTGTGGTACTGGAATTCCGTGTTTTGTCAGATGAGACAAGGTTTTCAGCTCAGTGTGATCTCTGCCTACAGTGGTCATTTCTTCTCTTGACTAATTTGAAAATTTAGGAGAATATCGTAGGTGTGAATTTCCAAAATGGTACTGTTGGATTTTGGTGGTGGGTGTTATTTTGTATTGTGGGTTTGGGTTTTTTTTCTTTTTTTCCTTTTTTTCTTTTTTTTTTCTTTTTTCGATGTGTGTAATTAAGAAAACATTAAGAAAGAGGAATATGTTGTTGATTTGGTCTCTGTCAGCGAGATGCGAGAATTTCCAAGAGTTTCATCTGGTTCAGTACTTGTTTTGTCATGGAAAGAAGTGATTGATAGCAGCCATCAACATACCAGTTTAATACTCTTAAATGAAAGCTTTGCTCTCTTTCTCAGTATCACTTAAAACATTCATATTCTGAAAACTTCATCTTATATGAGGATCATTGACAAAGAAGAAGAGAGTGATAATCTAGTCCTTGGGAAACAGAGGTGAGCAGGGAATTGGAGTTTTAGGTTGGAGAAAAAAGCTTGCACACAGCAAATATATGGAGGAATGGAAAAAGCTCTTTTTCATGTGCATCACAACAACTTAAATGGTGACATAGANGGGCGGCGCGTGCAGCGGCCGCCCCCGGTCCCCAGGGGGCGCCCCGGCGGCGGGGCCGCGGCTGCGCGGGCGGGGGAGCCTGGAGAGGGATGGGGCGAGGGCAAGGGGCAGGGAGCGCCTTCGGTCGCCTTGGCAGTGTCACAGCTGCGGAACTGGAGCTCTTGGGCGAGTGTTTGTTCAGTTTAAAAGACTACTTTGAAGAGTAAACCAGTTAAGCTCTTCCATTCAGTGGACAGGTTTTGTGTTTGAAGGTTAGTACAGTGACTTCAGTTGGCTTTTTATATTAGGAAAAAAAATCTGCTTTCAAAAAAGAAAGTTCAGTATCTTTGTGGTTTAAGGGTAAGCCTTGGAATCTGATGTGACTTTTGACAAGGTCAGGTATTATTTAAGAGTGCTATAGCAAAAACTCATTTTGAGAGTACAAGGTTAAAATTGTAGTTTTAATCGTATGTTATTTTAACTAGAATTTATTTTCCTTTAGTATTCTCATTTTGAAATTCATAAGAATCTGGTAAAGTTGGAAATTTTTTTTTTTTGGTGAGAATAAATCTCTGAAGGTGACCCTCATTTAGATCATCACAGACAATTGTAGGACTGGTGCTGGTTTGTTGAAGTTGGGAAGCTTGAGGGGCTGTTACCTGACTGGCTTCTGTCTCGAGAAAGGTATTTCACTGTTCAGGTATCAACACATAAACTGTATTCTTTTTTTCTTGATCCTGTCAGTTTGGTGGCTGAGATCACTGAGACTAGACCAGAATGCTAGATTTGATGGGTTATGCCGTTCCATTATTTCACAGAATACTCAATCAGTTTTTAGTATCTCTGTCTTTCCAAGTGTTCCACTGTTTAAGTCTCCTAGATCTACAAAATCTTGGGTAGGAAGAAGAGAAAGAGAAACATTTCTTTCACAAACATTTTCTGAGATCTGGCACCCAATTTTGGAGATAAGAATGTGGGAAAATTTGATCCCCNGATGTGTGTAATTAAGAAAACATTAAGAAAGAGGAATATGTTGTTGATTTGGTCTCTGTCAGCGAGATGCGAGAATTTCCAAGAGTTTCATCTGGTTCAGTACTTGTTTTGTCATGGAAAGAAGTGATTGATAGCAGCCATCAACATACCAGTTTAATACTCTTAAATGAAAGCTTTGCTCTCTTTCTCAGTATCACTTAAAACATTCATATTCTGAAAACTTCATCTTATATGAGGATCATTGACAAAGAAGAAGAGAGTGATAATCTAGTCCTTGGGAAACAGAGGTGAGCAGGGAATTGGAGTTTTAGGTTGGAGAAAAAAGCTTGCACACAGCAAATATATGGAGGAATGGGAAAAGCTCTTTTTCATGTGCATCACAACAACTTAAATGGTGACATAGAAGCCTGTAGCCGTGGTTTAGATTCAATACCGTCCAGCGTTTTAGATCAGCTCCCCTTTTAAACTCAAAGGCTCAGTAAAAATGGGAATTCTTCATGGTTCCATAGTTCCTGGGTTATTGGCACCGGCAGTCCTGAGGTGTGGGCTGCTCTGGGCCTCCTTCTGCCTCCTGACCTTTCTGTCCTGTTGACTACGCACAGAGGTGGAACCGAATAGAGCTGCAGGCAGATGCAACGCCCTGGTTAAGAGCGTGGAGCCCCTCCCGGCGGGCCGGGGCGCGGGGCGGGCCGAGCTGCCGGCGGCAGCGGCGAGGTGCGGGCGGCGCGNCGGCTGCGCGGGCGGGGGAGCCTGGAGAGGGATGGGGCGAGGGCAAGGGGCAGGGAGCGCCTTCGGTCGCCTTGGCAGTGTCACAGCTGCGGAACTGGAGCTCTTGGGCGAGTGTTTGTTCAGTTTAAAAGACTACTTTGAAGAGTAAACCAGTTAAGCTCTTCCATTCAGTGGACAGGTTTTGTGTTTGAAGGTTAGTACAGTGACTTCAGTTGGCTTTTTATATTAGGAAAAAAAATCTGCTTTCAAAAAAGAAAGTTCAGTATCTTTGTGGTTTAAGGGTAAGCCTTGGAATCTGATGTGACTTTTGACAAGGTCAGGTATTATTTAAGAGTGCTATAGCAAAAACTCATTTTGAGAGTACAAGGTTAAAATTGTAGTTTTAATCGTATGTTATTTTAACTAGAATTTATTTTCCTTTAGTATTCTCATTTTGAAATTCATAAGAATCTGGTAAAGTTGGAAATTTTTTTTTTTTGGTGAGAATAAATCTCTGAAGGTGACCCTCATTTAGATCATCACAGACAATTGTAGGACTGGTGCTGGTTTGTTGAAGTTGGGAAGCTTGAGGGGCTGTTACCTGACTGGCTTCTGTCTCGAGAAAGGTATTTCACTGTTCAGGTATCAACACATAAACTGTATTCTTTTTTTCTTGATCCTGTCAGTTTGGTGGCTGAGATCACTGAGACTAGACCAGAATGCTAGATTTGATGGGTTATGCCGTTCCATTATTTCACAGAATACTCAATCAGTTTTTAGTATCTCTGTCTTTCCAAGTGTTCCACTGTTTAAGTCTCCTAGATCTACAAAATCTTGGGTAGGAAGAAGAGAAAGAGAAACATTTCTTTCACAAACATTTTCTGAGATCTGGCACCCAATTTTGGAGATAAGAATGTGGGAAAATTTGATCCCCCAGGGTACCCCTTTGCCTTTCATGTAGCAGTTCGCTTTTTGTAGCCTTTACTGGCTACAGATTTGCATGGAGGAGCACAGGACTAGTCTGTATTTAAACTTCTTTATGCCAGTTTGAGTCAGAAATGAAGGACATGTAGGACTAGATATTTGTGTGCAGCTACCTCTTGTCTTATTGTGGCTTCAGAGGGAAATTAAGTTAGCTGTCAGATAGCTGCTTTGTCCAGGTATATACTTCATTGTTTTCTATTCTGCACATTTTTTTGATTGTGTAGCTAGCTATGATTTCTGCCTTTGGAAGGCTTATTTTTGTAAAAGAATATGATCAGAAGAGGGAGTAGACATAAGAAGATTGGCATATATAGCAGGGTAGTTTGTGATCTGTGATTGAGAAGCTGATCACAATACCTACCCAAAAAAGTATCTTGAGAACATGTGTTGGTTGGTTTTGGGGTTTTTTGTGAATTTTTTTTTTTTGGTAGGTAGGTGAGTGGTTTATTTCCTTATGGCTCTGAATTTAATGGCTTATTAGTCCTGCCCTTACGCAGCCTTTAATGCTTTTTAGTTTTCTATGCTTTATTTCAGTAAAGATTAGTTATTATATTAGAGCGAGGGAATACGTGTGACACTCAAAATCAGTTTGTTTTCTACAGCAGTTTTTTGTTGCTGCTTCTGTGTAGCTCTAGAGAGGAAAGTATTTTTGCATCTGTTTCCATTGTTCAAGGGTTGATAGAACAAGCTGATGACTTCTGCTTGTGTTTTGGAAAAGGTCTCAAATGGTGCCTGTTGCCATATAATGGATATCTGTGCAGTGGTTTAGATTGATAAGAATTATAGCTGAAATTTCAGGGTTTCCTATTAATAAAATAGTGAAATTGAATAGACTGACATTTTGGGATAGATAAAGCATTTCTGAAACTACTGGCTATTTTAAAAAGTAACAACAAACCTCAGGTATGCATGTTTTATTTAGTTGGGATTGCATTCCAAATTTGTCTTTGGAGTTGCTGTAAAGGTTTGGTGAAATGCTGCTTAGCATGTGAGCTGTGGGTGATGTGGAGGACACCTGACCTTACCTGCAGGCTCCCCTCAGGTTTCTCCCTTCTCCAGTGGCACCTCAGTCCCAGCGAGTGCAGGCATCGTGTGATGAACACTCGCTTGATGCTTCCTGGGAAGGTGTGTGTTCTACTGTGTGTGGTCACACAGCAAAGAGGACTTAATGCAGTTGTTTTCCTATTGCTTAATCCATGTGAACTGACTGGAAAGAGATGGGCGTTGTTGATGGGGAGGTAATGTTGCAGTTCTTGGTTATGGCTGAATTGCAGGTTTTTTCTGACCATAGGATTTCAGCCTAAGTTTTAAGACCTTCCTCACAGCATCATATCTGGGCAAAAGAAAATTGACTTCTGCTTTGTTTACAAATAAAAATAGACTGTTAAAGCTAAGGCTTTTTTAGTCTTTCATGCTCTTACCTGTTATTCCTGTAGATAAAACTCTCAGTTCATCCCTTAAGAAGGATCAACTGAAAATTTGGACCCTATCAAGTCTTAGTAAGCAGATAATAAGCAAGTGATATATATAATTGGCTGATTTTTTTTTTTTTTTTTGGTCAGAGTGTAATATTCCAGCAAGGAGAGTTCATTATAAATAGAGTTTGCATGGAGTAGGGGTGTGAGTATTGAAGGTCTGTATTTTTTCATGTGCTACTTTTATTAATGTGCTGTGGGTAATTGAATATATAGATTACTGAAGTTAAAAACAAACCCCAATGTAAGTAGTAAATGTCAAGAACACAGCCTTGTAATTTATGTGTGCATTTGGGGTGTCTGATTTTCAATTTGAAGGTGACTGTCTGACATGAGTCCTGGAATAAGACATTTTTTATAATTATGGATATAGTGATGAACTAATTTAGTTTGTGTAAGATGGCAGTGTGTCCTGACCACTGGCCATTTCATTTCTGATTTTCTTAGAAACAGAGGACTGATTATTATGATGTTTTTTCCAAGGGAGAAGACTGGGAAGACTTGATCAAGCCTTCTTTTTTCTTTTTGTTTTTTTTTTTCTTTTTGAAAACAAGAATGACCAGTGGCTGCAGTCTGTATATCATATGGCAGAGCTGTGCTTGCAGCAGAGAAATAAGGAAGAGAATTGATATATTGTATTTTGGTTTAGGTTAAAGGATACAATTTAAATATATTTAAAAAGGAAAGACTATCATAACATAAGAATTTGTAAAACCTGGCTATTTTGTACTATTTTGGGATGGGAACAATATTCTTGCAGGAAAGTTCCAGTTTGGTGTATGGCTATATACTATTTTATTTTTATTGTTTCTTGTGCACTTTTTTGAATAACTGTATCCAAAATACTTTCTTTTAACACCGCATGAAATAAAGCTTTGCATAATGAATGCGCAGTTGCTTCCTAGAAGTAATACCACAATGAAAAAATTTGTGTTCTTGATCACAGAATTGCATAGGTGGGAAAGGATGCCTGGAGGTCTAATCCAGCCTTCTCCTTAAATCTTGTCCTGTAGGGCCACTTGTCCAGTCAAATTTTGAATGTCTCAGAGGATGAAGGTTCCACAATCTCTCTGGCAATCTATTAGGCGGTTCCTATTGGAAGGTCCTTCTTTACTTCCAGTCTTAAGGTTATCTTAAATTCCTGTGAAGATTCATGTTTTTCACCCCCCCAGTATATGTTTAGAAAGTATCCATTGGTGTTGGAGGCTTGAGACCATAATGTCCCGATTCAGAGCTGGTGATGTTTTTTTTTGTTGGGAATTTTTGAAAAACAGACAGGTAAATGGCTATTGAATGACTTTTTGGTGCCTATTTTTCTCTTCCCTCTCATTCCATGTGCTGTATTTATCCTTCTCCTTCTGTCCGTGCTCAAGCTGCACTTACTGTGTCTGACAAAGTCTTGCAAATCAAATTTCCTTTTCTAAGCATTTACCTGTTAACTTAAGTGTCATTCATGCACTAATCAAAATGATTCTTCTTGCAGTTTTCATATTTAAGCAGTGATATTTTTATTCCTTCTCATAAGTATTATTTCTAGAAATTTACAGTTCATTTGAAACTATGGTAACCAGAAAGGAAAGCTGCACAAGTATCTCTCTTGGATCTGTGGTATAGGTCTGTTATTACTTGCTTAATAAACAATTGGCTAAAGAAAAGGTGAAACTGGCTTTTGCATGTTGATTTACAAAACTTAGAAATGGTTTAACAAGGCAAATGCTTCAATAAGAATGGAAAATGTTTGGGTTTTCTTCCCCACTGAATTACTTTTGTTTTTTTAATATTCTGCGTTTAAGCTGTTCTTGTTTTATTAAGTGTGCTTCCATTCAACTAATTTTGATAAGCTGTATTTTCAGAACTGATATATATTAGCATTTGATTAATGTAAAAAATATGTATCAATTAAAAAGTATTGCTGATGCAGTGACGTGTATGCTGTATTACCACTCCACTGTGAAACAAACCGGATTTTGTACACAGATGAGCTGTGGCTTGACAGTTGAAATATAATAAAAAAAATCAGCCTTTAGGAATTTTATTTGTCTTGCTGCATTGCATTGTCTCTGCTATACTGCTGAATTTCTGTTCTGCAATGCCATGGTTTTATGAAAGTTAACTCAGGGTATGATTGTACCTCAGAGCAGTAGTAGGTGCTAAGCAGAAATTTTCAAAGGTGGCAAGACACAGATTGTTTACATCAATATGATATAAAAATGTCAAAAACATTTTTAAACACTTTCAGTTCAATAGCATTGGATAGAAGAAAGTATAGAAAGTCATCCTGTTCATAAACAGTAGGTCACTCATTACGATTCTTCCTATTCACACCCAAATGCAGTAACACACTCTGTAAAATTGAATTCTCAAGGGTTTTCCTTTTTGTGCCAAGGGGTTGTAAACTATGCAAAGCATACCTTGCATTCAAAACTGGTTAGGGAAGTTTTGTTTACAAGAGAGGATTTCTGCATTCTTGCATAATCCTACAAATGGGCTTAGTCTTCCCCTATCTCCAGTGAAGGGGGAAGCATGGAAAAATTCTAATGGTTCTTTTGGATGCAAGATTGAGTCAATGTTCTTGGTAGCTTGGGGATTTAAGAAACTTACTGAAGTTTTTCAGTTCCTTTACACTAAGCACTGTTTGTTAGTATATAAGAAATTAAGCATCCTGGGAGATGACATGGGATTACTATGATGAAGGAAAATATAGCAAGAAAGATAGGAAAGATAGAAACATGTAAGAATATGGTGATGGATACTAGAGCCATTTCAGAAGTATGTTATGTGTCTGGTTGTATCATCTTTTTTATTCTGTTGTGGAATATGTTGACATTGAGTTATTAGATATGTGCAGTATAAGTAACTGCTTTAATGTAAAAACCTAATCTTGGAATACATTGATAGATGTTGACGGTGCAAATGTTTGTCTTGAGTGTTTACTTTTTTAATTCCTAACTAGCAAACATTAAAGGCTTTTTGAATGGGATTTGGAGGGGAGAAATCAAACTGGCAGTCCATTGAAAATGTAGATTTTTCTATGAGGGTAGTTGGTGGAGAGACTAGTTACTTCACTGATGTGAAAGAACAGAATTAGGCAGTTATGTAACTAAGTAATTTTTCAACATAACTTCACATGCAGAGTTTCCTCTCTCATTCATAGTGTTCTTCCTTCCATACTTGTTCACTTCAAGCTACTGAAGATGAGCCTTCCCATTCACAGGGCAGTTCCATGAGTAGGTGCCTATGGTAGGGTGGTTCTGTCTCTGTGTCCTGACCATCTGTTCTGTTGTTAGCCTTGTGTGTGTGTTTTATGACCACTTGAACCCTACAGGTGAACTGGTTTAAGGAGCTAAACTGTGAAGAGGAGTAGTTTTCTGTGGGTTAAATTCCTGTGGAGTCAAATGTGCGCTGCTTCTGTATGGAAGAGGATATGGGAGCTTCTGGCCAGTAAGAATACAGAAATATTCAGTATTTCAGTAGTTGAAGTGTATCAGTTACCTGGTCCAACAGTAATAACAATGTCTTCTGTAACTGTACAGCCAGGAAAAGAAAACTTTATTCCTGCTGTCATCTACTACTTTTCTGCCTGGTCTTACTCATAAAAACCATTAGGCTGACATGCCAGTTCCAAAAGTAGTCCTCTAATCTCTGCAGTGATCTCTGTTTTATCTTTTTTTTTTTTCCCCCTGAAATGTTGCAAAGTCTGTCATAGATCAATTAGAGCTCCACAAGGAAATTCAGGACTGCAGTTGATTTGCATTAATTTATGCAGGAAGGAAGATGATGTAGATTTTTCTCTGGTTTCAGTCTATGTGCTGGTTAGAAGTTGTGCAGGTGTTACTGGGAATAAGATGGAAGGGGTAAGAGAAGATCTTAAAAACAATTATAGAAGATTTTTCTTTCAGCCTTGGCATGGTTAATCAGATGCTGTTGTAAAAACCCTGCTAGACCTCCTCCTTCAGCTGGATGCTTACCAGCCTGTTGTGGTTAGATCTTATTATGAGCCTTTGCACTCTTGAGTTTTCTGTGGTTTCTGGAAGCTGCAGTGCCAGTTCTATACAGGAGGTCTGGCTTTGGCCTGTTTACAGAATATGGACGATGCTATGCAATGATCCTATGTCCCATTCCTCCTAACTTCAGAGGTTTTTGGGGCATGCCGAAGCTACGGGTCTTATCTCTGAGAGTACCTGATAATTAAATCACACATACCCTTTTTTAATCTCATAAAATATTAATATTGTCCTTCAGAGATACTGTGAAATGCCTGAACATGTCATGTGCCTCTCCTCTTTACCTCACTTTTGGCTCAATTCAGACCATTTTGTTTTTTTCCACTCTCGGGAGAAAACTTGCAGAGTGTTTTTTGCAACACAGGATCCTACCTAAGAAGATGCTGACTTTCTGTAGGTGTTTGGGAAGAACTTTGCTCTTGAATGATCAGAAGCTATTATGTTGTGATTCATTGCCTAATTCCTTGCCATTTTAGATTTTAAATCTGGGAAAACTAGTCTGCTCTAGGCAGAACTGTGATGTATTGAAAATAAGATTCTATATGAATATCAAACTGACAGCTACACTGTAGGCTGACTTTGCTTTGTGAAGTCGTAGTCTGATCAGGAATACTAGGCAACAGGAAAAGTCGTATTTACAAGATCTTTGGAGTTCTGTACATCATTTTAGGTTGTACAGAGGATTATAGAGATGTGGGTTGTTCAGCATGCATTTATATAAGCTGTGTTGGAACAGGAGTTTCTTTTTTGGTGTTGGAATTTGTAGCAGGCAGTGGGCATCAGTTCTTCCCAGTTTTGCAGGTGCTCCTTAGAAGGACTGTTGTGAATATAGCTGCAATCGCCTGAGCTCTCTGTTTCTCCTTACTGCTGTTGAAATGTTTCTGTGGGACTTCCCTGCTTGGAAGCATGCCAGGATGAGTGTGTGGGAAGACTTAATACTTGGTACTTACATTGCATTTTGTACATTCAAACTCTTCTGCAAATATTAACTAATCTTTATTTAACATTTGAGCCTAATTTCTGTCAGTATAAATCAGTAACAGGCAGTTATGACCCCTATTTTTTTGATGTCAAAAGAACAAAATGCTGTAACTAGAATAGTAAGAATAATCTTTATCATCTCATTAACATACCATTTTTCGTCACCGTACCCTTCTGGTTTCATGTGGTGTAGAAAAAAGTTACAAATGGAGTGCAGTGCCACTCTTCAGGAGGTCTCTGTGTTCTAGGATGCTGACTGTGGGAAGGAATCGCATTGTGTTCATTTTGTGTGTGGTATTTCAAGATTTTCTGTGTTGATTTTTGTTTCTGCAATATTAAGGTTTATTTCTTTCCAGTCTGGGGAGCCGTAGCATATTCATAACAAGTAATGCTGTGAGAATAATGTTCTTTCTGTGCTTGCTGCTTAAGAACTGTCGTTCATCTGAAAATTTATAGTTAGGTTGAAAATTCCTGTAAAAGTTACTAAGGTTTACCCTACTTGTGTTTTGGCATTATAAATGCCAGTTTTCAGTTAACTGATATTTATTAAATAGAGCTGCTATGACAAATTCATTAAGCTGTTAGTGTTTTAATTACTGTAAGGTTCTTGCAGCACCGAAACTAAAGCAGCTGTGGATGTTTTTATTAGGGTCCCATATTTTACTTTGAAAATCACTATTATATTGATTTTTGTTGATGCTGTTGATCAGCTCTAAATGACTAGTGTGTTGTATGGAAGTATTTTGCTGCATCAGTGTCTAAAAAATCAGCATATGGATTTCAAACAGATTTATAATTAATAAAAATGTACCTTTTGAGTGGCAGGTTTTGCAGATAGTTTGTTTTGCGTTCTATTAGCCAGGTTTTCTACAGCTTCTTTTTATTTTGAAGAGATAATAAAATAGTTTTCTTCATGTAATTTACAGCTGTAATTTGCATGAATTTATAAATGTGTGTCTTTGCAATTTGGATTGGATATGTTTTTATGTTAAGCATCCTTTTAAAGTGTGGCTTGAGTTCTGGCTTAAGTATCAAGATTTTGTCATTCCATCTTTTTCTTTGGGAGTTAAACATGAACGAGGTTTACACAGTGAATTGCATGCTGGAAACAGCATGGATTAATAGGAAGAAGTATTGAGGTCAGGGTCCTTAGTATAGGTGCGGTAGTGTGCTAAACCAGCTCGTTTTCTGCACCAGGACTGGCCTGGACACTCTTCTGTGGCTTTGGGTTCCATATTGGACACGCTCACAGAACGCTAAGGGAAATGAAGTGGTGGGGGCTTATTGGTCTTAAACTTTTAACAGATATTTCGAAGAGAAATTCCCTAAATTAATGTAATTTTAAAAAAAATTGTTTTTATTCGTAATAGCAGTATTTGCAGAAGCTACACAGATCAATTAAGAAAATAATTAGAAATAGAACTAGTTCTCCTTGCATACTCTTGGAGTATTGAACTACTCAGTGGTGAGTGCTGTGTTGGAGTAAAGCTAGTCCTGGCTTTGCATGGAGAAATGGTAGATTCTAATCATGTCTGATGTGTTGAATTAATAGTAATGGATTAGAGAACTTAGATGAGACTACTTGGTAAAGTGAGCTAGTGGTTCATTTTTCTGCAAGAATTTCACATTTTTCTACTTCCGTCACATCTCTGCTGCTTTAATTGCCGTTCTATGTAGGCTTTAGGCAAAGGTGATCAACTGTTGGCTTGTTGGAACGTTGAATTTATTCAGATAGCACAAACCAGAGTGAGTTAAGAATTCTCATTACTGTGGGAAAAACAGGATGTGGGGCCAGGCTTTTCTGTTTCATAGCTGGCTAGGTAACACTTGGTACAGGCACTTGGGTGTTGTACTAAATATTCCTCATAGTGCCATAGCCAGAGAGGGTAGGCTGGATTTGGAGCAGCGTATGGCAACTTCTAAAGCAGTTGTAGCTACCAAAACTGTACAGACATCTCTGTTTGCTTTTGACTGAATTGGATGGTTGATCATGGCTGCCATAGTGTCTCGCTGATTTTTCAAAAGAGCTGTTTTGCACCAGCCACAGGACTCTTTTGTTGAGCCAGCTCAGCTTATTAAACTGTTGGAAAGCTAATTCATTTGAAAAGAAATTAATAGATTGTTGCTCAACAATGAGTATGACAAGTGCCCTTGACTATGAAGTATGGCCAGAAGTAAATGCAAGAAGGGGGCAGTGGGGCTGCTCTTTCTCCAGTAGCAACCCATCTATTTTATTGTATTATCAAACTACTATGGTTATTGTTTGTAGTTTCATTCATTATTTATCAAAAAAGAGGATAATTAATGCAATATCTTGAAAAAGGGGTATAAATGTCCTTTGAGTTGATAAGTGAAAGGAATAACAGAATAAAATTTGAAATTACTAGAATTTGGCCAAGGTGTTGCTATTGAACAGCTTCCTTTTCTACAGGTAAATGACAATTTGAGAAGGTGTAGAAAAGGCAAAGATTGTGAAATAGGAAAGTAAGTGGAAATGGTGGAAGTGTTAAAGTTGTAGAATGCATTTTGTGTAATGTGTTTTCTATTTTAAGTATTCAGTAATAGTGGTGTAAAACCTTTTAACTGCTGGAGGGCATGTTGGTTTAAAATGTGTATTCAATTTTTAGATTTGGTAGTTTCTGTTCAAAATATTTAACAATGACATTTAGAGCTGAAGGGTTTGGTTTGCAGGTCAGACATTGGACTTGTGTACCCCCACAGTATTGTAGAACATAGTCAAGAGTCTTAGAAACATGGGATATCTGTGTTACTTCTATTTAAGTGATTCTCTGGAGCCACTAATCTGGGAATATATTATACTCCAAATGAAATGGAGGAGGATTCTTCATGTGTTTTGGGGAACCTGTAAATGGCTGAATTAATCAGTTAGATATCAAACAGTATAAACTGCATATTGCTGTAAAATCACTGCTATTTTGGGCATCATACAAAACCTTAATTATTGCAATTTTCACATTCTGAAACAGTATCTTGTAGCGAATCAGAAGTTTTTATCTTCTATGGTAATAAACAACAAGCAAAAAAAGTTACTTGAAGAATATATTTCACCGGCGTTCTTATTAGATTATCAAATCTTGACAAAGTGATGCTAAGGAATGCCTTTCTGTGGATGTACATGGAGTGAGTTCAAAAGGAGAGGAAAATAGGTTGTTTACATTAAGAGAAATATAAATTGCCGAGAAATAGAGTTGTCAAAAGTGGTAAGAAAACACTGGTTTAGACTATTTAAATGATGTAGTATGATGATAAGTCAGCACTGAAGAAAATGCAAACTCATGGCAGCAAGGACTGTCTTTAAGGAAAATGTAGTTGGGTATATACTATGATATTTGGTTTGTTATAGTCTATATTGGTTTTACCGGACAAATAAAATGTTTACTTTCGGAGATACTTTGTCCTGCTATATAAGTTAAGGTTTTTATTCTAAAAATGCTATTGTATTTTAATTCTTTAGAGTAATGGTGACTTTTGAAGCTGTGTGTTCTGTATCTGTCTTCTCCTTCTTCATCTGTGTTCTTGACAACCTCCCTTTCCCCGCAGAGCACAAAATTCAGCTGGTGCTTCCATTGTGTGTAATAATGCTTTTAGTATTGCTTCAGGTTGTTTTTTAAATTACAAAATAATTAACTATCATATTTTGTGACCATATCTTGTGCATAAGGCCTGGCAGCACTCTTAAGTGTCAGTGAATCAAAAATGCCACACCTACACGTTAGGAGAATGCTGACTTACTCTTCCTGTTCGTAAAATCAACCTGTAATCAAGCAGGTTTAATGATGGATCACGTATCTTCTGTCCAGGACAGATCTGGTTAATGCAAAATTACCAGAAATGTAGTTGTGGGCCTCAGTCTAAGGTACATCAAGGTTCTGTGAGTGTGTGATCTGGTACTACTTTGTCCGAGTATGAACACTTGTGGGTATCACTGTCAAAGGACTCCTGGGTGTGCTTCTGTGTCTGGTTGGCACAGAAGGCAGATGTTCATGCAGAAACCTGGAAGATGGTGTGATTTAAGTATCATGATGCAATTTTTGACTGTCTTGTAAATTAGTCTGTGTTTAGACTCTTTGGTGGCTTAATTTTGAAATGAGATGGGTTTTTGTTCTGAAAATGCCATGCAGTAGCTTGGAACAGACTGGGTTATTGTTCCCCTGAGTGTTGTTGCTTGTGGACTGTCTATGTTGACACTACAGGTGGGCATACCTGTTGTGTGCATTATCTACTTGTACTGCTTCATGGGATACAAAATGAAATTCATAAGTTATATTATTGTTGAACTTCCTAATAACTGTGAAGTATTACTAGACAACTAAACTTCTCTTCATAGAGAGCTTAATTAAAATAAGGCAAAAGATACTGCAGAAAAGCCAGTAGTACTAATTTTATTAATAAATACTTAATTATATGGTAGGTAAATACTGTCCATTTCATAATGGCAGAATATTAATCTTCTGATCATAATTTAGTAGCAGTTACTTTCCTGAAGTAATTCTTTGACCATGCCATTTTAATTTTTTTCCTCCTGCTCTCTCATTCCTGCCCCCAGATATTTAGATTTATGATTAGCATCTGTCATTCAACACTGTTAACTCCTCTGTCTTCTGGAATTCTCTGCAAGACATGGTAGTGCTGCCCTATTTAATTGCATTAAAAAAAAATTTCTTGCACTGACATTTGCTAATTCATTTTGTGAGGTAAATGGTCTTAGGAGTAACATGCAGGAAGGGGGGAGTTGTCAGTAATGGAGATGTAGGCTAATGGGTCCACATCAACCACTACCACTGACAAGGCATAAGGAACTCCACCAGGACCTTTCAAAAAAATCTGCTAAACCAGAGAAAGTGTAAGGGGCATCTGGAGTTTTTAGGGACCTGTTCATTGCTGTGGAAGTAGGCTTGATCACCTAGTACCAGTTAGGGCAAAAGGCTGGAAAGGGAGAAATAAAATATTTTCCCTGATTTTGTCACTCTCAATTCTTTGGCTAGATGTGCAGTTTCCTGTGCAGTATTACAAAGGCTTTTAAAAATTATTTTTTAAAAAATACATTTTAGACTTCTATAGATATACCTACGTGTAAGATTGTGAAGGCCCACAATCTGCATAGTCATAAATTCAAGTTCATAAAGCAGTCCTTGAACTTAAATTTCATTTTGTTCTTGTATGTATTGATGGAGAGGATAAAAAGCAAACACTTTTTCACTATCTCAAGAAAGGTTTTCACATTAGATCAGTCAGCTTTAATTGAAATTATTCATTGCTTTGCAGTGAGACGTACATAACTGTACTCTTGAATAAATGTTTCTAAGAAATTTTCTGGTCATAAAATCCTCCTTTAATTTTTTTTTTTTTTAAATGCATACTGCTTCTAATCTAACTTGGGCATGTAATAATGTGTGCTACATAACCTGGGCTGTGAAAACCCAAGCTTAGAAAAGTGGTTGTTGAAAGCCACAAATAACCAGACAAGCAGGTGGGTTGCTGAGCTCTCGAGGGAAGTGGGGTTTGTTAGGGTTAAGTCAGATGGGCACTGTAGCTCTTGCAAAACTAATGGAAGAATTTAAAAGGAAGGTGTGAGCTTTGGTGGTCTTGCTCTTTGCTTTATATGGGTTTAGTGGTGGAAGCTTGGAACTTAGGTGAGATATAACGTTTCAGTTGTTTAACTTCGGAGCCAAAACCACCTCAGTAGATTGACTGTAGTGGACAGTCATCCAGCTCCTTATGCATTGGCCAACCATATTTAACTTTGTACAATATACCTTGCTTAAAGGTATGTTGTAAAACTCACATCCTGCTAAATAATCCTCTGATTTCTTGTCAGTAGCATTTATACTGCACTAGTGTCCAGTTGTGGAGGAAAAAAAATTGCATGCATTGGGTGCTTATTGTTTTTTCACATAACTAAATAAAGCTTGTGAGATTCAAGAGGTAGCCACTAGAAGATTCCACAGTATTTTTCACAATTTTGTGGCTTAAATTTAATATTTTTTATTAATTTAAATAATTTTTCTTGTCTTACAGCATTGAATGAGAACACTTTTCTCAATCTCTTGGCTTTTTCAGGGAGCAATACAAGATTGCCTTGTTCGAAGGGTAACTGTTAGGTTAATAGCCTGTTTTAAGGACTAAGCTTATATAGCTAAAAGGCTGCCTTTTTAAAAAATAAGTGATGGTTACCTATTTGCAAATATTTCTGGGGGACAATATTTTTAAATTTATACACATTTTCCAGATGGATTTCACTGAACATTATTCTTCTTGTGGTATTAGAACCACTGATGAATCAGCTGATGAGTTACTTGCCTGGGTTTGTACTTTGACTGCCCATACTCCGTGTGTTTGTATGATTTTTAGTTTGGGAATTGCAGAAGCCTTCCAGGAGTTCATAGCAGTTTTGTCACAGGCTAAAGTGAGACTTAAAATTTTTGTGAAAATGCCTGGTTCTTGATTTTCTTCTGATCAGTAAGGGACCATAAAGGAGCCTGTGCTACAAGGATGGATAGATAGGGATGCAAGTGTGAGTGCTGACTATATGCTAATATCATCTGTTAGAATGTCTTTTTTCTTGCTCCACATATGAAAATACAGTCAGCACTGAAGTAGCCATAGTAAAAAAATTGTCTACTATAAAATGGCTAAGGGAAGATTAGGAAGATGAATAGTTTTTATTCCAGGTTTACAGGTTTTTTTTGGCTTTTTGTGGTAATTTTTATTTCTGGTTTCAGACTGCTTCATTGGAACACAGATAACCTGTGTCTGGTGTCATTTATAAGAGTTTGTGAAAGGTTTGTTTCACATGACTGGAAATTAATAAATTACAATTTTATCAATTTTTCTTAAAATGCTGCTCTTCATGAGTGACTTTGTATTAAAAACACTCAAATATCAATATTTCCTGTGAAAGAGGAGAGTTTTGCCAATTGTGGCTCAACAAAGGATTTTAGTAGTACATTCTCTTCATTCATGACAAAATGCACATGTATTCCTCCTTTCAAGTGGCTGAGAGGACTAGAATACTGCAGTAGTGCTGGCTTGATATTTGTGGCTTTGAACTGATAAGGGTAACCAAGTCATGTGGTCGTTTACTTTTTGTGCTCTCCCTGGCACTTGGGGGGGATTTCTACCTGTGTGTGCATCGGTGTTATTGATGCTGCTTCAATCAACCGCAAGCAGTTTCAAGAGAACATCTTGAAGACATATTGTTTCCTTGGGGATTTATTGCATTTGCAACATCACACCTCTGATCCTGCTGCTTACAGAATATGATTATCAGCCATTAGGGCTGAATATTTAAAAAAGGTCACTACATGGTGTTTCCCTTCTCATCTCTGATTTTTTTTTTTTCCTCATCACTAAAGATCTCTCTCCAGTCTGTTTAGTTTTTGTGGACTTCTTCCATGTGATGTTTTTCCTGTATTCATTGTTCCAGTATGAGTTCTGTCTACTTCTTGGTCTTGCTGACAGACATGTTGATAGATTTTTACAAAATGAATTTCTATACAAAATGCATTTTCTTCATTTTCCTGAGGAAGATAAATGTTCTGTCTTTTTTTCTAGTCATCAGTCAATCTGTAGGTGCTTTATATTGTTTCTCCACCCCCCCGCCCCCTTGTTAGCCTTGTGTGCTCCAGAAAACAAATAAAAAACGTTTAGGTTTTGCCATCATGTTGCCTAGATGAGAACTGCTGACAAGTAGTATGTCATTGCACGTTAGAGACTGCGTGATATAGAAAACATCAAATGGTATTTCAACCTGGACAATTTAAATATTTTTTATTTGTTTGATTTTGTTTGTTCCAGCACACACACATATGGTTATACTTAGTTTACGTTACACTACTGTGCAGGAGATGCACATGTTTTAAACCATGTAATTTATTAGTAAATAATAAATAAGATTTATTTAGTCTGTTATTTTAATGTAGATTTTGGGAATGGTAAGTATTAAAACTTGTATTTAATCTTTTAATTTCAGGATAGGGAATTGTCGTAGTGCATGAACCCTGATGTGTTAATTGGTGAGAGATACGGTTTAAATAGGCAGCCAGGGCACTTTTGTCTTCTCTCCCCTTCAAATATTAGCTGCCATTGTGAACAAGAACATTGTTTTGGTAAAGGGGAAACATTTAATAGCATAATTTTATGCTAGTGCTTGAGGGTTGTAAATACTGCAGTCCAGCAAATACTTGGAGATTTCTAGAGCTAGAAATTGCTGCATGTGTTGCTCCAAAGTTGTGTCTTGTATGTAAAGTGAAGTGCTTGATGATGTAAAGTGAATTGCTTGATGAGCGCTTTGTTTTCTTCAGAGTTATTGGAGGACGTGAAAATATTTTGGTATGTGCTTCTGGAAACAGTGTTGGACAATTGTCTTTTTCTCTGCAAAGTGATATATTTCCTTCTACTTAAATTAAGGGTATTGATTCTTGGGGAAGTCAGGTTGTGGATATTGTTAAAATTCTCAGATTATACTATACAGTGCTTAACATACCAGTTGAAACAACTTTAATCTTCTCCATTAAATGTTCTTTTAGGGGGCTTGAGGGGACTGCGATTGCCATTCTAAAATGTGTATATTCAGGTTGGACTGTAATACAGAATTAAATACAGAAATACTGTAATGTGAAGAATGATTAAACCTTCCTTGCTGCATGTGTCTTGGTTGTCTGTAATCCTCATACAATTATTTTGCTTAGAAGGAAAAGATGTGTATTTGTATATGGTACAGAGAAACCTGAGGACAATATGGTAGGCCTAAAAGGGTAAGGTATCCTTTGTGGACTGGATTTTTTTGTACTCATAAAAGGCCAGAATTATTTCCTTAATTATGTCCTAAGTGTTAAGAGTTTTATGCATTTGTTTGCGAGAAAGCTGTGTGAACAACAATTTTGATGGAGTACTATTTTCATGTATCACTACTAGGGTGAAAAGTCTTATTTAGAGCTTGTCACTGGTGTTATGTTTACTGTGTGTAAATTCAGTACTAATATTTGGTATCTAAATTTTAGCACTTGCTATGCTTATTTTTATTAATATATGTGGATGTTAATTGGAGTTAATTGCTTTGAAGACCTATGCAGAGTTTTGTAAATTGAGTGATATCTCTGGGTCTTGCAAAAGCTATTTTTCATTTCTCAGATGGTGTTTGTGTGCTGTGATTTTCTTCTGCTGTTGAACAGCTGTGACTTTGCCATTCTCGTGCTTTAGTCTTTCAACTACTCCAGCTGTGTCCTTAGACCTTTCCTTACCACATAAGTTAAGTTCAGGAGGAGCTAATTACTTCTTGTTCGGGGCCATCATCCGTCTTTTCTGACCTTTTTAAAGGTTCGGTGCTGCTGTCTGGCTCCCTCTCTGCTGGGCTGCGGCTCTTACCTTTGTTCCTTCCCTGCAGCTAAGACTTGCACAAGAGGAATTTTACTACTTTGTGGCCTAGCAGGTCTATCTTACTATGATCAGCTGCAAGAAGTGCTTACATACTTTTCTGGTTGTTTTTTTCTTATGCCTTGTTTTCTTAGTGTGCTGTGTATTATACCAGGATCTGCAGTTCTAGGATAGTTTTTGCACTTAGCATATGAAGTCTTAAGTTAATTCACATAGTAATAAAATTTATGTTCTGTAATTAATTTTTTTGGCAGGCATCTGTTTCACAGTAATGAATTGGTAGCAGTTCCTAAAATGTCTGTTGACTGTCTAGAGAATTGTAGGAAAGCTGGCATTTAAAAATGTTTCTCATAACTGAAAGAAGTGGGCAGCTTTATCTTAACCCATCTTTTCTCAGAAAAACTTCAAAAACTTCCAACTGAAATCTATCTAAATTTTAAAAAACAGTACATTGTTTTTCTCTTGATCTCTGAATTTGAAGGTTACTTTCCCTTAGTCTCAAAAACACCCTGAAATAAAAAATCCTATGCTAAGGATAGAGATAGTAGTTGTGTTTCCTAAGAAGAAAAAAATCCACAAAAATATCCCAAACCCAAAATCTGCCAAAGAAAAGCCCAATTTGACATCGTGTTATCTATTATCACTATTGTCTCCAACACTTAACAGCAGCTGAAAACTATGGTTCTGATTGTAGGTTCATTTTAGGCTGCTTGCAAGACTAAATTTGTAGCATTTAATGATCTAGGATTTTCATACCCTAGGGCAAGATTATAGTAAGTGGAGGTCAAGCTGAACAACCGCCAGACCTGATTTACACTTGGATAAAAATGTCCTTGTCTAACAATTGGATTGAATATTATTACCTCTCCATAACTTGTGCTGAAAATTGTTTTATATTGTTTCAAGACCAAGGCAGTCAGATGCCAAGAAAGCATTCTCTGAATGGAGGATTAGTCTTGCCTTTGAAGTTTATGGAATTGAAGAGGATCCAGGTATATGTATCAATGGCCCCTGGCATGTGTATTGTGGGGGATAGGAGACTTAATCCAAACAGAATGTGATTGTAATACATAAACTCTTCTTAGTGTGATGTCCATGTGAAAGCAGCAGTCAATGATACTGAAATAGGGAGAAGAAGAAAAATCTTGAAAGACATAACTTTTGATTATTGACATTTGAGTCTTCCCAGACATACCTACTAAGTGTGTTTCAGTAAGATTTGCATAGTTACTTCTCCAGATCAGTTGATTGACTAATAACCGATGTTTTGACACTTGTGTAATAAATAGATCATGACCAAAACAATGAGAGTTTTTTAATATATGTTAGGTGAGCAATTAAACCATACTCTGAAACATTAAAAGTGACTACATTTAGTTAATGTGGGCAAACTAAAGGGAAGATGGTAAATATATTTCAGTCGGAGCATTGTGTTATTGTAACTAAACATTATGTGTAGCTATTTTGTCAGGTGATGTTAACTTCCAGTGGCATACCTGTATAAGAATTGCATTTGAGTTGAAATAAGATATTATACCTGTAATCCTGATTAGTAGTACAACAGCATGAGAATTCCGTACTGCTGATTTATTGCCAGAGCAATTCTAAACAGTGACTTCTTGAGTAAGAACACAAAGTTGGCAGTTTGCATTAGTAATGCAAAGAGATTACTATAATGTAATAGTAGAACAAGCTCATTGTTCATCAGTGTTCTTTTGAAATTGGTGCCTGGGGCATTAAAACAATGACTTGAAAAAATTTGCTACTTGATGATACTTAAGCATACTAGGTTATATTTTGTATAAAGGTATTTAAACATACATGAATCCTAATCCAGTTACCTAATTTTAAATCTCTTCCCTTTTCCCATAATGTATAGCCAGCCCTGTGATGACAAACTGCATGTAATTAAATTTTTTTCTGTAAGCAAATCATGGTTTTGGGAGCTGTGAACTTGGTATAAGTAGTAAATGATTTTGCAGAATCTTACCTGGTTAAAAAGTTTTTATTTGCCATTAGGTACTATGATTTGGTGTAACAATCCTGAGTGATGATCTCAGATTTCTGGTAAAAGTAATTGGAGAACAAAATCTGTTAGACATGAGTAAGAGCAGAGTTTGCTGAGTTCAACACAGGAGTAATAAATAATTATGTAATTGACAGCTAACTAAAGAAACACTGCTCTTGAGTAGGTATCTAGGAGAACTGAATAACTTAATATGGGGGATTCAACAAGATTGAAATTCTATTTCAGAAAATTAAATATGTGTTTAGAGAAAATGTATTGACTTCTTTCAGCATTGCATCAGTGCACAACATAAAATGGAGTAGAAAGATCAAAACGATCTGAAAGAGGTATTGCCTATTTTAAATAATCCCTCTTCTGTCCAACTGTTCAAAATACTTGGAATTTTTATTTCCTGAGAAATGTCAGAGAAACTAAAGGAGGATTGAAAAAACTCTACATGTAACAGTATGTTGTGTTCTTTATTGCTGAGTTACCTGTTTGTGATTTGAGTGTGGGGAGGTTGGGGGCCACGTATTTGGTACAAAACAGAGAAACCTGTGCTAGGAGTAGGAATGCAGATAATTGCAAAACTACAGCAGTTGTTGGGGAAGACATGGTGACAGGTACACCACTTGCATTCTGGCAATTTTTGTTTTAATAATTAGAGGTAATTGCAAACTGATAAAGCAAATATTATCATGAACTGAAAACCACAAGAAGATGACACAGTTCAGATAATAAATTAAAAGCTGAAGCTATGGTGAATAAAGTATTTTTCCATGCAGCTGTTGGGCAACTATAGATTTGTTAGTTGTCCTCTGGTGACTTTCTCTGTGGCAGTTGACTTTTCCATCCCTCTGTCAGAGGTTACCTCCCATGCTACGAAAGTCAGCAAAACGGGATTTGTCAGCTCTTCAGTCTTCTCTGTTTGCAAGTTCAGAATATTAGCTTTAATTGTCACTGCAGATGAGTTGCCATTAATAGATCTGATTGTACGCCAGAGCATATGAAATGGTTTCTTTTGTTTTTTTGAGTTGGGTAGTGGGTTGGTGGTTTATTGTTGTTGGGGGGTTTTTTTTTCTTCCTTCTCCAGTGGAATGGTAATTATCAATCTAGTAGAGTTTTCCCCCCCGAGCTCCCTCTCAATAGCATCCTCTTAAGAGCCCTAGAAGGGGGTTGGTCAGCATTAACTGTATCTGAATTTGCCACACAAAATCATGAGTATTAAACTGCTGTACGAGTTAAGCTGTAGCTGATGTAAATTCAGTCAACATTGCAATGTAACCTTATTTTATCTTTCGTACACACTTACCAATTAACTTCTAGCAGGCAAAAATGGGTTTCGGTATGCCTTATAGTGAAGGAGCTAGTAAACTATGATGGCTAAAAAATTATGTTCTTTTGTGTGTGACATTGGGTAAAAACAATAGCTGGATTTCTTTCCTTATGCCCAAGATGGTATTTTTGTCTCAGCTGGAAGCAAGAAAAAAGAAAGCAATATTTAGCATGCAAGCCTTGTTCCATGTCCTGGAGGTGAGGGGATTGGTCCCTCCAGGTGCTGGAAAAATGCTGTGGGTTTCATGCACCTTGAAGAGCATGGGGCAGTTGTGAATTCAGCTCACCGGTGCTATAGGGTACACCCTGTTCCAGAATGCCTCTCTTGGAGTGGGGGAAGGGGGAGGAATCATAGCACATGTAGCTTGTTTAAGAGACATCTGGCACTACTGCTCCCTTTTTTTTTTTTTTTTTTTTAAAGAAAATACAGGAAAAAGGCTGAAAGTAAGTACCTTATCTCAACAGCTTCTACTGTGTTTCTGAGCTTGTAAGTCTGATAGCTGTAGTTTTAATATTTTCAGTGTATTGAACATTGCTCAAATAAAATATTTACTACAAATTATGATACTTGCATAATGTCATCAGTAAATTTTCAACATAATATAAATTTAGCTGTAGGGTATAACTGTCTTTTGAAAGGGGAGGGAGCTATTATTTACATGATGAGTTTACTCAAGAGCAAAACGTGTAGGGGTACAGCTTTATGGTTTTTCTTTTTTTTCTTTTTAGATTGAATGAAGAAACCAAAGGTTTAATTTTGGTTGATTTAACAAGCTGTACTTACGTATTTTAGGTCTGTGTAGAATGGATGCTCCACTGTAAAGGATACTCCTGCACAGTAATAGAGGCACTTATAAAGGAACATAACTCCAAAAGGACAAGTTGCACTAACCTTTGCTTCAGAATATTTTATACACATCAGGACTTGCTCAGTATTTGTCAGCTTACTTGGTAAAATGAGATTGGTCTCTAAAAAACCTGGGTTTGATACTCTTTTTTCATGTTACCTTTCATAAAACAGGCCTGGTTTGTTATAGCACTCTCAGTTGGCTTAATTTTTTACCTGCCACAAGTAAGCAATTACAGAGTTGAAAAAATTGATTGATTTAAATAATGCCAATATTTTTGCAGTGTTCTTAGGACATATGCAAGTGGCCGGGCTACTTTCCTCTGGATGTTCAATGAATGTCAGTAGTTAACTCTAGGTCTCCATATGTGAGGTTTCAGTGCCAGTCATCTCTCCCACAGAATTATTTTAAGAGGACTCTGTTTTAGGATGAATAAAGAAAAAGGAGAGAGTCATGTTTAGACTTAGTGATGATAATATGTATTTTTTTTCATCCAGTAATTAATAAATTAATGGGTTATGAAGATTCTTCATCGTGGATATATTCAGTTCTCTAAATTGTATGGGGGAAAGCCATGCACATCACAACTGCTGTTGCATATAAAATTAGTATTCAGTACTGCAAAGCTCCGAACAAACCAATTGGGCTTTTAGCCCAAATGTTATGAGGGAGAACAAGAACAAAATGTTGGGTATTAAAAATGTTTAAGTTATGACTGAGGATGTATGGAGCACAGATGTTCTGAGGTTGGCAGAGTTGCAGAGATAACTTTTTAATGAATGATAACAAGGTTTTTATCTTTTTTTCTTCTGTTTTAGAAGCGAAGCCAACTTTTGAATACATGAGTAGTTTGCTTGAATTTTATTTTTTAAGGATGATTATTTAGATTGATGGTTGAAAGAACCATAATCTACTTATGAAAGGCTTAGGTTTTAGCTGTCATACTGCTTGGTTTGGATGTGGCACAATATTTATTTCTTTTTTTCTTAAATACTCCTTTTCCTTTTTGATGGCATAGATTTTCATTTGGGCCAGGGAAGGATGGATGATTGCTCTTGCTTGCTTACACGAATGGCAAGGTAATGACAGTCTGTGGAGCCTCACTTTCAGTGAGTTTTCCGGTGCTGCTGTGAGACTGTGGGTGCAGCGGTGATGGAGCGGGCGGGTGGGAGAGCGCCCAGCAGCCCTGCAGGTGGCCCAAGGGAATCCCGGGCAGTGATGCCTTTGCTGTAGCCCAGGCCTGGTAGGAAAAGGGCTGGGCTGGTTTGGCAGAAGACAGCAGGATGATATTGAATGAAGTATCCTCCCCTCATTTTTGTAGGGTGTTTTTTTGGGTTGTTTTTTTTTTTTTTAATTATTTTAAAGCTTCAGGTAAGACTTAACACCATTTGACATGTGCCTATATTCTTTTCTATTTATTTCTGGGGTGAATTTAGTCTCTTTTAGTTATTGTCTGGAGCCTGTTCAAACATTTTTATATAGTGTGAAGCTTCAGCTAATAAAATGTTGAATCTCAGCTGACAAAACATAGAACAGAGTTGGTCTCTTTTTGCCTTCTGTTCTGGAAGGCTTGGGATCACCATGCAGGGGAGTACAGGGGGCTCTGCAAAGGACTGTCCCAAGTGCTCTGTGACCTGGGCTGATACAAGCTGACTGCGAGATGTGCTTGAGAGATTTTACTTCCCACTCTTCAGTAGTTTTATTTTATAGGGTTTTCCCTTATTTCAGCTGTCTAATACTGACTGTATCTTAGAATAGCAGCTGAAGCTATTGCAGTATGCACTTGTATAGTCCCTCCTCCAGAATTTGTAATCAAATGCAGTTTTTCTTAAAAATGCCCAAAGTTTTGGGCGCAACCCTCTAGTGCCCTGGACTTTTCTAAGGGGAAGATCTGTATGGTAGGAGAGCAAGCAGTGAGGCTTCACTAAAGTGAGGTAACTTGCAGGCTCACATTGATCAGTGGCAGAACAAAAAATAGAACTTGCTAGATGGGGGATACCTTGTCAGTTGGAAAACTGTGCCTCCACCCTGTGTACTGAAGTAATTAATTGCTGTTGGCTGTACATTTGAACAATGCTAATTCTGCTTGAGGATTTGCTGTCGAGCAGGTTACCTGCTTGCTGTGGACTGTGCATGTCTTCATCCCTAGCTTTTACAAGAGCAAAGATTTTGAGGGGATGTGCAAAGTACATTTTTGAAAACTCTCTATGTGAAGGAGCATATTGTTCTATTTTGTAGTTTAGTTTGGAAATTTATGGCATTTAGGCAGCTGGAGGGTGTGCTTGCCTTGTATCATAAATGAACCAGTACTCCTTTTTTGACTTAAGTAGGCATATGCAGCTTTTCCCCCCATTTATTTATTTTTTTTAAGTCTTGGTTGTTATCTGACTTGGCTTTTATTCTTCCTAAGAGCCTCATTTTCCACGCAGTCAGACTACAACATCTGGAAGCAATCTCTTCTTTGGTAAGGAAAGATGTGACAGACACAATGAGGTGTAACTTCTACTTTTGTTATCTTACCTTTGCGTTTTTTACATCCAAACCATTTTAAAGATATATGGGAATTTCAGGTGCATTTTAGCAAAGCTTGGGAATCTTGTTGGGCAGGATCATTAGAGAGTAACACAGGTATTTCCCTCTTTAATAAGCATAATAGTTGCATTTACTGTACAGTTCAATAATCTTTCAGATATTGTAATGCATGTGTTGAGTGTTTAAAGCCACATTTTACTGGACAGTGTGAATTACTTGATGTCATTGGACACAAGCAGTAGCTGTGTACTTATGTTTCAAACTAGTATTTAACTTACTTCATTAAAGATATTGATGTCATTAATGGTACTTTATTGAGCAATCCTATGACTGTGAAGCACTGTAGCAAGCTCTTTTGCTTTTGCAATAGTTGTTCCACATAATTAATGAAACTAGCAAAAATCAAAAAGTACTTTTAATGAGAGGGGGATTATTTGGTGTTGTAGCTGAGACTGGCAGACTCATTAGGGTGGTACAAAGGTCCTTGTAGATTATTCACTTTTCAAGTCTCTAAAGTTGGGGTAAAGTCTCAACCATCACTTTAGGTTTTAGCCTGACTTCTTTCATATGCCATTTGAATTGTTTTTTTCTTTCATTCTTCCCTCTCCCCCCTCAATAAAGCCTGTTTAAGATTTTGCTTTCCCAGCATTAAACCGTGAAAGCAACTTTTACTTTGTGTTGACCAGTGTGTGCATTACCTCTGGGGGCCTGTGTTTCCATGTGGTTGGCTATTTCCTGGCTGGCTCCCTCAGGTTCTGGGGGTCCTCAGCTGCTGTCAACTGGGCTTCTGGCTGAGGGGTGGTGAGAGGTGAATATAACCATTCACCTTATGTAGGTTTTGTAGGTATGTGTGTTGTCTACTGTATAATGAAAATGGAGGAACTGCATGGGGAAGAGGAGTAGGGAGAATGCTTTGAGGAGACAGCTGAGACCGGGCAGGCGCCTGATGAATTTAGAGATAGAAGGTGCTGTCACAGGCGATGTGTGTGTCCCGGGCAAGGTGCTTGTCTGCAGGGCTGCTCTCCCCTCGCCAGGTGGGTGATTGGGATCTTAGTCCTGCTTAGCCCCACAGAACTGCAGGCTTTTGGCAGTGGCTCCTCCCAACAGAAGGGTAGGAATCCTGGCAGGAACCATGCAAGGCCTCCAGTTTGCCACTTTGGTGTATGAGGTCCTGTGTCACAGCAGAGATCTGCTGCTGGTGGTGATGCTCTGACCTTGGCAAAGCTCCTCATTGGCTTTGTTGTGAAGCTAGAGTTCAGCTGCCCGTGCTGCATCCAGTGACTTGTGTGGCTGCAGGAGGAGTTGATTCAGTTGGCTGATCCAATGGAGGGCTAATCATGGGGGAAGGAAATGGTTTTGTTTTTATAATTTGCTTGCTGCTGGCTTGCATGAGTGCCAGAAGGAGCAGGAACTTTCCTGTGTGTTTGGAGAGAGGGAAGGAAAACCTACTGTTTTCAGTAACAGCCCACGGTGTTGGAAAAGCATGTTCTGAGATGGCTCTTTCCCACTTACTCAAGCAGACTTGTTGTATGAACTAAAGAGCAAATGTTATAAAAAATGAATGAAGAGCAGGCCAGGGGAAAAAATGGTAGTGATGGAGTAAAATCAGCAACTGTCATAACATGGCTTTTTTTTATTTTTTTAAAGACGGAGACATGTGTGGTCCCAAGTGGTGTGGAGGGGGTGTAGCAGCTGGAAGTTTAGGGAAAAAAATGTGAAGAAAGAGACTAAAAAGAGCTGTATGAATTCAGTCTTTTAGGTTCTTTGTTGGCATGTTAACTATTCAGTGGCTTTGGCACCATGGACTGGTCCTGTGTATATTGACCGTGTCTCTCTTGGTAAGCAAGGAAGAATGTACATTGAAGGTCTCTAGTTCAGGTTTTTCTGTAAAGGAATTAAAAGTCTCATTTTTTAAGCAAACAGCACAAAAATAACCACACAGATAAAGGTATTAATTGCATTATTGTTTTGTTTAGTCTTGATTACACTATCTTAATATGATCAAAACTGCTGATATGGTTATAACTGATATTAAAGTACAGTTACATTACGGAATTATACTTGAAATATGTTTTCTGTATCTTACTCAAATTGCAGAATTACTTCAAAGCTTGTTGGCAGCTGAAATATTAGGTTGTCTACTACTAGTAGAAATAACACACTCTTTGAGGTCTGTAGGGAATGTCATGCACTTGCTGAAAATCTTGCTTAAAAGTCCACTTACAGAGATAAAAGCAAAAGGAGTATGAAGAAGCAGATTTGTCTGGGTTTTTTTTTTCCCCAAATAACCAAACCTTATTTTATCAAACAAAAGGTTACGCATATTCTAGTTTATCAGAAAAAGAGGTGAGAGGTATAATGTAGCTGATAATGGCTTTCTCTTCTAAAATAGTTAAGGGAAAATACTGGATATATTTCTGATCCTTTATTTAAATTTTATCTGACTAGCATTTTAACTGTTGCTGCTACATAATTGGTCCTGAAGCATCAGCATCTCTCCTTCATGGATAGGTAAATAATTCAGAGATGAACTTTAGCCATACTCTTCAGCATCACAGTTTGAGAAGTTCTAATTTTCTGAATTGAGGTCCTTGGTATTACGGGTGATTAATTGAATTACAGGGAAAAATTCAATACATCTCTGAACAGCCAGTCCTGCATTACCCAAATCTTTGTCCTGGTCATGTAGATGTTTTTTTAACTTTGTATCTTTGCCTTCCCAAAAAAATGATAACTGTTTTACTGATTTGCATTATAAAACTTCCAGATAGTAGATACCAAACATCCAACAGCAACCAAAATAAACAGCCTGTGTAGGGAAGGCCCCCCAACCAAAACCCATCTGCCTGAAACCTTGCTGTTGGCTTGGTCAATAACACTGGAGTTACTGCACTTACACAAGTGTACAAAACACAAATCTCAGGGACTGTTTTTGTGATTTTGTATTTTGTGTGTGTATATATACATATATAATTAGGTATGTTCTTAGAGCAAAGGCCGCTCACTGAATTGCAATAATTATCTGTGCATGTAATAGGAATTGTGGGAGGACAGGTAGCCCTCAGCAACTGCTGATCACAGCATGTGTGTTATTGTGTGAATTGTGCTGGTGAATTCTGTCAACTTTTGGCAGAGTCAACATTTGGCCAGTGTATTTGAGTTAATCACAACTATCCCTAAAGTAATTATTCATGTAATAGGGATAAATAGCCTTTAAGATTTAAATCTGTTTTTTAATGAAGATGCATTTGGAGTCTTGATAGTGTTTTGTGCTTGCTTCTTGCTTTTAACAGTCAAATTCTTTTAAGTAGAAACCCCTCCTACATTTATAGTTGGAAGCATTATGTATGATTACTGTTCCTGTACTGTTCCTGGTCTGCTCCTGTTGTTCCAGTAGGTTTTTAAGTTCATAATGTTTTGTTAACAAAGTTTTAAATAGCAAGGTACAATAAAGGGATACATTGTTTCTGCTATTATAATGTATTTTTAATTTCTTCTGCTTGTTTTGAAAGCTAAATACTGAGACAAGTAATACTACAACAGCTGTATGCATTTCTGTCATTGGAAGAGTCATTGGAATCAAACATGTATGTGCCTTTATTTCAGAAATTGTTAAGAAATCCTCTGGTATCTTAACAATCTAAATACAAATCTAAAGGAAATGTGCTACAATATTATTGCAGTTTTAGCAATCTGTTATAAAGTTTATTGCAGAGAAATAACTAGGTCAACCTCTGGATGACCTGTCTTCTGGAGTTTCTTCAGTTAGCTTTAGGCTAGAGCTCCACCTTGTGATCCTTCAGCAGGATACATTTTCTTTTTATAGTTAATAATTTAATTATGATTTCAGAAAGTTAAGTGCCTTTAAAAGTTTTCACAGGCTTGAGAGATTTCAGTATCTGCTTGGGAAAATTAAAGTTGGAATTCTATGAACATGCCAAAAAAGAAACTCAAGAGCTGATTTTTATGACAATTTAGAGCTAATGTCTTAGATTTAACTTCTTGAAATAATCTACTTATTAGAACACATTTAATAGATAATGTAGACCTTCACTGTTTGGAATGACATCTGCAAGAATTTCACTTCTTTCTTTTCAGACTTCACTGTGATATATGAACTCGATATATTTGAAAAGTTTTGGTAGGAAAATCATCCGTATAAGCATCCTTTCTTAGTGACTTCCTGAACCACGTGCTTTGAATGAGTCATCCAGTGTGTGCATGAAGAAGACATGGCTGGCAGTAGTCTTGAATTTCCAGAAGGTGTTTAATGAGATGAAGGATCTTGGGGAATGACCAGTGTCACTCTTTTCCCATACCGAAACAAGAGAACAAGACATAAAATTGGAAAGTGATAAATTCAAGGCAAAGAATATTCCTTTTGGTAATATGGAATTTGACTGTTCTTGGGTGAAAGACTCTCCACTGAGTATTGAGTTCAAAAACTTTTTGGAAATACTAATGGAAAAAATAAGGTGTTGTGAAGTATAGGGACAACCTCTCTGGCCAGCAAAATCCATGGATTACTTCTGGATGCCAGGAAGGTATTCAGGGAAACTTTGCTATCAAGGAAATAGTGTTCTTCTTTGGGCAGCTTTGCTTGGCCACTGCCAGAGATGGTTTACTGGACTGGGTTGACTCTGCTGGCTGAGCATCAAAAGACCCTCTCACTCTGGGTGTATGTAAATCTTGTAAAATTATTCTTTACTAGGACAAGTGCAAGGGCTTTTTTGGTCATTGCTGAACTTAAGCTTGATGCCTGAGATGCCTTACACTCTTCCTTTGTACACCGTTGCCAAGTGTTCATCTCTATGTTCTGTTTTCCAGAATACCAGTATATGGTTGCACTCATGAGGGCTAAGTTTATTCTACCTTCAAGAAAAACAAAAAATATGAATCTCAGTAGTTTAACACTTCAGCATCTAGCAAGAACTTGATATGTGTGTTCTGTTCTAGGAGGTGATTGTGACAAATGCCGTGTTTTCTCTCATGTTTTGTGGTCTGTACTAAGATGAACAAACAGTTCTGCCAAAAAGTTCAAGTTGGTGTAAATGGCAGACAGCTTGTTTTATTAGTGATTTATTTGGCTTGTTTGATGCAGAGAATAAGTACTGTAATAATTTGCCCATTCTTTTTCATAGTTTTGGGTTTTTTTCTTTAAAGTATTTATGTGATGAAAAGAATTTATTGACACTTTTGCAAAATTTGGTAGGATAGTAGGTTTGGGTTTCATAAGAGGAGCCAGTTTGCCTGTAAGGATCCCGATTGCCACTTCAGTAGGTGTCTTGCCTCTCAACACTGAAAAATACAAACTAGAAAGAATCAAATACCAACACATTGATAGACAGGTTGAACTTGAAACTGGGCAGTGTGGTTTTTGAAGTTTGTATCTCTGCTTTGCACTGGGACTGAACCACAAGTATGCCTCAAAAAGAACTTGTGTGGGTGTATCTTTCTTCTTAATTTTTCTTTTTTTTCTGTTCCTTCCTCCCTGTACAGCTGAGCCAGTGCCAGCCTGATGACCAAGGCACTAAAGTGTCTTTTTTTTTCCAAGTTTGAGTTGCTGTTTGGAATCAAAGTAAATATTAAGAGATAAATAAATACAAAATATATTAAAAAAATTCCAAAGTGTAGAGCTTTTTGATATGTTAGCTTCTGAGCATGTCTTTTCGCAGACAGCCTGGATGGTATAATAGCACCTTGCCACCAAAGAAGGGAATTTTACCCTTCTCTCCCCTGCTGGTGGCTATGCAGTCTTGTGTTTCCTGTGCCTTGACTCTGGGTATCTGCTGTTGAACCAGTTTAACTTGAGAATCTGGGGGAAAAATACTTGAGTTGTGTTTTGCCCACTTTAGTGGGGACTGAAATTGGGTGATACCGAATTGGCAGAGCCTACAAAGGTGAATGGCTGGGCAGGGGTCGTTACCGTGCCTGGGACCATGGGTTGCTACAGAGAGTGTAAATTGGTCATGTGCTTGTGTGGTGCCTTTAGAGAAGTGAGGAAAGCAGTGACAGAGGGTGTTGCCATTCTGCAGCACGGTTTTCTTGAAGCTTTTTATCTTCTGCTGTGTTTTGGATGGAACATGCTCTAGTATTTGCAGGCTGCCTTGAGGTTGATCATCTTGAACCTCTTTGCCTTTGCCACTATTTATTTCCACTTTGGTTCTCTGCTTTTATGTAATTATGTGAAATGTGAAGAAAGAGACCCTAGTAAGTTCAGGGTTTATGGTTTCTCTCATATCTCTAAATCCTGGAAGCTACAGTGGCCCCTAGCATTCGGAATAAGTACTTGCAGGAGAAAACCTGTCCAGCCTCTCTGCCACATGCTCAATTGAAATGCAGTTTCTGGAGAAGAGCTACCAGACTTTGAGCAACATGTGCTTAGCATGCCAAAATTAAATCTTTCACTCAAATACCTAATCACTCCAGAAAGCTGTAGAGTCAGCAGACTGACAGTGAAGGTGTTCCTCCTTGGTATTCTGTCTTTAAAATACCTGAACATCATGCTTTCTTAATTTCACTGTGTGAAAGTTAGCCTAGGGAGCCAGGTGACATAGAATACTTCAGCCTGGATGGCTAAGACTTGCTTTTGAAGTATCCAGGGAGATTTTTTTTTTTCCCCTTAAGAATAGGAAAAATAAGAGAAAAAACAAAATTTATTACAATGAACAGTATTATAATGAAGTTTCAAACAAGTATTTCACAATTGTTAGTTTTCTTGCTAAAACAGAATTGTTTCCAATGTTTTCTTTTATACTATGTGGATAGTATTATTTTCCTTGATACTCTTAAGAATCTTGACAAATACTTCAGATGTTAAACCTGTTGTAAGTGTGGTTTGTCAGCTCTGGAAGATACGGAGTTGTGAAGCAGCTGGTTATAAGAACTTGCTGTAAGAGCTTATATTTATGGAAAATTACATGGAAGTTGGCAAATTGGAGATAACAAAGTTGCTATATATAATATCCTTAAATGTACACATATTGTGCTTCAAGTTCAACAAACTTTGTGGTTTGGTCAACCAGAGTTACCCTAGTGTGTCAATTCTGGGCATCTGCTACTTGCAAGGTGTTAATGAAACCATTCCAGTTTGCTCATCCTATTCAGAAAAAGTGGGTGATGGTGTTTTGTTTTGGTGGTTTTTTTTGGTTTTGTTGTTTTTTGTTTGTTTGTGGTTTTTTGTTTTGTTTGGTTTTTTTTGGTTTTTTTTTTTTTTTTTTTGTTTGGTTGGGTTTTTTTAAAGTGTTTCTGTATTTTTATTTTACTGCAATGCTTTTACCATTTGTGGAATCACTTTGTAGTAGGATCATGGGAAGACTCAAAATCTTTAAACAGGAAAAAGCTTTGTTGGAGACAGAGGATGGTGTGATCTACATTTTCTGTTTCCAACTCTTTTACCCTTCCATATGTGGAATAATTTTCACTGTATTTTTTGATTTATTTTATTCTAGAAGTTGTGTGCTACAAAGGAAGAAAGAAAAGTAAGCTTGCACTTCAGACTGCTTTTTGAATATCTTTCTAATACAGTGGTGTTCCAGAAGATGATAAAGAAATGATAGCAGCTCCAGAAATACCAACTGATTTTACTCTCCTTCAGTAAGTGCTTTAAGAATTTGTAGTTCCATTTGTAAATGTACTGTCTCTTTTTTGTGTTATGGTTTGCTTTCTCTCGGAAACAAGGAAACGTAATAAAGGATGGCGTTCTGTATTTTTTTTCTATTGAGATGTTGATAAAGCATTGTTTTAATTTTTTCTTGAGTATTAATTCAGCAGCAACTTAAATAAGCTTTAAAAATATTTTTTAAAATCTGATTTTAAATCAAGTAGTTGAAATATTTGCCCTTAACTGGACGGGTCACTTAATATTTAAAATACGTAATGCCAAATGCTTTAGTTAAAGCCAAAGTAATGGCTTCCCTCAGCATCAGTTCCTTGGTGTTGTTGACATAATTTTAAGCATTTAGTCTTCCCACAATTTTAAAGAAACAGACATTTGAATTTCCAAGATTTAGAATTAGGTAAAGATTATACTTTTGGATAGAGAAGTGAAGTGAATATTTTAAGCAGACCTAAAGAATCCACACATCCCCCTTTATTGTCAAGGGATTGGCATGAATATATTTCTCTAGACTGTTGAAATGGATTAATTGGTTATGAAGTCTAAAAAGATGCAAAGATGCAGTTTTGTACCAATGAGTTTGTGTGGGTGTTTTTTCTTTTCAGTGAGAAATAAAGATTGGCAATAAATTGGAAGATAGTTTAATATGAAATAATGTTTTTACAACTGTTTATAATGGTTTTGTACTCTGTGGGTACAGTTTATTGCTCAGTGAAGTGTTTGGAGTTTGTATTTAGTTCTTTCCTGTGAAAATAAGAACACCTAGGAATCTTTGGAGAAGAAATTTTTTCCAGTTTTTTCCCTTCTTTCATTCTTCCCCCCAACATCCTGATTGGAGGCTTTTCCAGTCCATATCAGCTTACGTAGTCAGCAAAACCAGACACGGCAGAATCCATGTCAAAAGCAGCAAGCTCCTTTTCAGACACTTGCAGTAGTGAGAGACTTTAAGTTTCTGGAGTGTTTTAGAATGTTATAAATAAATCCATAGGAATGAGTCTCTGTGCCTCCGGTGATCTTTCTGATTGTTCTGTTAATTGAATCAGGAAGTGCGTATCAGTAAGATAGTAGCTGAAATTCATTGTTACTGCATCAGTGTGTTAAAATGAGGTCTAGTAGCATCATTTAAGTTAAATTCTACAGGAAATGTAGAAATAGAGAATACACAATCCAAGCATTCTCTGTTAATAATTCAGGTAATTTCACACACCATCTTCCTATTAGTGTTGGCAATGAAGGATTTGTGTATCAATGCAGTGTATTTTAATGTGTAGGAAACCAAACAAATGAGTTTGTGTATTTAGTATGTTTTTACCTTAAAAGTCTAAACAGAACTACAGCTTATATTTTTGATGAGGAAAGCTGACTTAAACTTCTTTTCTGTACCTTTCAACGTAAGTGCAAACCTCTTAATTATTTCTTGAGTTTCTAACAGCATGAAGAAATCTGTTGAGACACTTTGGTTGTCAGGGAGAATGATGCTTTTGGGGTTTTTTTTGCTGTTGGGTTTTTTCTCCTCATTTTGTTTAAGTATTTGTGGCCGATATATAAAGCTCTCTGCTTTTTGAGATGTTGTCATGTTTGTCACATGCCAAAGGCATGGTTCCCAGCCTGCTACTATTTTCTACCTACCCTCAAATCTTTTAATCTTACTGTATGGCTTCCTTCACAGGTACGTTGTTTAGAGGAGACAGGGTAGGCTGAGAGTGTGGGGATATGCTCTGTTCCTCAACAGTAGGCTTGGGAAGAAAGCGGTTTCACTGTTGGTGTTGACTTACTGGACTGAGAGCATACTGTGATTTTATGTAGTATATTTAAGAATGTTTCTGATGAAATGTGTAAATGGTTTGTCTTTTCATCCTTGCAGGGAGTCTGAAACACACTTCTCTTCCGATACAGACTTTGAGGATATTGAAGGAAAAAACCAAAAACAAGGCAAAGGCAAAGTATGTTCAGTCTTTAGGGATACTGAAATATTTCTACTGTTATGAATTGAAGAGTTTAGCACTTGCTTTGAAGTTGAATGAGCAAGGAATATTTTCTGAAAATGCAGGTGTTCTGTGAATAGAGTTCATATTTGTATTTGCATGGAAAGGCTTCATCTTGACTGTTTCAGTGATATTTTCTTAGTGTTCTGAAGGTGTAAGGGAAGTAGGGGAGGAAAGGATAAGCTTTGATTTGATTAGTCTCTTGGCATATTTTCCATCCTATACTTAAATTCATCATTAATTCTGTGTCTTTTAATTTGAAAAGTGAACAGAAACCGATAATTCAGTTAAAAGGGTTTTTTTTAACAGGTTGTAGACAGGAGGTTACAATAGTGGAGTGGGAGGTCTAAACCCAGTTCCCAGCCCTTTTCTCCTTGCTTTGGACAGTTGTCCTCCCCATGGGCCTCTCACTGGCTTCACAGCCACCATGTGTGGCTCCTTCCCTGCTGAGTGCTGGCCTGGGCTGTAACCCCTCATTGGGCACCCCATGTGCCTGTACCAGTGCAGAGCACCTGGTTATTGAGAGGTGGTGATAGATTTTGTACAATGGTCATGTAATTTGTACTTAATGTTTTTTTTTTCTCTAAGTCATACTTGATTTGAGAGATCAAATACAGAGACACCTGTCTGCTCTTCCTTGCCCCCACTTGCCAACGTATGTTCAAATGAAAAAACAAAAGGTTAATGAATTGCAGAGGAGACTTTGTGATGTGTTAAGGAAATCACCTTAGCTGTTTTAGAGGAAATATGCATAATCTGTTTTACAATTTAAACACAAGAAAGAGCTGTGTTACACACTATCACTAATTAAAGTTTTAGTTGCTAAAAGATTTTAAATGAGGAAAGGAGGAAAAGGAACCTGCAGAATTCTTGCTGGTTTTTGTATCACTCAGGATCTGCTGTTCTCAGCTTTTGAAAATATATATATATATGCACACACACTCATATATATAAAATAATTTAAAAATATGGTTGCTGAAAATCAAAGGCCTTGTCTATATTTGTCATGGTATGGATAGTGATTTCTTTTTTTTTTTAATACTTCATAATAATTAAGTAAAACCTCGTGTGTGTGTGATTGCAGACCTGTAAAAAAGGAAAAAAAGGACCAGCAGAGAAGGGGAAAAGTGGAAACGGAGGAGGGAAACCTGGTGGTCCGAATCGGATGAATGGACATCACCAACAGAATGGTGTGGAAAACATGATGCTCTTTGAAGTAGTTAAAATGGGCAAGAGTGCTATGCAGGTAAGACCTGGGATATATATCTCTATGACTTGGATGTAGATACAGTTTAAATATAACAATATTTTCCTCTACATGCAGTTTAATCAAATGAAATCTCAGGTAATTTTTTTTCCTTCAATTTGCTAGTTTTACTTGTACATAAAGATCAAAATAAAGTGGTTTTGCTTTGTTGATGTTTGAATTCGAATAAACTGATTTTTCATTTCTAAATGTTATTCATGAGTAATCACATATGTAATGAATAAATTCATACTATGATTCAAAATAAGTTTTTAGTATCCTGAATGAAGAAAGGTTATTTTGGATTGCATGACTTTAAAGTTCTTTTTATGAGGTGGTAACTAAATACAAATGTGTTTAAGACTTATTGTTGTCATAGAACTTAACAAGAATCTGTAGTTTTTACATGCACCTAGAGTTTAGATTATCTGAAAATAGTTGCTTCTCTTCTCTCACCCAAAGTAAAATCACTAGCTACAACTTAAGGGCTCTCTTTAAATTTCCTGACCCAAATTCCAGCCAATTACAGTGTAGCAATATACTCTGGCCTAGTCAACTTAGGGGAAATTTAACCGGTTCAAGTGTCTACATAAGGCACTCTCCCTACTGCATTTACCAACAGGACTGAAGTCAGACTATTGAGAAATACTGCACTGTTTTTGTTGGTGTTTTTTAAAATTCAGATAAGTCACTAAAGTGTTGGCTTGTCTGTGAGTCTCCCAGTCGAGATAGGGTTAAAGTGTAATAAAGTGTAAGCCTGTCAGCCATGAAGCTTTCCTGCTGACTCACTCATGTGACTCCTCGGCAGTGTGGAAGAAAGACTATCTTTGGGATTGGAAACCTAGAGTTTACAGCTCCTGTAGTACACATGCAGGAAGCTGGGTTGCTGTGCAGTCCTCTCAAGGTTTGCAGGCTCCTGCATTACAGCTGGTAACAAGAGCAAATTACTTGGATGTATTTGCACAGAGAAATTCTGATACTCCCGTCATTTGTTTTGTTCTATTTCAAAGTGGATGTAAAAACAATACTTCTCTAACTGTTGCTCTGTGTGCAACTTGTTCAGCCAGTTACCAGTAATTGCATCTTCATGACTTTTTAACTGTTTAAAATGATATGCAGTCAAAATATTTTGCTTTCCAAGGGCAAAATGGACCTTTGCCAGGTCTGATTACTCTGTTGAATTGGGAAATTGATACCTGAATCTTTGTCAGTTTTTTAAAATTAAGAGGAAAAAAAATCCCAAATTATTTCTAAACGAAAGTCCATTTCAGCAGTCAGAGTACAAAGTTTTCTCCATGTCCCTCAGCGTTTGCTTATCTGGAAAAATTTTGGTAATAATGTTAAGTCAACTATTTTATTTAAAATTCTATTCGGTACCTTCCGAATTAGTCTACAGGGTGGTGTTACGTCATAGGTTGGACTTGATGACCTCAAAGGCCTTTTCCAACCTAATCCATTCTGTCATTCTGTGAATTAGTGTCTGTTCCCTGGGAAAAAGAGATGGTTCATTCACAGAGACCAAACATTTCAAGAAATGACTTTTGCTGGAGCTTCTTTAAATTTAATAGATTCTGATAACAAAGCTGCCTAACTGAAATATTTATTCCATTCCTATCATTCTTCAGTTCTTGCATGGTGAGTTTCTTTAGAAGCCAAATTTAAGGTGTTTCCTTCGTATTTCATCCCTGCCTTCAGGTCAATCCCCTCAGTTCTAGTTCATAGGTTCTGTTCCTACTGGAAAGACCATGACAGTTTCACTTTGAGTTTTTCATTCTTTTTGTCTTGCTGACAGAAGTTGAAGTTGTGCATCACACTATACACAATCTGAGATTCAGGGAAGAGGGATTAGCTGTATCTCTGTTCAGAAGTTTTTCTGAATGGCAGTATGTTCTATTTGTCCTCACAGCAATATTGCCTGTGAGGGTGAGCACTGATAATACAGACAGGAAGCTTTGGAGATGCTTCATAGTTGCGCTGTCTTTTTGAAATTCTGAATTATTCCATCATTTAGGGAAGGGTATCAATGTATTAAAAAAAGTCAAAGCTGAGAACTTGATAATAAAGTGAGTCTCTTTTACCTGTGTTAAAAAAATTGTGTGATTCTGTGCTTTTATGACCTTGGCAGAAGATGGTCTGTACTCTACAAATGGATGATTAAGACATAATTGCAGATAAATTCTGTTTTCTCAAAATTATTATCACAGGTTTAATTGCTTCACATTAAGGTTTTTTAATAAAACGTGCTTGTTCCTATTTGGCTTACTAACTACAAAGTAATTAATATCCATGGAGTGTAGGGTAGTGCTGTTGATCCTGTTATGGCAAATTCATCAGTGAGGCACATTTTTTAAAGAATATAGGGAGCTGTAGCTGTTGGAATTGAATGCACAAATAGTATCTTCAGAGAAGTGTCAATAGCTTGGCAGAGCAGGGGGAGGGTGTAAATAAAAAACCTGATTCTGTAAAATACCCCACTTATTTTTGTATTCTTCCTCCAAAAACGTTACTGTAGGAGGATATGGTATTCCTGTGCTTTATGTTTAGGTGTCAGTTTTGTACTGGTGTATGTTTGTAGAATAAAATGAGTTCTTGAGAACTTACGGCAGTAAAAGATTATTTAAACATTTAGTTCTGTATTAATCAAAAAAGAGGGTTCAAGTTACTTAAGGGATGAAGAACTACCACTTACTGGAAAGCAGTTCAGTAACAATGTCTTCAATTTATGAAAACTGAGCAGTGCCTTCTTATTTGTTTTCTTTCAGTCTGTGGTGGATGACTGGATAGAGTCATACAAACATGACAGAGATATAGCACTTCTTGATCTCATTAACTTCTTTATTCAGTGTTCAGGCTGCAAAGGTAAGATACTGTAATAGTTACTCATCCATTTAAGTAATATTATGATTCTCAATCTTTGCTTTCGTACTACTGATGCTGTAGGACTGCTTCATCCCCACAGCTAATTTACATTATCAGGTTCTTGGAGTTAAATGACTATTTCTGAAGGTGGGAGCAGGAGGTTTAGAAATATTATACTGTAGCTTAAAGTGTTGATTAAGCCTTTTGTATTTACAGCGGATAGAAATCAGTACTGGTACTTAACATGTGCTTCATCTTCCTCTGTTCCTGCTATTATTTCAGAAAATCATCTCTCCTAACACTGATAGTTCATCTTGTTCAGTCTTGAAATTCTAATTTGGATGTACCTGTTTCTTAATGCTGATTGTTTTAAGATTGCTTCATAGCTTTTGTAGACATGCTTGTTTTAAAAGATATGAACAACTTCATGGTAGCCTGTCTACAGTAAGACTGTGTTTCCATATTATTTTTTTCTTTTTTTTCTGGTTTTTCTTTCTTCATTTCCATGTCCTCCATTCTTTTACCTCTCACCTCCTTTTGAAGAGAAGGTAACTTGCCTTCGAGTGTCCCTATGCTTGATAGAGGAGGACTGGATGTAATTTGTTCTGATCAAGAGTTTCTCTGTCGTAATAAAACTTCTAACGTGCGTAAATCTCTAGAAAGCTAAGAGTGTTCCTCAGAGGTTATCTGCGCTTCAAGAGTAGTGACCTTTTGATTTTTGTTACAAGATAAAGCCACAGAATCTTTCAATGCTTTCTGTGATGATCCTTGTAATGAATTTTGCAGTAAACGTCGGGAGGTCTAACAATTTGAGGCCAAGATGAACAGAACTTGCATGAAAACACTCTGTTTATTGCAGTGCAGAAGATAATAAGTACCAATATGGCTGTTCAGAATTTTCTTGCACCATTTAGAACCTTGAGTCCCAAAAGGTCACTTCAGATGGTGTAATTGCTCACTGATACAGAGGTCTGGCACAAGTATCTTTGACTTCTGAATATGAGTCAATGTGTAAATTCTAGATGTGTATGTACATGCACACACTTCTTGAAAAGAATAATAATAAACCCCACATATATAAATGGTGCTAAGTGCTTGTTATACATGGATGCTAGAAGAAAAAAATTTGAAATTTTTTAAAAATATACCTGTGTGATCAGTAGGTTAGGTGAAAATGGATTATTTTTACATTGTAGCTGGAGGCATGTCATCTGCCATCTACAGCTTTCATATTAACAGTGCTAATGACCTAATATCTAAATTGTAGGAGTTGTCACAGCAGAGATGTTCCGACATATGCAGAATTCTGAAATAATCCGAAAAATGACTGAAGAATTTGATGAGGTAAGTTAATGAAATGCTGATTATGTATTAATTTTAATTTTCTTTTTACCTGTCCTAATCTTGCTGTTTCACATTGCTATACGTTTATTTCAAGAATAAGGGGTTGCAAAAATTACAGGACTCCTACGAATGAAAATATCAAACTCTCTTATTTCACTGAACTTATAAAACTAGGTAGTAAAGCTCTGCACGTATGCAGCATATTTGATTAATGGTTTGAGAAATCATTATTGACTTTTAGTTTTTAAATAGTGGGAACTCCTACTATGGTGGCAGTATGGGGGATGCGTCCCTATCTTGATGCTTCTGTAAGGCTTTAAATTCTCTCTTAAAATGGTTGCTAAATTTATGTCTATGCATTCATTAATCTACAGATTGTGGGGATTTAAATTTGATTATTCTCCAGTTGAAGACTAGTGGTTTTCCTTCCATGGGGATTTTTTTTCCCTTTAAATTGTCACTTTCTGTTTCACAGAGTGTTGGGGTAAATGAGATGTGTTGGGATTTTTTTGTTGTTGGGTGGTGGGGTTATTTTTGTTTTGTTTGTTTGTTGTAGTTCTTATTTTGTTTTTGTTTTGGGGTTTTTTTTTGTTGGTTTGATTTGGTTTTGGTTTGTTTTTGGTTTTCCTGGGTTTGAGTGGTGTTCCTTTCATCTTGTGTTCCAGAGAATGTAAATGTAGCTCTAAAACCTCCACTCCAAATTTGTCTAGTACAGAAACAATTCTCTCCAGTGCCACCCCTCCAATAATTTAAAAAATCCATAAGTTAAACTGAGGGAAAAATGTAATATCCTTTTCTTTAAAAGGATTTTAGTGTTCCTTAGAACTACCTCAATGCGTAAATAGATTTGATACTCTGAGGCAATAATTGTGTGAAATTTATAAAGCCACACCTGGGACTGTTGGTACATGGGGTTTTTTATCACTATGTCATGCTCACTTTTTTTGGTAACTGAATTGTAATGAACAGCTCTCAGATTTCTAATCCCTTTTCATGGATATGTTCTTTATTTTTCAATCTGTATTGTTGTTCAGCCTCTTAAAGAAACTATTCACAGAAGCACTGATACAAATGATTCTTTTTTTCTCCCTGCTCATTTTACCATTATTTGTAAAGGCTCCCATATCAGGAGAGGGACACATATTTGTTATATTCAAGGTGTTGTAGTAGGTAATTTTATGACTTCAGGAAGTTTGTCTGATATGTAAGCATTTCCCTGTAAACTTTATTATGATCCTGATCTGACTGTTCCTAAACTTGTCACCTGACTGTTCAGGTGATGGTTCTAGTGCAACGAAGTAGATTTGTAAGGCATATAATTTTTTTTTCTTTGAGTCAAACAAAAAAGAGAAACTAGTAGTTAGAATGTTGTCTTTATGTTATAACAAGCCTCACTTGAAGAGTATATGTGTATTTATGGAATCATATTCTTCTGATGTATCATTTTTAAGGCCTTGGAGATATTGGCTTTAAAGTTGTACCCGTCTCTTAATCTTTATTTAATGAAATAACTTTTAAGATGTTTGAAAGAGTTCCCTGTTTCCTTTTCTGTGTTTTAATAGGATAGTGGAGATTATCCACTAACAATGGCTGGCCCCCAGTGGAAGAAGTTCAAATCCAGTTTTTGTGAGTTCATTGGAGTACTCGTCCGACAATGTCAATATAGCATCATATATGATGAATATATGATGGATACTGTCATTTCACTGCTTACGGGGCTGTCAGACTCACAAGTCAGAGCGTTTCGGCACACTAGCACACTGGCAGGTCAGTGAATTATATATTTATTTGGGTATTGCTTACATTTAATGTTTTGTGTTGCACGGGATAGAATTACTCTGGTTAAACTTCTTGATACTCAACATTCAACTTGTTTTATTCTGTGATACAGTTTTCATCTAATGCAACTTGCTTTGGGACAGCTTTTTATCTTGGATTTTTGGTACTTAAAAACACAGCAGTATTTTAAAGCATTCTTTGCTAGCTTAATTTTTATTGGTACTTAATTTTTATTGCCTTTAGTAGAAAAAGTAAATATAAGCAAACTTTTCAGTTGATTCTACTAGTTTGTCCTTGGTCATAAATGAGGATGTAAATCTTTAAAATCTCAAATGCAGTTCAACCTCTTCATGCTCTGCATTAAGTCAAACAGAAGTTGTAGTTTATGTTGGATGCAATTTTTACTACAAACTTACTTTGTGCTATGTGTTGAGGCCATGGTGCAATGTAAAGTAGCAGTTCCAGTCTTTGCATTAGAAATAATTTAAAAGAATTTTTTCATCAGTAATACAGTCTCTAAATTTCTCTGTTTTATGTAATTGACCTTTTCACATAATTTTTTCCAATCTGTTAAATTGTGGAGAAATCCCTTATGAGTTAAGTACAGAGTGTTTCAAAGAAATATGTCTTTGTATGGACAAAGGATGAGCTTCTTGGATAAGGGATTCCTAAGCTTGCACTGATTACTGAGGAAGGACGGGGAATGGCATTGTGTGGCTGTCAGCTTATGTGAGGTTATTGTAGCAATTTTACTTTGACCAAGGTAAATTTAGGCTCTGCGTGGAACTGAGGTTTTGCCACACTGGAAATAATTATTGTTAGCTTCCCTGAACCTGGCTGATTTACAGCTGGCTTCAGTCCTGACTGTCCTGTCAGTCCTCCTATATCCATGATAGTTTTCTTGAATTTACATTAGCACACTGCACATGGGGCTGCTGCTGTGTGAGACTTCCACTAGCCAGGGCATTTCTTATGGAGAGAGAAACAAAACCTTTCACTTCAGGAGAATTTACAGATTCTGCTGTATCAGCAATTCTGACTGTTGTGCTATATGACTAATACAAATTTTAGGTCTTAAAAAGCAAGTTTTTATATATTTTTTTAATTTGAGCTGTGCCTGAATAAAAGTTGCAGAAATTGCCCTGTTGCATGTTAGCTTCTGTCACACAAAATATTTTTTTGTAAGCCATGTGTTTGCATTTGTTCACATCAGTATCAACTCTGTTGGTTTTGTGTGTTCATCTGGGTTTTACTGTTTGTATTGCTGAAGATTGTATTTTTTACAGAAAAGAGTGCCAACAAAATCCTTGTATCCATATTTACTGGTACTTCTGGTAATTTTGGCTTCTGTGATTAGCTCAGACTTGTTCTTTAATCTTGATATCCTTGGAGATCACAGTGTGAGATGATATTTCAATATAACTGCATGTCTTTTAAGCCTTGCTCATCAGCTTTTTGCTGGTGGTACATGCACAAGAATTTTCTGTGTGTGCTCTACCAGTGCAAGCCCTTTTATGCCTTGTTACAGGAGCTCACAAGACAAGCAAGTACACAATTGATCACAGTTTAGTTTCTGAAAAAGGGGTATTTGTATGCACTCTTTTAAAAAGGGTTGATTTAAAAATAAAAGCACACCAAAAATCCTATGCAAGTGTATTTTTTATTTTGGTTTTCTGTTTTCTGGCTTGTAGTTGGCTAATGTGCTTTCTCTGCTTTCACTAATGAATGACTTTTTGAAAAACCTGCCCCTTGTAAAAACTAAATTGAGGGGAAAAGACTGGTGTGATATGGTGGCATTGGTTGTCTAAGACATTTCCTTTTCAAGAAAGAAACTTCTTGTATATTTAAGACTGAATGGTATCAGTCTAACTGACTCTGATAATGGAATTCTTTTAGTATTGCTTGAGCTATGTTTGTAAATCTTACATTCTACCTTCATTTTGGGGAGGAAACTGATCCTATATCTCAATTCAACAATAATAATTTTCTTATAATAAAAATAATGCATATGGCATTAAAGAAGTGACAAAAAAACAGAATAGCAGTATTGCATCTATTGTCTTGATAAATAATGATGCAGTGCTTGGTAAGACATTGCTCAAGTTTGTGTATCAAAAAATTTACAGTGATTATAATTTCATAAATACAGAAAGGGTTGACAGGAAGAGGTGTCAAGATTTTTCTTCTAAGTTTTCTTAGACCAGGTAACCTTTTAAATAATCCTTATTCTTTTCACTTATTTTTGTAGCCATGAAACTGATGACTGCCTTAGTGAATGTGGCATTAAATCTAAGTATTAACATGGACAACACACAGCGGCAGTATGAAGCAGAACGAAATAAAATAATTGGGAAACGAGCTAATGATAGGCTGGAACTCTTACTACAGAAGAGAAAGGAGGTTAGTGCAACTCTAGCTGGTGTGCATATGATAAATGTTCATAAATGACAGCTAATAATTAATCTTGTTCTGTAATTGGTTTTGGTAGTTATTAGTCTCTCTAATTCTTCAGGTTGTTCATGTTTAATGTTTAAAAAACTTTGAAAGGTGCTTCTTACTGTTAGGTTTTCTGTAAAAAGAAGTAAATGTAGAGTCTTAAAAATAGTTGTAAGGTTAGTGAGAGAGACTGCAATCAGTAATAGATACATTTTTGTTGTATTTTTCGAGGAGTTTCCTACACTGAGCTCAAATATGTAACAAAAATTACCATACATTGACAGGTTTTAGCTTCTAGAAAAGATCTCTGTGATCTTGGAGCAAAATACTGCTTTTATAATGTCAATAATGGTCTCAGCAGAAAGTGTGTTTAAAGGCTTTAGATAAGGCTTTTTTCATCTACAGAAAGCACTATCAAAATTGAAAATGCAGTCTACTTCTATTTTCTTTCTTTTGTGTAAAAGAGACTTGCTGATTCATTGCTGACAGTGTTGTCTTGTTGAAAGCTCTAATTCAATCAGGTTTCAGTTTTTACTTTTGGGGCAACTGGTGGTTTGGTTTCTGTTTGGTTTTTGGGTTTTTTTGGGTGGTGGTGTTTGCTTTCTTCTAAGTTTTTGTGTTTTAGATATCAGAAATAACTTTTTCATGATCAAAGGAAACATCTCACCTTTGCTCTTCAGCGTTTGTGCTGTTACCTGTTAAGGGTTTTTTTTTCCTGACGGTTCAGACAAACTAACAAGTTTGTCTTCTGATCATCTCCCAAAGATCTTGCAGTTTGAGACTGATCTCTTAACCACCCATTCAATGTAGTTTTGTTAGATATGTGTGCAGGGCCAGTCCTAGTGTGAGTAATACATAGATACCTAAAAAAGCAACGGTATTACTAGAAAATGAAATCAGGTTTTCTTATAAATTAATTAAGAAGGACCTTTCAGAAACCCAAGATGTCTTTGTTACACTTGAAGAACTGCTTTCACAGATCTGTGAAATATTTCTGAATATTTGAAAGGATTTAATGGTCACACTTAAAATGTTAAATGTTAGTTTAGTTTGTCTAGCATCAGCACCATCTGATCTGACTGTAAAACTGCTGCTCACTGTTTATATACTCTCTACATTCTTTCAGCTTCAAGAAAATCAGGATGAAATAGAAAACATGATGAATGCAATATTTAAAGGTGTTTTTGTGCATAGATACCGGTAAGTTTCTCTTAGTAAGTAATGTGTAGCATCATTGATTTATTCCGGAAGCTGTTGGCAGGTTATTTCTAATAATTCATCTGTTTGAACTTACTGCCCCACTTCCCTCCACAGAGATGCAATTGCTGAAATAAGAGCCATCTGCATTGAGGAGATCGGAATATGGATGAAAATGTACAGTGATGCCTTTCTCAATGACAGCTACTTAAAATACGTGGGCTGGACTATGCATGACAAGGTAAACTACACTGAGCAAAAGGAGCAGAACCAAGAAGCAGAACTCCTTGGGTTTGGTTATTGATATTTCCAGACTAGGTTTGGATCTCTTAACTGTTTGAATTGGTCACTGCTTTCCTTAATCGCTCAGAAGTACTGGTTTCAAGATACATATAAGCCAGACTTGAATCTTTTGAATATTTTTAGAGAGTACATACAGATTTTTTTAAGGAACTGTTATTTGTAGGCAAATGATCTTTTCTTTTTATTTATTGCTGATGCAAACTTGTGGTTCATAGTACTTAACTATTTCAAATTAATGCATGTCATATGGAAAAATGCAGCCCTGTAGCCTGGCAGTTCTCTGTTTTGCCAAGTTAAGAAACTCTCCAGCATTCTCATCTAGCTGTAAAAAGCTTGGGAAAAGCCCCCTTTTATGCTGGTGAGTGCCTCAAGCTGTATTTACCAACTACCACCTAGAGATTATTCTCTGCTTGGAGGGGTCAATAGATATAGTTTACAAATACTCCCTGACTCATTGTTGAGTCAGCACATTGCCTCAGTTCTTACATTGGAAACTTCAAGCTATTGAATTTTAAGTGAAAGCAATGAAGGATGCTCAGTCTTGCTGTGCTGTTCATGGGCTTGGTGTAAAAACCCAATAACCTCTGACAGTGGGTGATAGAAACTGCTTGAGGTCATCTATACCTCAAAACATGTTCTCTGCTGAAATAGATCTTGTATTTCAGGAGGAATATTTCTCTCATTATCTACTTAGTAATTCTGACTGCACAAGGGATGGTCATCAATGATAGAAATATCTTGAGTGTTTAGAAAGAACGAAACAGGTGTATTTTGATTTATGGAGATAGTAACTGCACTAAGACCTTGGAGGTTTTTGTTTGGTTTTGTTGCTTCACTGCCTTGTTACAAGCAAGGTTATATTTTATGTCATTAACATGATTATTGGTAGTATATTGTGACAGCATTTAATCTTCGTCTTTAAATTCTGACTGTAAAAGAAACTTGTCTTGTATGACATGAAGATCACATCTGTATCCTATACTTGACTTTTAATTCAGTTCTTAATTTTATTTTAGCAAGGAGAAGTAAGACTCAAATGCCTAACTGCTTTGCAAGGGCTTTACTATAATAAGGAGCTTAATTCCAAATTGGAGCTCTTCACCAGTCGGTTCAAGGTTAGTGTAACTTCTTACTTTTGGTATATATGAATTTTTTTAAAGTTGCATTACACTTCCTTCCTCTTCAAAAATATTTTCTTTTGTGTTCTTAGGATAGAATTGTGTCTATGACTCTTGACAAAGAATATGATGTTGCAGTCCAAGCAATAAAATTACTCACTCTTGTTTTACAGTAAGTACATGTATATTTCCTTATCTGACATACAACAAATACTGAAACTTAAGTGTTTCTCATCCCTGTGGGTGAGGCCGGTAGCATGACACTTCAGATAATCTGAAGGCTATAGAAATGTCTGTACGTCTTACACTCAAACAAAATGGAATTTCAAAAGTCATCTGTCTAGAACAGTGTTACTGCTTATCTCCCACAGTTCAGTAGGTGTAGGGGCTAGGAACTTTGAATTGAGCCTCATAGTTAAAAACTATCATGGAATGTTTGAAATGAAGAATATGGACTATATTGAACGTTACGCGGTACTTGAACTCTTGAGTGTAACCTTCTAGCGGTAGCTCATAATTCATCATTATGTTTTGTTCAGGAAGACTTTGGAACCAAGACTCTGAATTTTAGGATGATAAATTGAAGGAAAAGGTTTAGGTTTTCATTCATTTCCATCTCCCTCATTAAAGTTCATACTTTGTTGACTCAGCCTTTTTGGTTTTTTCTTTCTTTCTTTCCTTCTTCCCATCCCTACCCCTAGGAGTAGTGAAGAAGTTCTGACTGCAGAAGACTGTGAAAATGTCTACCACCTGGTTTATTCAGCTCATCGGCCAGTAGCAGTTGCCGCAGGGGAATTTCTTTATAAAAAGTAAGATGGAGAAATTACAGTTAACTTCTTGCTCCTATAGATTTTTGTGCATTTGCGTGCATTACTACAATGATTCTTAGTAGTTTTAATTAAGAAAAGGAAAAAATGAATCATAAAGTGGCCTTAAGAAAAGAGAGAAAATTTAACATTACTGTGTTTTCTGAACTGCTGTAGTTTTTCTAAATGGGAAATGGAGACCAGTTTTGAAGGCTGCACTTTGAAAGCTTGTACCTTCAGGGAATAAAAAAAAAATGTTCCTATGTCTTCTCCTTTCCCATCCTTCCTGTGAAACATCTTAAAATGCTTATGTAGTTTGGGGCCCAAAACTTGGGCTTGTGTCATAATGAGTGTTTTCCCATTTGTAGTTCCTTCCCTGTGCCCACCTCTTCCCATTGTCCCATATGACCATTTCATAAAATATTTTTCATTTTAAAAAATCCACTAAAAATCCAACATGTGTCAGGTGTGTAGGAGAACAAAACAGAGTTTCTATCTAATACCTATCAGACCTCCTTCCAGTATTTCTTGGCTGCTTTAAAGTCTCCTGTAGGGAGGATCAGTAAACACAGTTTGCTAAGGGGGAGCATAGGACCTCAAGCACCTGCAATTATCACTGATGTTTTTAAAGCATTTTGTTATAATTATACATTCCACTGGAAACAGTCAGTGGAATATCAACTCAGCATATATAAAATGCATATATGAAATTGTTCATGTGGTACTTGTCCCAAATTACTTCCTTTCAAAATAAACTGTGGAGCCAAGCAACAAGGTATTTAGTGTGTAAAAAACAGATATCTTGATGTGAATTGACTATGGTGAAGGCAATGAAGAAGAAACTTGTGAAGAAATAATTCTTCTTTTAGGCTTTTCAGCCGCAGAGATGCTGAAGATGATGGAATACTGAAAAGGAGGGGAAGACAAAGTCCAAATGCTAATCTTGTGAAGACATTAGTGTTTTTCTTTTTGGAAAGTGAAGTAAGTTGGGTTTCAGGGATATCCTTGTTTTTGTGGTGTGTGTGGGGTTTTTTTGTTGAGCTTTGTTCTAATTTTTTTCAGTTACATTTTGTTGTTGTTTTTCTTTTCCCCACTCATTGGTTAATAACCATGAATCTGTCCTGGTTTTCCTGTTGTTTGAGCAACCTGGGGGTCAAAAGACTGTTTTGTGTGGTTGTGTTTATTTGAAGGGTCTGTCAGTACACAGTGTTGAGACAGGCTGTGAATGCTACTCTGACAAACAGGATGATGTATAAGTGTAAAGAAATTGTGATTTAACAGAGTTAAAATGGGAGAGAGAAAAAAGCAAAAAAACCCAGCAACCTCTACCCACCTATCCCCCAAGTTCCAACAGATCTTGTAGCACTACTCCTTGTAGCTGTTGGTCTGGATTCATCTTTTTAAGTTAATTGGGGAAGAAAATCTTCTGTTTAAACAGAGAGCTTGCAAAACTTGCTGTGTATTTTTGCCACAGGCAGGAGCCAAGCACAAGAAATACTCTTTATTATAGTTCTGTAATGAACTTCATTTCTGATAAAATACTTAATCTGTTCTCATTTTAGTTGCACGAACATGCTGCTTATCTTGTGGACAGCATGTGGGACTGTGCAACAGACCTCTTGAAGGACTGGGAATGTATGAACAGTCTTCTGCTGGAGGAGCCTCTCAATGGAGAAGAACGTAAGAGATTTTTGTAGATCTTTGTTTATATTGCTGTGCAGTTTTTGGTAGGCTTGAAATAAGGAAGAAGATGTTTACATATATTTTCTGTGTTTCCATGACTATAAGAAGTCACTAATATCATTTATGAAATGTGAGAAAGAGTGGAAAGAGATCACTACCTGGTATGGAAGTGCGACAAAAGAACAATGGTTAGAACAAAGAGAAGGAATTAGCATGCAGTGTTGCCTTGTTGTTTTACAAGTTCAGGCTGCACTTTTGGCATTAGAGAAACTAAGTTGCTTGTGAATCTTGTTAATTTATTGTTACAAGTACCATATGGAAAAATACCATAATTTCTTTAATGTCAGTAGATCCAAACAAAACCCCTGGCATAATTCTGTAATTCATAGGTCCTAGTAAATGGACCTCTGAAAAATGGAAAGGAAGTACAATGATTATAAAACTTAGTATTTGTTCCATCCGTTTCTGTGACTCCTCTAGTGATATTCCCTCAATTTTGCAATATTTTCTGGTTTCATTTTCTAAGGTACTTATTTTCTTTATCCCCTCTGCCACCCCCACCTCTGGAAATGAGCTGTTGGTCTACATGTCTGTCTTCTTGCCTTTAACAGAAAAACCCAAAAAAACCCCAAAACCCAAGCAAAAACCCCAACATACCTTGATCCTTGTGGAAAATGAAAAATAAGTAGTGTGTTAACATCTGTTTCTTAAATTTCAGCTTTAACAGACAGACAGGAAAGCGCACTGATTGAAATAATGCTTTGTACAATTCGGCAAGCGGCTGAATGTCATCCTCCTGTGGGAAGAGGAACGGGGAAAAGGGTAGGAAGCAAAAAGCTACTCATCCAGAGATGTGGGAATGGCTCTGTGGGGCCAGTGTGGGAAGAAGGAAAAGATTGTAGGCTGTTGCTGCTGAAGGGACTGAGATCGGAGATGGAGCTTTGGTCTCCACAGCCTCCATTTATCTGACTACCCTGGCCAGTTTGCTTTTTCTGGACGTTAGCATGTGCTTAGTACTGTTTGAACTACTGCATTTGTTTGTACTGTTAAAGGTAATAAAAATTGATTTTGAAAACAGTATTGGTTTGAAAGGAGGACAAGAATCAATGTTTGGGAAAAGCTAAAACTATTTTCAGTGTGAAAGAGCAAAATGAGGGAAAGGAAAATAACACTCCATAGTCTCTTGGAAGAAGGCCAGTCCACCAACTGGCTTTTCTGTGATTGTACAGGGTTTAGACAGCCTCTTTTACTGAGGCATTAAGCAGTCTTCTCTCAAAACTAGTGCATCTTTTGGTAGGAAACCTATTTAATTACAGGTTGAAAGCTTGTATGAAGATAGGATTGATAATTGAGTAAATATCAGTAAAAATTGTAAGCTGAAGAGGTTCCCATTCTTACATTGTCATTCCAGTCATGTTATTTTGTTGCAGGAAAGGTAAACCTTTTGTTATAGGTTATCGCTTCTGTTTTCAAGATAATCTTAATAGTGTTAAGACTAATTTCGAATTGCATTTTTTGAACGCTGAATGTTGGTTTTTTCTTTTTCTTTTAATTGCACACGTTCCTCCTGCTTTACATTGATATTTTACAGTGATTTTAGAGGTCCATGTACCTAATCATCATTTCATTAATGATAATGAAACTTTGCACCAGAACTTTTAGTTGTAAAATCCTCACAATACCAATATTTTAGGTGCTGACAGCAAAGGAAAAGAAAACCCAGTTGGATGACAGGACAAAAATCACTGAGCTTTTTGCAGTGGCACTTCCTCAGTTGCTAGCAAAGGTAGGTTTAATTCCATTTCTCACTGATGGATTGTTGTTGAAATGATTACGAGTGTATTTCTGTAATTACTGATACAGCTTGCCATGAGTTGGTGTTTTTTTTTTCTTACTAATATTTGTTTATATTTCTATAATGAATTATGTTGTCCAAAACTTTTTCATCTAAACTTTTTTCCTTGCCAATTTTACAGTATTCTGTAGATGCAGAAAAAGTCACCAACTTACTGCAGTTGCCACAGTACTTTGATTTGGAAATTTATACAACAGGGCGATTAGAAAAGGTACGGTAACATCCACACATTAACATAAAAGGAAAAGTCCCAGAATTTAGACTTAGTCACTGGAATTTCAGTCACCATTCTAGGAGCGTTCTTTTGTGTAAAGGAGATTTTATTTATTGTAACCCTTACTGATAATGCGACTTGGATTTCAGAGTTGTGACTGGCTGCTCTTCTTAGAGATAATGAAAGTTTGAGTCTTCTAAGGCCTTTCTGGCCAGTTTTAACAGAAAATCTTGCCAGTTAGAGGAACTTAAATTGAGAATGTTTATTGCTGGGTTATGGTCATATTTGAGGTAGCTGTCTGACAGATAAAGCTTGTAGAAACAGCTTAGTAAGTTTTCTTTTTCTGTCACTGAAACTAGAAAACCACCATCATCGTTGCATGAAAAAGAGGAAGAATACCAGATCACAAATGGTGTAATTACTGCTCTCATTTTATCTTCTATGCTGATGAAGTTGGTGAAGCTGTTCTCATCTCTATTGTCGCCTTCTCAGATGTGCTACTGCATTGTGAAGGAAGCAGCTGGAAAACATTAGAGTCAAAAAGTGATAAAATGGTGTAGTTGACAGCATAGCCAGCAGCGACAGAGCAGCAGTGAGCGACTCAGGTTGAGGGGAGGAATATGTGAACAGCTGAAGTTGGCTTTAGTTGGTGGACAGTAGAGTGTTATGAAACTAAATCTTCAATTGTACAGCTTTTAAGACACACACAAACATGCATAAATATTTGTGTGAGTGGGAGGTAAATACTTCTGTGTTGTTCAGTTGTCTTTGCAAATTCAAGTGTTAGATAAGACCATACCGACAACAGCAAATTTTTAATCACTTCGGTGATTTGGTCTGTTACGAGCTCCAACTTGATTTTTGGTAAATAGACTTTTAATTTCTCAGGAGCATCACTGATTATATAGAAAATGTTTCTGTTCTGTATCATAGTTACAAAAGTAATAAACAGAATTTACGTTTTAAAATTCCTTAAGGTTTATTAAAAATGCGTGTGTTTGTGTGTATATATATATATATATAAAAATAAAAATAAATAGTCTTCTTTGGCTTGTTTTCCCTGTAGCATTTGGATGCCTTACTGCGACAAATCCGGGATATTGTGGAGAAGCACACAGATATAGATGTTTTGGAAGCCTGTTCAAAAACCTACCACGCTCTCTGTAATGAAGAATTCACAATCTTTAACAGGGTTGACATTGCAAGAAGTCAATTAATAGATGAATTGGCAGACAAGTTTAATCGACTTCTTGAGGACTTCCTGCAAGAGGTATTTTAATGTGCAAGATCACCCTTTTCCTGCCCTTGTAAATATTTTCAGTATGTTTTTCTGTCTTTCTCTGCAAGCCAGAGCTAGGGATGGGATCTTCCCTCTGAGTTTCAAAACTGTTGAGTCAAGTGCTATAATACAGCAGTGTCGTTGCTGTGGTTATGTGAACACAGACTGCTCTTTTAGATTAAGACAGTGAGTCTTTAATTTTGATCTCCTTTTGACAAGAGTCCTTTGGGAGTTTGAGCTAAGTTTCAGATAAACAAATACATAAACTTTTTGCTGTTAGCTTTTGAGGCTTACATTTTTGAGAGTTGTAGTATTGTAATTCCCTATGGATTCTCCTCAGATGTACTATTGTAGCTATCTTGCCTGTGGTTGCATGTTACTGTTGTTAAATATCAAAATCTCTAGAAAACACTCCCCCTCCCTTCCTGAATGCAAGCAGATGCAGTTAGTAGATCAGAAATAACTTTGTTCCCACACTGTGTTGATCTGAAAAGTGAGAATCTTCTGATAGAGTATTTAACTTTACTATGTGGGATCTCTGATATTCAGACAAAACTTGTTTCTCCCCTTCATCTGTGGTAAGGAGCATAGGAAGTGTCTTTTTGACAGCTTCATTCTTAACGTTTCTTAGATGCATGTAGTTTATCAGGATCTCCTTTTTTCTCTTGCTTTTTGTTCTGAACTAGAACTTGTTCTAGAAATCCTGAATAAGAAATGTGCCCATTTGTTTCCTTTTGTGATAAAAAGAAAGAATGAGAGGTAAAGCAAGGAAATAGGATGTCAGAAGTTGGCTTGAAGGAAAATGGCAAATACTCTGGTGGAAGTGTTGAAATCCTTAGTTCTTTGATAGGTTGTGCAACTACAGAACAGTAAAACTTGCATTATCTCTGCTAGACCAAGGAGGAGTTTCTTGACCTCAGATAGTTTATCTTATGTACAAATAGATACTTTTTTGACCCTTTCATTTTTACTCCTCTTTTTTCACTAAATGCAAGTTTGTCAGAATTTATGGCACAATTAGAACAAACCAGTTCACTTACCTCTCTCAAAGCCTTTTTTTCTGTGATTCAAGTAAGATTGAAGTACTGACCTGTGGCCCATCTAGTCCAGTGTCTTTTGTCTGACAGTGGCCTCTGCTGGATTCTTCAGAGAAAATAGAAGCACCTATATTTTATACATTGTATTCCGCTATCCTAGGCTTTTTCAATTTTTTTTCCCTCCCTTGTCCTTCCTCCCTGCCCCCCTCTCCTCTCCCTTCTTCTGCCTCTATTTTATAGAATCATGGAATTGTCTAGGTTGGAAAAGACATTTAAGATCATTGACTTCATCTCTAGATATGAACTGCTTGCTGCCTTATCTCTCTAACTCTTCTAAAAACATATGTGACATTGATAAATAATTTACAATCAGGTCCCCACCCTCTCCTTCCCCCCAGTTTGGAGGGGTGTGTGTGTGTTTGGTTTTAATAAGTTCCCCAGTTTGCTTAGACTACACTGCTTGAGATATCTTACTGTATGATTATTAAATAGGGGGAGGAACCTGATGAAGATGATGCATATCAAGTCTTGTCAACACTGAAGAGAATCACTGCTTTTCACAAGTAAGTTGGCTTCTGCACATGTCTGTCAGGGTTTGTGGTGTGGGGGATTGTTTGTTTTTAATGCAGTATCTGAGTGTGTAGTGAGGGAGTTGCTTGTTTTTAATATGATATGTCTTACTTTTTAATGCAACTTCATGGGATTTTTTTGTTTTGCTTTTTTTATTTTCTGTGTGTGTGTTGGTTGGGGTGGGGAGGTATTTGGTGGCTGGGTTTTTTCAACACTAATTTTTTTTTCTTTTTTTTTTTTTTTTGACTGGTTAAGCTTTTAGAAGTTGTTAACCTCAAATTGCAGAAAGAGTATTAGTTAAATAATATTTTTTGCTTCATTTCTAATGCTTCCAGTGCTCATGACCTATCAAGATGGGACTTGTTTGGCTGCAACTACAAGTTATTGAAAACTGGCATTGAAAATGGAGACATGCCAGAGCAGGTCTGTAGTTAAAATGTGTTCTTTAGGCACAACAACAAATAGCTTTTGTTGCTCTCTTTTATTGGCCTTTGTCATCTAATGTTTTTTTTCTTTTTGGTTTCAGATTGTTATTCATGCACTGCAGTGTACTCATTATGTAATCCTTTGGCAGCTAGCAAAAGTTACTGAAAGCAGTTCCACAAAGGTATGCCTTGTTCCAGTTGTATTAGTAAATAAACATTTGTACATAGCTGCAGTGTCATCAAGTGGGAACTGTGATGGAATTAATTAAGACTAGGAATTTTCTTTCTGTTGATACCTACCTAATCCTGCTTTTTTCAATAAGTTCTTCTGAATTCATAGTTTTAGTAGTCACATTCTTGACTTACAAACCTAGTACTTCCTGTAATTGTTTTTATTATTTAAATGTCAATATTATGTTTAATTTGATGGAATTTTAATGTAATAGTAAATAAACGTGATACCTATCAGGCATAGTAACAATACTAAGAAGGGGTAGAATGGAAGTTATCCCAGTATAGTCAGTGTTACTACTCTCAAGTAGTGGGTTTGAATTTGTTTGGAAACCTTGAAGTATCAGTGACAAGTCAGTGAGATCTAAGAATTTGTATACTATCATAGTATTTTTATTGCGTAGTATGTTGCTATCCTACTTTACTCTTCATCAGTCTTTTAAATCTGTTGTTAAATAAAGACAAGAAAAGATTAAGTTAAATTTCAGGTTTTTTCAGGGAGTGATGAGAGACCCTGTTCTGGTTCTATGTATAGTAATCTTGAAGGGCAAAGCTCTGGCAAATGTCATCTTTCTAATTTCACTTCTTGAAAAATCTTAGAGGAGGGATCAAGGTTTCCTGTATCCAGCACTGCTTGAAGAGGTTGATTAGGTGGTTCACTGTGTGAACTGCCTAATGAAAAAAGGCTTTTTTTGAAAGGCCTAGGTAGTTTAGAATGGAGTTTGTAAGTGCTGAAACATTTTAATGACTTCTCTAACTGAAATTAAAAAACGTAATCCCTGTAATCAAACATACGTTTTCTGCAGTCCTGTCAGAAGAGTGCTTTTTTGCTGAAAATCTGTGCCGGAGTTGCACTTGATTGAGTTACTGTTAACACACCTTTCTTTATGTCAGAGAGGAGACAAGTAAATTCTTCAGGTTTTTTAAATGCTTTGATTATCATGCTTGTAATTAATATAAGAAAAAGAAGTTGTATATGACTGTCACAGTTTACTAGGTAGAAAACAAAGGGAACTCATGGCATTAATAATGTATGAGTAATTAATAATCCATTATTACAGTACTCTCATTTTAATGTGAGGATGCATATATTTTTCCTTCAATTTCTTTTTTTATTTTAGGATGTGGTAGTTTGAGCTTCTGCTAGACGCAGGAGTGGAAAATCATGCTATGTAACTTGTACTAATTTAGATCCTATAACAGAGAACACCTCTATCAGATTATGGTGGTTTTCCCCTATCTGTTCAGATGACTTTAGTCCAGTGAGTAATTATAGTCTGAAGGTGTTAGAGATAAATACAAACTTGACCACTGGCTGGCTAGTTTACCCATCTGTGTTTTAATGGATTTAACATTTCCAACCGCAAATCCTGATATGAAGTGGCTACATGGATTGTTGAGAGGCACCTAGGGGTGTGAAGGATTTGGTGGCTTTGTTACCTTAAAGAGTAAACAGCAGTAACAGTGTAACAGTGATCAAAGCTTTATCACAACCTAATGGCAGAACATGAGATAAATACTAACAGGTTAGTTTAGAAATGAAGATAAACCTAGCTGTTTTACAGCACAATCTAATTTGTAATAGTTTCAGCAGGAATGAAAAAAACCTAATTGAAAAGTAGTCCCTTATTGAGACTATCTTCTGCTCCTGCATAATAAAATTTGGTAAATTAAAGCTTACACTGGTTTAACTTCTGAATTACAACTATTTTATTATATTTAACTACTTGACTGCTGCCAAATATAGTAAGTACCTACAGAAGTTCTGTTGACTTCTGTTCAATGAAAGTGGAATGCACAATAGCAAAAAATAAGCACAAAAACAGAAGTGACAGAAATGTGCTGTGCCTAAAGATTTGGTTGGTTGGTTGATTTTTTTAGTTGGTTGATTTGGGCTTTTTTTGGCCTCTGACAACATTGTCAACATCTGCTAACTTTGCTCTTTGTGAACAGGTTTGTGAACTAAGTATGGGAATTAGCTTCATAGTACATGCACTAAATTAAAGACTATATAAATGGTTCAGTTTTAATAAAAATGTAAACAAATAATTCTGTATAAAGGAAGGAAAATATTCCCACGTATAAATGTCTTAGCATCAGTGTAGTAATCTGAATGGTGTAAATGTTGAGAGAAAAGGTTTTGTGTAGAAAAGTGCTCATAAAATCATGTTATACTTAAATTCCTGTTAAGGAGCAGCTGTTGCTTTTGTTAATCCTGTTAGGATTAAGCGATGTGCTGTACCCAGTGTGTTACCCACTTTCTTGAAGGGAGAGCCTTGTTTCAATTTAGATTGCAGACATAGTTTTCCAACTTCCCTCAGGTGTATTTCATCTTTGTCTGGAATGATGCTGGTTACACCGCTGGTCTGACATTAACAACTTCCCTAGTTCTACAGGGCTGCATCTTCACGTGATTGAGTAACACCAACTGTGTTACACATGTGGGTGGTACTTAGACCAATGTGATACTTTGTTTGCTCAGTAATCTACTCTTTGGGAAGTTATTGCAATGCATAAAGCTACCTTTTTTTTTTTTTTTCCAATGAACAGGGAAAGAAAACCATCTCTGATCTGATATTCCACTTTATCCCAAACCAGTGAATTAGAAAAATAAAATAATACCGAGTAGGCTTGTCTTTTTTAGTTATGAACAGCCATCTAAAATCTATCCTTTAGGCTGAAAGTATAGATATTTTAAAGAGAAAATTCTTTATGCTCTTGAATTTTTTGGGGGTGAGGGTAGGTGTTAGGGCTTTTTAGATTTCTTTCTGAGGTTTTTTAGTTACTACTTTTTTTATAAAATAACACGATTTTCATCCCAGCTGCCATCTCTTCTGTGCTACACAGAATGACAAAATTAAGGAAATTGCTACTTGCTAATTTTATTTGTAATAGTGATTTTTTAAAATAATGCAGTGGACTTGATTGTTACCACTAAGGTTTGTGGTGGAATGCTCTGTGAAAGTACATGCACTAAGTGGGACTATAAAATTGAAAAAGCAAAAGTGTTATATGAAATCATTCTCTTTAAAGGAGGATCTTCTACGTCTAAAGAAGCAGATGAGAGTGTTCTGTCAAATCTGTCAACACTACCTGACCAATGTAAACACTGCTGTTAAGGAACAGGTTAGTGCTGTTGTTACTTGTAGTCTTCTAATACTGTACTTTTAAAGCAGTTGAAAAGTTCTTCTTGCTAATATTTTTGGCACTTACGTGGGAACGTGATGTCCTGGATGTTCAGGCCGAGTGCCCTTTGAGTGTGAATACATACTGTACTTGTATGCTTGCCCTCCTTATGTACATAGGATTTCAGAATCAATTTAAACTTTATTCTTTTGAGTAATTTTAGGCAGCATAACGTTATGCAAAGGAGCTTTTGGTTTCTTTAAATAATGACTCTGCAGGTGCACTGTAGAAGCCTTCTGGGTGTAAGTTAAGTGAGAGAGTTCCATTTCAAACCTCTTGCTTACCATGTGCTAATGACCTACATCTCCTGTGGAGCTGTGGATTCATAGGCTCAGAACTGGAAGAGCTAAGGACAGCAGTTTAAAAGAGAGGTTATTTTATTGGTTCTGTCTTTGAATGCATGCAGGTGCAGCTTCCCTTCTCTTCCTTCTCTGTGGTGCTCCATAAGGCACCATAAGGAATATACACCATTCCATAAGGAATATACATAAGTATATTCCTCAGTTTTTCAGAGTCCCAAGAATTTGGGGATCTCAAAATCAGGAGGAAAGAATGAGTACTTAAGATGAGTGTGTATATATTTATACATGCACCAATATGCACTGTAACCTAGGATAGTTTATTTTTGGGAAATGGGAATTTTTTGTAGTCACCTGTAGGAACACTGACACTGATCTCTTGCTAATAGTGTTGTTTAGAGATGCTCTAGCAAATGACTGGAAGCTTCAGCAATGATGCACTGCTTGGAAAAGGTGTGCACAGTTTTATAGTCAGTCCCTCATGCAGTTGTCCTTTGCAGGGAGAGTTTTAGCTGGAACTAAGTTCTTAAATATTTCACACTCAAAAAAATGTAGATATTAAGCTTGAGTAAGTAGTGTGTTACAGTTCAGACAGGAGACAGAAGTCCTGGCTTTTTTGAAATGCTGGCATGAAGGTTTTGGGGGTTGTCTTTAATTTTTGCTTCTGTTTCAAAAAGAATTGAGACATCATATTGGGAAACACTTGTCCTGAGTTCTGAGGATAACAGAGTCAAAGGAAATAATTAAACTGTAGGGGCTGGGTCTCTTCCAATCTGTGGGCAAATAGTTCTTTGGCCAGGACACTCATAGGATTTTGAGGTTCCAGTGAAGAGCACAGGTTACTGATAGCAGGATTGATTCTAAGTAAATGCCTTTAACAATCTTTAAAATGCTAAAATGAAAGAAAATGAAGTATGTCTCTTTAGGGGAAGGACCAGATTATCTTCTAGGTAGACAGTTTAATTAAAGAAATAGAAAACCAGGAGCCTTTTTACTGCTGAAGATAATAATAACCTGGTTAAAGTGGAAAATCTGGTCCACTGAGTCGCACAATTGCAGCTTTTGAAACTCTTGCTAGAACAAGAATATTCCTGGAGCTTAATAGGCTTGTTCTATGTCAAAGAGCTACCTAGTGTAATAGTCACAAGGTGTAGGGTGTGAAAGTGCAAGTAACAAAATTACTGAAGCTCTGAGTAGGTCTCTCTCTCTAAGAGGCTGTATGACTCTCAGACTCTGGTGAATGCTCTAGAAACTAGAACTGCCAAGTTACACAGGGTACCTATTGCATAGGGTACAGTAGCCTTGGTTCCACTTCCCTTCTCTAATCTCATGAAAGGACACAAGGGACTTCAGAGGAGCACGTGTATTTTTTGTGACCAGGAATTAGTAATATTTGCTTTGAGGAGTTAGAGAACACACCTGTTCATGGAAGTACTTGGGAGAGTAGAGCCAAAGAGAAGGTACAGCACTAAGCAGCTTGTTGCCTTGGTCTGTTAGTTTGAAGAGTGTCAGTCTCTGTGTCAGGTACTAAGACATTTGAACTTTCTGGGGCAGTGGAGTACAGACATTTAAATCTGATGTCAGATGCACAAGTTAGCCAGCAAAACAAAAAGTTGGTTGCACTTCTGGGTTTTTGGACATTAGGATTTAAAGGGATTGAATAATCTCAGCTGTTGTATGTTAAGCAAATGTGATCGAAACGATTTTTAAAAAAGACAACAAAAAGGAGATTGTACTATGGTTGGAGTCCACAAAGTTCTCTAGTGACCTAATGTAGATCCATCAGGCAGAATTTGGGAGTTTCAGGCTCCTCATGTTTTAATCCTGCAATATTTTCATATTTAGTTGGCATCATCTGTGCAGTATTTTTGTTTGGAGACTCAGTCTTGATACAGGAACCTGCTGTGAGAATCTATGCACATTTTGACTTCAGTTGGCCTTTGTAGTTGTGTAGGATTTCAGTGACCTGTGTACACTGCTGAGATCTGAAGTATTTTATCAAGTGCAAATACATTATTCTAAACAAAATCCACTTTCCAAGCAAGTATTTACCAAGTTTTCTTTTTAACAGGCTTTCACAATTCTGTGTGATGTGCTGATGATCTTCAGCCATCAGATTATGACAGGAGGACGTGACATGTTGGAGCCACTTGTTTACACTCCTGATTCTTCCTTGCAATCTGAACTACTCAGTTTTATTTTAGATCATGTCTTCATTGATCAGGATGACGATAATAATAGTGCAGGTTTGTACAAAAATTAAGTTTCTTTTATATTATTTGTTTTCTAACTAATAAGTTTGTTTCCTTGTGCATTTCTGGGTTTTTGTGGTGGTGGTATTTTTGTTGTTGGGTTTTTTCTTATTTGCCTGGTTGTTTTTTTGTTTTAATCTTGTTTTGTCATTGAGAGGTGTGCATGTACACAGAGGTAGGTTTGGCTTTTAAATGTCAGCAGCTGATTAAAGGATTTTCTGTATTGGGAACATGTAGGATAATTGCAGTAAGGGTTTGGTTTAATAGGCTCAAATATTTGTATCAGGGTAAGAGACTTGTCAGTGGACAATGAAGTGCATTGCCATCAGAATTGAGATCTAATTTTCTGAATCCTGACCACTAGCCCATAACAGTTTCTTATATAAATGTTTAAACATGGAGTCTATAAACCTGACAGTTTTCCCATTCTGAACTCCTTCTAGATGGACAGCAGGATGATGAAGCCAGCAAAATTGAAGCGTTGCACAAAAGAAGAAACCTACTTGCAGCTTTCTGTAAGCTCATTGTATATACTGTGGTGGAAATGAACACAGCTGCAGACATTTTCAAGCAATATATGAAGGTAAATTTGAAGCTTAGTGGTGATACTTCATAAAACTACTAGAATAAAGTAGTTGTGGAGTTTTTAACTATTACTTGTTTTTTTACCTTACGAGATAACCGGTTCAAAATGTGACGAATTCAAAACTCCAGAGCTGTAGGCCCTTTTCTGTATGTAGGGAGAAAAATTACTGAGATGAGTTTCACAGTTCCAGTGTGTGGGTGGTGGGGAGCGAGAAGGGAAACTGGCTAATCATTTTAGTGTTGTTTTTACTAGTTTTATTTTCTTATTCTGGTTGATGGTGTATTTTTAATTCAGTTACTAGTTTAGTAGGCCTTTTGAGAATGTTCTTCTAAAGATCAACTCCATGATGTCTGGCCTCATCAAATAATTTAAGTTTAAACTTTGTAGAAGAGAAATAAGGTTTGAGTCCCTTCTACTCCTCCCCCATTATCTTTTTATCTGTTTCGATCTTACTTAAATATAAAGACCTCTCCTGGCTCATGGGATTCACAGCTGCACACTAATATGAGTTCTCATTTTGTGAACGTGATAAAGCTTTGCTCCTTGGTGATTACCTTAAAATTTGGGCAGCCTGCTTTTATCTGTCTGAGTGCCCTACATATATTTTGATTCTCCAAATAACTGGTTGGGTCTGTCTTAAACCTGAAATACTTAAAAAACTGAACAGGCAGCTGTCTTTGTTGGACACATTATGGCTATGATGCTGTCTGTAAGTGCCTCCTTTCAGCAAAAAATACGGAAAACTCCCCACCAGAGTTACAGGAGTTACTAAAAAGATTAGATTCTAATCTTGTACCCTGAAGGGGTGAACACGTGTCATTAACAAGTGTGTTATGGCCTTGAAGATAAATAGGTCATTCTGCCTCCAAAGTAATACTCACTGCAAGAACTAAAAGTGGGTTTATTCTTTTTGCATTTAATTTTTTTAATTATTATTTTGGAGGTTTAGGGTATAATTTTGGTGTAATCAGAAACATGTTGGGGTTTTTTCCTTTAGATAGTGTTTGATTTTTCTTTTAAAAGCGCATATCCTAGATTTTGTTTTCAGAAGAATGCAGTAGTTGCAACGTTTTCAACTAATATTGACAGTTAACCTTTTTTTTTGTTTGTTTTTCCTAGTATTACAATGACTATGGTGATATTATTAAAGAAACGATGAGTAAAACAAGACAGATAGACAAAATCCAGTGTGCTAAAACACTTATTCTTAGTTTGCAGCAGGTAAGAATTTACAGTATTTTTATGCATGAAATTCCATACTGTAGGTGACATCCTGTTGTTTAGTAACTAGTTTGAGGTATTGATGAAGAAATTTTTATGGACGGTAGGGATAAATAGGTCTAAACTGAAACACATTTTCTGCAACTATGTGCAAAACTGCTAGAACTCTTCGTATACTTACCGAATATTGTACCACAAAAAATATACGAGAGGCCAATAAATACAAAATGAATGTAACTCTATGAAACCTTCATAACTCTAAAACAATAGTTTAAGTCATTTATTCAGAAATATGTTGTGAAATGCCCAGTTTACTTGTTTGTGAACACATAAATACTTCCTGCCGTGTGCTGGGGGGTTGTGGTTTGGAGTTTATTGTGGGGGTTTTGTTTTGCTTTGGTGTGTTTCTTTGGTTTTGGTTTTTTAAAAAACTATTCTGAGAATTAATTTGAAGTAGTAATTTCTTAGTTAAGAATTTTAGTAATTTCTTAATGTTTAGTAGGGACTTCACACATATTTGATATTAAAACAGAATTTAATGCTCTCTTGAGTAAAGTTTGTGTGGAAACCTGATTAATTCAATTAAGGTTAGCGTTTGATTCATCTGCTCACATAAACCATCTGCATGGATTTTATTCACAGGTTCAGAACGGTAGAGCCATATATCTGCAAAACACTGTAATCCAGCATAGATCACTGCTGTCCATGAAAGGAAAATATACCCAAATTTGTCTTCTCTCTCCCTGTTTCTTTGACGAAAGGTTATAAAACTCTGCATAGTGAATGTAGATCTAGATATTGATCCTGGTGGAGACCAAACAGAAATAGTCCTTATTAAAGTAAGGACTGGTTTATCAGTACAGATATTGCCAATACAGGGGAGGATGAAGCCTTTCCTTTTGATAGCAGCATGACTTTCAAGTAGCTAATGGAACTGCAGTGTAGAATATGTAACTAAACACTCTTTGGTTTATTCTTTGTGATACTAAAGAGTGAAAGGTGTGTTAGACAAAATTAGACAGAAAAATTGATTATTGGTAGGATGAGAAAAGGATTGATCAAAGAAAAGACTGTGAAGTTCAGAGTATTCAGCTTTGACAACTGTTGATGAATACTTAAAAATCTCATAATTGGTGACAGAATTTCTGGTGTCTTTGGTAATTTCCCTGAAGACATGCTTCCATCTTAGAACTTCCTCTTTATACTTGTATTTTGAGAAGGGGAAAAAAAAAGAACTGGGAATTAGTAGTTTGACAAAGTATTATAGTAAAGACCAGGAGAGAATTACCCCATTTATTTCTTCTCTGTTAATATATGTAATTAGGGAATCCTACTAATTTTTTGAATTCTCAGCTTTGGATCACCTGATTTAGTGAAGCACTGAAATCTGTCATGCAGTGTATCTACAGTTTGATGAGGGCTTGGACAGTGCATTTCAGAGTTTATCTCTGGGGTGCAGACTCTTCAAGAGTAACTTTGACTTCACTGTCCAGAACTTCCATGTTTGTCTCTTGGTGTTTTCAGATTAATAGCGGGTGAAAAAAAAGCTGTAAAACATACTTTTAAACAGAAACTTAGCTCTGTGTGTATTGGTCCAAAGTTTGGCATAATCTTTTAATACATGAAAATTTCCCTTTTTATTCCATACAGCTCTTCAATGAAATGATTCAAGAAAATGGTTATAATTTTGACAGATCATCACCGACATTCAGTGGCATAAAGGAACTTGCTCGACGTTTTGCTTTAACATTTGGATTGGATCAGTTGAAAACAAGAGAAGCTATTGCTATGTTACACAAGTAATTGTGTGCTTTGTATTACTTCCATTTTTGTAAAAGCTTCTTGACTTTGTCTAGTTTGTTAATACTAAGTGCATCAGCCCTAGAGATGATATAGCCCATATATTAATTAGGAGACAACTGCAGTTTTGTCTCTGAGTAAAAAATGTTTCATATTGTCGGTGTTCTCCGGCATCTTTGTATAAGTATGTAAATGAAACCAGTGTCGATGCTATAATGAAAAAGCCTTTTTAATGTGTGGTCCGTAACAGTAAGAACAGATCCACTTCATTATCAGTGGTGGTCATGTTGTCCTCATGCAGAAAACTTGCAATGCAAGGTAGAAATTCCATGACAGAAAGGGTGTGTCCAGATTCAGATAATGACTGGTGTTCACTTTTTTTTGCTGGAATATGGAAACATCAAATTATTGCTTTCTTGACATAAAGGAAAGGGGTTCTGTTTTAGTAGCTCACAGTGCTTTGAACTTTTGTTTGTTCTTTTTCTGATGCAATTTTTAATTTCTTCTTAGGGATGGCATAGAATTTGCTTTTAAGGAGCCTAATCCACAAGGTGAGAGCCACCCACCATTAAATTTGGCATTTCTTGATATTCTCAGTGAGTTCTCCTCGAAACTTCTCAGACAAGACAAAAGAACAGTGTAAGTATTTTCTTAATATTCTTAATATTTGTAATGATAACCACAAAAGACATGCATCAGAATAAATATTTGTGTGTTGTATTCATATAAAGTGGAATCTTTGACACATCAAGGTAAGCTTACACTAATGTAGTCAAGTATACTCACAGAGGGTAAATTGTATTTATCATTGTTATTTTTCGTTTTATGGTGGATGAACAGAAGTCGTATTCCAGATTTGCTGTTGTCAGGCCTTTCTGTTAACTAGATGAGAAACATTGGGTGATAATTTCAGTAGTTACTTATCTTGATGTGTTAACGTTTTGTTACAGATCTTTTGCATCTCTGTATTTCTGTTTGCATTTAAAGGTATGTTTACTTGGAGAAGTTCATGACCTTTCAGATGTCTCTACGAAGAGAAGATGTGTGGCTTCCTCTCATGTCCTACCGAAACTCTTTATTAGCTGGTGGGGATGATGATACCATGTCAGTGATTAGTGGAATCAGTAGTCGAGGATCTACAGTAAGAAATAAGAAGACAAAGCCAGCAACAGGCAAGCGGAAAGTACCCGAAGGTAGAACTTCTCTCATCTTAAAATTTAATAGAGTAGATAGTCATATAAACTGCGTTCCATGTTTGTTAGTGTGAGTATAATGGTATGCTTAAATGTATTTTTTCAGAACAGGTAACTTCTGACCATGTATGTGTCTTAGTGGGAAAAGTATTAGTTTGATTCACAAAAGGAAATAAAGGCATTACAAAGTGTTAAGCCATACAATAGAAAATACAGAAATGCTCCAGCCGGTGATTATAAATCCAGGCCTTTTGAGGCACATGTTAGACTTTGTGGCAAAATTACAGCAATTGATTCTCTGTAAACAGAAAGTACATACATTTAATTTGTGTTTCAACATTCACTTTTAGACTAGTTTGAAAAAAACTTCACGGATATTCTTCCTGTGTTTGCTTCCAGCTGAAGAAAGCAGCAGTAGTGACAGTATGTGGCTGAACAGGGAGCAGTCAATGCACACACCAGTCATGATGCAGACACCTCAGCTCACTTCCACGATAATGAGGGAGCCCAAGAGATTGCGACCTGACGAGAATTACATGGGTGTCTATCCTATGCAGCCCGAGCACCACCAACCGCCGCTCGACTACAAGTACGTACATGAGTAGGTCTGCTTTGTGTTAGTGTTCATACACAAAACCAGTACATGTTTAAAATAGAATAATGGTCTTTTTAAGCACGCAAGTAACGTGGATGTTGGCTCAAAGGCAACAGGAAGAAGCTGCGCGGCAACAACAGGAGAGGGCAGCGATGAACTACGTCAAGCTGAGAAGCAACTTGCAACACGCCATGTGAGTGGAGTGAAATGTTCCTTCAGTGGGTTGGGGAGGGGAGGGTTTATAAATGCTGTGTTAACACCTGTATCTTTTAAGAGGAAGACGTCTTCTAAGTTTAGAAGTTCTCTGCATTCTTAAGGACTGTGTGGTTCTACAGAAAAAAGTACAGGTTGCAAACAAATACCATGGGCTTATGTATTGAGGAGCTTTACATCTTTCCCCGACTTACTTTTGATTATTTCATTACTAGCACTTCATGTAACATCGTTTCAGTGGTGGCTTTTTTTTAATACAGTGACACCAAGTAGTATAATTAGAATGATTCCGTAGTTTTCTCGTAAGATTTGATGTTTGGTGTAGAAGTTATGAGGAAAGAGGATGAAGGACTGTGTGGGAATATTTGTAGTGGTTTCACACGTCTACTTTATTGCAAAGACATTCTTCCTTGCCTTATCATAAGGCAGAAACAATTTTTCTTTAGGTGGCAAAACTTGAGTTCTTTCTCACTTGAGCATGAATTAGATATAGAGTAGATCTGCTTATCAGTTCTCACAGCCTCTCAGAATACCCATTTAGCAATGTCCCACAGTTATCTAAATTGACCTTTGTTAGATGTTCTCCCACACTCTCTCAGTATCTTCTGGTTAAATACCAGCTTTCTTTAGTAGTAGTTGTGCATTTATTTAATTAGTTCATTTCTATTTTATCTAATGGAATTATTATTTGTTGGGAGTCCCTTACTGAGCATTAGCTTTTTAAATAGATAAAAGCTAACTTGATTTAGTGCTAAACAGTATTGCTTTTCATTTCAGTCGACGTGGCACAAGTCTAATGGAAGATGATGAAGAGCCAATTGTTGAAGATGTGATGATGTCATCAGAAGGGCGGATTGAAGATCTTAATGAAGGCATGGATTTTGACACCATGGACATAGACCTAGTAAGAAATTTACTTCTCTTTTGGTGGTCTTAGGATTTGTATTTCTGCTTTTAAAGTAAGATATTAGAAATTTTCCTTCCGATAAAACAAAAATCATTCTGGTTGCTTTCTGCATTTTTAAAGGGCTATGCTGTTGTCTGTATACAAGAGCCATCTGCTCCAACTGCCATACAAAAAGCAAGAACACTTCCTGTAATAACTAATAATAATGTTTATCTCTTGTGAATTCTTACCCCTTGAGAGTTCAGCTTCACTGACTACAGTGTAAAACCTCTGCTTTTCTGGTGAAATTACACTTAACCTGTTTTGTTTGTTTGCTTTCTAAAGCCACCATCAAAGAACAGGAGAGAAAGAACAGAACTAAAACCAGATTTCTTTGACCCCGCTTCAATCATGGATGAATCGGTAGGTTAACTTATGTAAGGGGAAAGTAATGTAAATCAATCTTAAGGTTGCTATACTCTCTTACTTCAGATTTTAAATGGAAAGAATGCAATCTTCAGGTTGTAATTGTTAGCTTATGTTGACAGACTGGTACTGTCAGAGAAGTATTTTATGCTGTAATTCAGCTGCATATGTTCTAGGGTAGTCAGTGTTCCTTGCAAGTTCATAGGATTTTTGTTCTTAATATTTATATATAGCTATGTAAAAATTAAAAGCCTATGATTCTGAGCAGAAAACACATCTGGTATAGAAAAGACCCTCGCAGAGGCTGGTAGCAAAGAGTGTTAGAAAAATAAAGAAATGTGCATACACAGTATTACAGGCAAGCTTCCTGTTGTGCTGAGCTTAGTTCAGTGACTCTGATGTCATTACCAAATGTCAGCATAGGACGTTTTGCATTTTGTGGTTATTTTTTTTTTAATTGGCATATTTACTTTCGTGCATAAATAAGATAATGGAGAAAATAAGAGATAATACAGATACCTGTTTATAGAGATGAGAGGTATTTTTTCTTTCCATATGAAGTTTTAGGTCCAAAACATCCGAAGTCTGTAGTTTCTGCTTGCAGTTGCCCTTTTATCCGACTTGATAAATCTGCAGTCTCTATTCTCTTTTAAAAATCTGCATGAGGGATTCCTTCTGTCTTGAACCACTTGTAAAGTATGCAGCCATTTTTGACCTTGTGTAGCTGGTACAAAATTACACTGGAAATAACAAGCTGCAGCAAGCCAGCAGAGGACAGTACAACAAGGCTTCCTGGGAATCTTGGACAGCTTGGTGGAATTTGGAAGATGGTTATGTATTTTTTTACAGTTGCAGCGTGAACCTGTTCTTGTTTATGGGAGAAAGAAGTCCTAAATACTGTTTTAAATGCAAATCCATATATTTTGTACCAGAAGGGCTTTGCTTTAGTAATAATGAATCAGTTAGGTTGTACGTCTGGCTGTCATGTGTTCTGTTCCTGAAGTAACACCAAGAAAGTATCTCACCTGTTCTCTGACGTTCTGTTTTACAGTAGTTCTTCCCCTCCTCTTCCCGATTTTTCCTGGACTGATCTGTGAAATACCAGTCACTTTTTAGTCTGACAATGCTGAAACCTTGGCCTTCGCCAGGTTGCATTTAATTGGTTTGAGAACCCTTTTAGCTTTCCAGCTCTAACCCTGGTTGAGGACCCCTCTAACAGGTTGAGGTTCCCTCCCCGGCCCTGCTGTGCCGCGGGCGCAGTGCGCGGGAGCGGCCGCGCGGGGGCAGCCGCCGGCAGNAAAGTTTATTTGCTTTATTCATGTAATTTATTTCAGGGATCCCTTATTCTTGGCGTTGTTGCACTTGTTTTTAATAGGCATAGACATAATAAAGCTGTTTAATTTATTCAGATGCACATAGTTTATGATCAGACTTCTAGTCTGTCTTTTCTTTTTTTGGTGTGCCCAGTTATTACTGGCACCAGAGGCAGTTCTGTCTGTGTGCTGCATTGTAGGAGGCACCCAAAGTGAATTTAATTAAAAGAACAGTAAAAATTGGTTTGTAAACAGATAAATATGAACAGCAGTGTTAAGGTTCAGGAAAATTTAGTCTGTTTTGGCTCTTGCTGATTTTGTAAAGTCCTGTAAAAGCTAGGATACTCACAAAATCTGGATCTTCTGGGGTTTTTTGGCACATCAGTGGTCATACCTACTTCCGTTGGCATAGAAAGCTACAGGGCTTGTTCTCACATGGGAGGTGGAAAATGATTCTTTGTTTCAGGAAAACTTTTTCTAGTCACACAATCTCCTGAAGTACAGTTGCTTGATTTTACCTGATGATTGTTTGATTTTTCACTGTCTTTCTGATAGAGTGGATATATTTCCTAGGAGATGTTAAGTTTGTGTCCTGGTTGGCTGATGTGGGGTGGCCTGTGGTTTCTGTGATCACAGACGCAGCAGCAGCCGGTGTCTGAAATGTTTTGTCCAAGGTTTAGTTGCTGGAAATAACACACTTGATTTCAGATTGAGGCCAATAGAATGTTACTGTCAATGAACTCTGAGTTAGGCACCTAACTAAAAATTCTTTTGCAATTATTGCCTAAAATAATTAAAACACAGACTTTATCACATCCCTACTGGATCTAATTAATTTCAAGTGTGAGAAAGATATTTCTAATGAATGAGGAGCCCATTTCATATTATTATCTAAATCAGAAGTATGGTTAATCTGGTTTGAAAGAAAAATAAACTTAATAATGCCTTAACATATCTTGAAGTGTCTTAATCTTAAATCATATACTAATTGCTTTGTTATTTGTTAAATGTGTAGTAGACTACAAATTGACACCATTTCTAACTTTTTTTTTAGGTTCTTGGGGTGTCAATGTTTTAATACCAGAGCAGCAAATAAATCAGTGGTGAAGTCATTTTCTAAGTGGAAGAGGAAGTTTTTCAATACAAAATTGTGGTAGATACAGTGAAATTCTGAACAGATTTTTCTCTAAGGAGAATGACATGCTTTCAAGATCAAGTGCATTGAAGGGGCAGTTTTGTTTGCCTGAAAGAAAAAAGAAATCTAAAGGACAAGTAAACAATTTGAGGATAAGCTACACTTTTTGTTGGGAAAAAAATCAATATTTTATTTATGTGCTATCAGTTTATTTCTGGATCATAAGAAGTATTCCCTCTGAGTTTTAATCTTAACAGTCTGAGAGGTGTTTGGTACAGATTTGAGCCCCTCTCTATACATTTGCTGGCTATACTAAATAATCATGAGCTCTGCTGGATTGCTGTTCACGTCCATGAACTGAAATAGTAGATGGATTGGTTTTCTTACAGTGATAGAATGAACCAGAAGAGTTGTCAGTATTTTCAATTAAATGCAAGCTTCAGCAACAGAAGGTTTGTATTAATGAATCATGGAAAAAAATACATAAAGCAGAATTTTAACAGCTTTTTAATCTAAACCACACTTTTTATTCCAAAAGCTTCATGTTAGCCTTCTCAGAAAGGTCCATAAGCTATAAGCTACCAGAACGTAACAGATTTCACTCTTGCTTGCCCATTACCAACCCTGAAAGTTTGCTTGTCCTTTAAGAAAAATGTAATGTTGTGAAATTCCTTCCAGTAGTGCCACTGTATTTTGTCTCCAAATAAAAGAAGCTTATTGTAGTATGTTTGCAGAAAAATTCTAAACAAAAATTATACAGCTTATTAGAGTGTGGGAATAGGGATCTAAATTTTAAATAAAATTATATATATATATAAATTGGTGCTGATTTTATAATTGCGCAGTTTGTTTAGTTTTTTCTTACTTTTAAATTCCAACTTAAAATTATGAGGTTTCAGAAATATATTGAAAGTTTAACAATGTTTAAAAATAGAAGAGCATGAGAATTCATGCTTTAAAAATGATTTTTAAATTTGTATTTTATATTGTTTTATCTATCTGTCTTTGCAAGCAGTCTTCAGGTTAAAGATACTTCTAACAGGTTACAGTACATTTCCTCTATATGTAAATTAGATTGGATAATAGAAATTCATAAACAACCCATAATATTCTTTGAAAGCTAAGCTTTAAACTTCATTTTGTGTCCATTCACAAATAAATTAAATTTGGTCTAAAACAGAAAGTGGATCTATGCCATTCTGACATTGACTCATTTTGCAAGGCTTAGGCAGCTAGACATCATTTTAAAGGAAATATTAACTTATATTACATATGTATATTTTTTGTCAGTTGTCTCTCAGTTCTTGAGGTATATTATTTTAATCATTCCATGCCTTAATACGCTTGCAATACAAGAATCTCCCCAAATGGGTGAATACAAAAAGGCTTCCTGTTTTTAGACTCAGAAATTAAACATTCGGCTGTGGTAGCCAAAAACCATAGATTATCTAAAGGATCATGATAAAATATAATTATTTTACTAAGTCATGGGGTAACAACAAACTCAAAACTAGATCTGCCTAACTCATTTTACATAAATAAATACTCTCATGTTCTAAAAGTACTGCCTATATTGTTTTCCACACCACTGCATTTAATAGAACTGCTGAGAGGACTGTATATATGATTTTAAACTTAAGTTGATTTTTCTTACTCTTGAAGGAGTGTTTCTTTGTGAAAGCAGTTCTTACAGCTTTGTTTTCAACCAGCTAAAAATGTTTTATATATTTACCTTAACCTGTTGTCCTCCACATTCTATTGTCCTAATTGTACTGTTTTCTGATTTGTATTTATGTCTTGAGACAGTAACTTTTTGAATAAAAATAAACCTACAGTATGTTGTATGTTTGATCTTTTTAAATTGGGGTTATGGGAGGACAGTGAAGAAAGGGGTATGAGTAATGCAAATGTTATGTTTATAGAAATCAAAATCTTTTTCCATGTCTTTTAAGTGTTTGTCTCAGAGTTGGGATAATGTATGAAAAACTGCACTGTTTTATATTTGTAATAAATTGTACAAGTTTTTAAAATGTGAATAAAGCACTAATTGGGTAATAATTTAAAGCAGAAAAGTTAATGCAATCATGATTGTTTTAAATATGCTTTAATTTGAGATAAACTTGTTAAAAGAATTAGTGTAAATACAGAGTGAGCTTTTGAAGAAGTTAGTACCTGCAAATAAAATTTTTAAAATTTGTATAGAACTTTTACATGCCAAGAAAGCAGTGGTTAATTATTTTTGTGTTACGTTTTTTAAAGGTGTATTAATAGCCTTTCTGTTGGTTTCTTTTTCCTAATAACTATCATCTGATTTTACTCAGAATGCTTTTGATTCAGACGTTGGAGATGCTGTACATAGTCCAATGGAAATACCATTAAGTGTGTGTACTACTTTCCATTCCTTAAATTTATCATACACCTGGTAAACATTCTGAGCTTAATTGGCCAGACAGCAAGGGAAAGAGGGGAGAACCCTAAACCTGGATTCCCCTCCCATTCCCCTTTCCTCAGCTACTGAGCACCTCTAGCTGGGGATTGAAAACTCCTTTCTGGTACAAGACTTTTTAAAGCAGTAATTTTAAAATCTTAGTGAGATAACACTTTTAATCCTTTGCTAATGTAACTTAAGAAGTTTTGGGTTGGTTTTTATTTTAGTTGTTATTATTGCAAATGTTCATTATTCCTGTCTCTAAATCCTGCTGTAAGTTCAATAGTATCTTGTGGAAAATTGTTTTAGTAGGTTCTGAGTTTATAATGCAAGAAAAATATCTTCACTATACAATGTAAAGTCTGTTCTAGTTATACCGTTTTGGTACAAAAGGCTGTAAATGGAAGAAATTGGAGTTTTGAAGAGAGATACGATAAAAATGTAGAAAAAAGCAAACTATTCAGAGAAAGTAAAGCCTGTCCTCTGGTTTACCAGAGAGGCCATAGGGAAGGTATTGACACAGAGTGAATTTCAAAGGAATAGTCTCCACATATTCTGTAAAAATTATTTCTTGATATTAAACAACCAAAGACAATATGTAAGACGTTAGTAATGGCTGTTGTTTGTTTTTTTCTCCTTTGGTTGGTGTGATGTTGGATCCTGTAGCGTGTTAGGGCTCATAAATCCCATCTTTAATCTCAGTGTAACTAGGAAACCACCTCTTTAAAATCTGATCCTCTGTTTTCCCCGTAGTTTACACATACACTTGTCCTAGTGTGGGATTTCAGGACAGCAATACAACTAACTTCCTACCCATACTGGATTTTTTGAGCTGCTTTGATTCACAACAATGCTTTACTGCTTTTTAACCCATAGATACTTTTTTTTTTTTTTAATAGCCTGATGACTTGAACAAGGACTTGTTCATTCTTTGAAGCATTTGTCAAAATTGTCAATTTGTGCTTCAGAATTCTTTTGATAAAACACAAATTGGTTCTTTAAAAATATTTTCATTCCTACTTAACTGCTTTAATATTCTTCGATCAATTTGTGATACTGAAATATAACTTACGCCACTGCCTCATATTTCATAATCCTGTGTAATTTCTTGCACTGAGGTTGTTTAATTTCATATATATTTGTTAGCATCCAAAAGGGATCATAGTTTTGATGGAGGCAGATGATGACACGTACTCGGAAAACAAGGTAATGTAGGACAATACTGTTCTGTAATACTTCTGTTTTAAAAGTAACAATTCCATGTGAATTGTGCCTGTCATTTTCCTCAGCTGTCCTTCTCTCCTGTATCCCTTCTTCGTGTTGCTGAGCTTTCTTGAATCTATTTCTTTGATTAAATCTTAATTTTCATATTTCTTTTAAGTTTTTACCAGCTAGATGTCGTTACAGCTGTTTCAAATGGTTCCTTCCAGCTAGAGATTCAGTTGCTGTTTTTTGTTGTGGTTTTTTGCAGCTACTGCCAGGTTTTATGGATGTAAATCATAGTGGCAGTACAGTGGTAAGAAGCTATAGCTGTGCCCAGAAAAATGATCCAAAGCATGTTAAAGTGGTTGGATGGATGGTTGACAGAAAACATCCGTGTCCTTCAGAGAATATGTACAGTTCTTAAATGTCATTGTGCTTCCCCAACCTGATTGTGTAATTTCTGCTGAGCTTTTCTCAGCAGTTTTTTGATTGGAAGATAAGAGGAAAAGTCATCATGTTTTGTGTATATTAACTGTTTTTGTCAAAGAAAAAGCTGCAGTTACCAGTTTTAAAAGTGAAATTTGTGTTCAGCTGATAACAGCTTGAATTCTGCACTTTCAGAAAAGCTATTTAAAAGAACCTAATAAAATAAAATACAGAAGTAATAAAACCTCTGGAGGCCTAGAACATCTCAAATTAGGAAGGAGATGTGAAGTTGGTAGTTATTTTGTGAAAGCATTCAAGTAATAAAACAAGGCTTGGGAAAATGGATTAATGAGTTCGAAGAGAGTTTCTTGTTTGTTGAGGTGGGTAATGGCAGGTGAGAGATCAGTGCACACAGCAGCAGCTTGTTCCTGATCTGGTGGGCTGTGGGTACAGCTAGAGTGATCTATCAGAAATTGAGCAGGGATGGTGTCCTTGTGCTCATGTAGCCCTTCTCTAGACTGCTCATTCAGTTCATTTGCCCTTAAGCTTTTCTCCCTAAATCCCCTGTACCATCTGTAGGGCCCCGGCTGTGGGGCATGGTGTGAGCACTGTGCTGCAGTTCCCTCAGCTCGTGGGAGGGCTGGGTTGGCTCAGGGCTTCAGCTCTGCTCTGATCCCGAGCTGCCCAGCACTGGGGTTTCTGTGCTGGAGAGCTGCAGCCCCAATATCCTGGCCAGCAGCTCCACATGGCACCTATTTCCCACCCCATATGGCCATCAGGGAAGCCTTGCAATTGACTGCTGCTTTGTGAAAAGCAGTTAAACCACAGTTCTTGAGTGACATATGCACCCATCTCTTATTATTTTAACACACTCTTTTCACAGGCTTAAATTCTGTTTTCTTCTTTTCAAACTGCTGCACTCCATCAAAAGCAAATAGCAAACCACATCCACTTGTTTTTCGTATCATGCACAAAAGCACTTAAAGATGTGGCATATCTTATATTTAGCCTGCTCTTTGTATTGTTCATCTTAAAACACTGAGCTGTCTTTTACACAACTGTTCCTATGTATCAACTGACAAAACCTGTCTTTCCATTATTTCTGTTGCCAGTTTATAATCTTTTGAATCTTGAAAAGCAGAGTTCTTGGGGTGGTTTTTTTTAACTGAAGTCTTCCATTACAGACAAGAATCAAAGTACTCTGTGAAACCTAGCATGGATTAGGGAAGTGGCATTGTCAGTGAAAACAGTATCTTGTCAGTTCCATCCTGTTTGAGGGACCGATGGTGTTACATTTTAAGGGCTTATTGTGTAAATGCTTGTAACTGGAGAAATCTACGGATTTGGACTATTGGTCATTTTCTTTGTCAGGGACCTTTTCTTTTTTGCTCATATCAATAGATTGTATGTGGTGAAAGCAGCTTGTTGAAGTGCTGTGAAGTAAAAGAAGCAGATGTTATATTTAAGGATGCTTTCCTTACAAAATTCTCTCTTTTGTTTATTTTTTTTAACCTTGCAGTGTTTAATCTTCTACTTCAGACTGACTTTTAGCTGCATAGTTCACTAGCTCACTTGAGTTGGATTTGTAGGTCTGACAGAAAGAAAGAGTGTCCTGTAGAGCAGAGAGACTGCCAAGGAAGCATTTTCAGCTGTTAGTGTTGCCTTTTCCTGGGATTTGTGTCAAGTTAACCAAAGAGAAATAGGCTGTTTGTGTTTGTTCTGGCACACTACTGATTAGTCTCAGATTGTGACAAAGCTGCAGATTTTGTGGATTTAGACAGTTTAGAAGCATCGTCTCTTCATTCTTCGCATGCTGTTTCTGTAGTTGACAGTGTTCAATTTAGGTCACTTGATCCATTAGTAAAGTTCAAAAGACATGTCTTTTAGTTTTCTTAATCCCCACTCACAAGGAAAGTCAAATTTCTTTTCTTTTTGAATTTGATTTGCTGTTTATCTCTCATTCATTTACCAGAAACGAATCGTGTGGAGTGGTCCATGAAGCCAAACCACAGCACTCAGTGATGTATAATCAAAACTGTGGTAACTTGGCAGGGTGAGTCTTGTGGGTGGATAACAACTGGTGTTGTACCAAACACAAACATTCACACAGATCACAGCTCCAGATCTCGTGAACACCGGCGTAACTCGCATCTGGAGAGCAAAGATGCTCTGACCAGTCACCACGTTGGGCCCTGGCTGACAGCTTGGCCACTGTGTGGTTCCTCCTCAGGCTCTGCTTCCTGCATGGTATCAGACATGTGGGGTGCCCATCTTCTCTGAAACAGCAGTTCATTATTATTAATTATCATTCCTATTATCACCAAGCTGTCAGCAGCCTTCCCAGTCCTGTAACCCTGGGTCAGCCACCTTCTGACTCCCCCAAATTAATTTTAAATTGCTTAGTGTGGTCAGCCCGAGCCAGGAAATGCTGTCATGTCTCACCTGCCTGCAGAGTGAGATAATTAATTTTTTTCAGAAAGATGTTAGAAATAAACCAACTTGATTTTGGGTCAAGGCTTTCAAGGCGTTGTGTTCTAGGAATAAAAGTACAGATCTGATGCATCAGCATAAAGTACACCTCTAATCCCTGTAGGATTTGGTGGGGAAGAGGAGTGGGGACCCTCCTTCACCTGTGTACATTGAATGGGATGATTGTTTTCTGAATTTCAGAACAGTGGTTCTTGTGATGAGGGACTTTTCCCATACTTTTTTAATGTAAAGGAGGGTGCATGTTACAGGAATTTGGACTGAATGAGCCTTGTTTTGGCCCAGATACACATCATTAAATAAACTGATGTTCATGGTACAGCTGATGATAAAGAACTCTGCTTCCAAAGGATGAGTCTGGCAATTACACAAAGTAAAGCTCAAGTTAGTAGTACACACAGCTCAAATCAGTGTATCTTATAAGTGATACCTTGCAGCTTTTGCAAAGTCAAAGAATTAATTCTGTTTTCACTCTAGTACCATAGCACTTAGGGGGGAGAGTTTCCTGGCTTTGTATGAGAGTCAGCTCTGGGTAGATAATTTGTGGTAATTTACTCATTGAATTTGGCCTCTTTGATTTGTTCAATCATTGGGTGTTTTTTTCCATTATTTCTGTTTCTGTTGTTACTATCCCTGGTGGAGATTCAGGTATTTTTTTCTGTCACTCTTCCAAAATACAGGGAGTTTTTCTAGTTATCTTTGGTCCCTATTGTATTTTTTTAATATATCTCATTTTTGGACAGCTGAGGCTTTTTAATGCTGTTTCAGTATAGTTCTTGACACCTAACAGATTACTGGGTGAAGATAACCTTCATATTGGCAGACAACTTGAGGCTTTTATGACAGTTCCTAGTCTCCAACCAGGAGAAGAAATTGTGACCAGATTGAGGAAAAGTTGCAAGTAATTTTTTATGACATCCAAAATGTTGTAAAAGCAACAAAATGTTTGTTACTATATCTGAACCGGACATAGTTTTTAGTGAGGTTGTAGAGTCATAGGATGGGAAAGGGGTTCTGTGCATGTCCCAGTGGAGCACCCTGTGCCACAGTTCCTGTCTGCATCACTTGCCCCAGCCAGGAGGAGCCTGACCCCCAGTGCTGGGGACTGCCCTGTGTCCAGCTGGCGAAACCTGGTCCCTGCTCTCTCCCAGCCTTCTTGGGGCTGGATTTGACCTGATGTCCTGACAGGAACGTTGCTGCCATGCCTGTTTCACAGCTGTCTTCCCCCTGGGATAAGGTCTCTTGCGGGGCTGGGGGTTTTTGCCCCCTCTCTCTTTTTATTCCTCTATCACTTTGTTCCTGCAGATCTTCACAAACTAAATCTCTACAAGAACATACAAATAAGCAGAACTGTTCTTGTCACTTTGTGGTAACAAAAAAAATAATCCTTTTTTGAGAGCAGAGAGACCACAGAAGGATGAAGATAAAATTGGTTAACGAGACTCTTTTCTAGAGAAGAGTAATAGTGATGAAGAGAACAACCTTCTTCAAGGATACTTTCAGGGGTTTTGTGGTGAAAGCAGGGCTGACGGCTGATTCTCCACCGTGTTTTGTGAACTGTGTCTGGGGACTTCATCTCTCCCCTGTGTCATTGGGGCCCCAGGAGCTGTTGCAGGACACTGGGAAGGGGTGTGGGTGCACAGGTGTCTGACTGGTCCCTGGAGCCTCTTTGCAGTTTGAAGTGCTGAATGCTGTTCCTGCCCCTGCTGAATGCAGCTCTGCTGAGGGTGGGGGTTTACCTCTGTCTTACTGAACAAAATGGAAGTAATTCTGGAGTCAGCAGGAATTAATTTATCAAAATGGGCTGAGTTCTCTGTCTTACAAAAATATTAATATGGAAGGAAAATATTAAATTACAGGAGCCTCTGATAGAAATGAAGGACCTGACAGAGTAGAAAGATAAACCAGGAGATGTTTGCCTGGTTTTAGTGGCTGAGAAATTTGAGAGCAGATTGTACTTTTCAGTAGTGTCAGGATGTGCTTTACAGATGCTCTGGTTTAGATGTGTAATGGAAAATAGGTTTTGAGTGCTGGAGTGTTGCTGTGGTCAGGATGACTGTACCTCCCACTGGAGAGGGGCCAGGTGAGTGATGCTGGGCTCCCTGGAGAAGGCTTCAACATTCTTCACTTGCCAGAAATTTGGGGAAGAGAGAATACTTTTTGTTCAGACTTAAGTGCAGCGTAGATGTAGCTAAATTTGTTCTAACACCCAAAATAGCCCAGGAATGGATGTTGTGGTGCTTTATCCTGTACAGATACTCTTTATCTCCCTGTGTGGGTCCTGCAGTAGCCTGAGAGACACCTGTGCTTGCACAGCTGAAGTGACCCCTGCAACAGCAGAGTTGTCTCCCTGGTATTCCAGGGATACATGGCCACCAGAAGGGCTCCCTTAAGAGACTCAAATTACAGTATAAATCCCATATTCTCACTGTGATGTCTCTGGGGAACTGTCTGGGCTTGTTTCAGGTCCACACCTCATTATGGGTAAGTGGGGATGAATGCTGTGTAAGCTAGTTGTTCCATTTCCATCACGGGGGCTGCTCCCATTCCTCCTGTAGGGCCCCTCTCAAGATGATAATTAAAGTGGGAGGTCCTCACCACATTGTGGTGGTCTCTAGCTGGGGCCTTGGGAAGATGTTCTCTCTGAACCGTCAGCAAAAAAGATGTGTATCAACATCTTCTGGACTTTTTTCTCTGCTAATATGTCTCAGTGGCCCTCCAGCTAAAAAGAAAAATAAATTTAAAAGTCTGAGAATGTTCAGCAGGAATTTGGGATGGCAGTTCCACAGAAGCTAGTCATTCAATTTTACATATTTTTCCTAAATTTTCTTTTTCTTTTAGTCTGTCTTCTGAATGGGTTTGTCACAGCGACAAAGTTTTTCAGCCTGGGAAATACTGATTATTTTCCCCCCTTTTGTGGCTGCTTGACGTAGCAGTAGGACAGACATCTGGCAGTGGTGTCTGGGAGCACCTGCTCTCACCTTGGCCTTTGGAGCCACACACCCTGTGGATGCCTGTAAAGCATAAAAGCAGTAACCTGGGAAACTACAGGGCTACTGCCAGGTAGTTGATGATATAAGAGATACAGCTATATAATTTCATTAATTGCAGTTAACTTCATCAATTCTTTTCAGCCTTGGGTATGAAATTGGCAGCCTGACCAGAGTGTGCTGTCCTTGGCTTTTTACTGCCTTCCTTAAACATTTCTTCTCAAATTGTTGCAATTTCTTAACTCATTCAACATTTGCACAATTAATTGTCAAATATATTCTTGGCGTAGGAAAAGAAAAAACCCCCACAATTTTTATTTAAAATTTGAGTAGTTTTCAACTAGACTTTGACTAAGTATTCGGCTCCTGAGCGGATGTCAGGGTTGAGGTAATGCCAGCTCCTGCACCAATTAGGACTAATCAGTGTCATTTAAAAAGGAATTTAGGATCTATCAAACTTGATATGCTTTCCATTAAATAATGAATGTTTCTGTCTCCACCCTCTCTATGGTAGTTGAAGTCTCCTTGGCTCTGTAGGTGGATTTGTTTTAAGCCAGACTAAAACTTTGCAGGTTCTTCTTTTCATCAGTGAGGCATTGTTTGAGTGATAAATGCTAGAGGAAATGGGAGGAAAATTCTCTTCTTTGAGGAAATGACCACAAAACCTTGGATGACTTGGTTTTCTTTGCCTCCCTTCTGCACTTCATGTAGCTGGATCCATTTTATTGCATCGCTTCAGTGCCACTGTGCAGAGCATTATGGCCATGGAGCTGGGCTGGTGGCTCCGTGTTTCCAGGGCTCTCACCGAGGAGGGGCTCTGGGCTGGGGAGCCGTGGAGGAGAGGCAACAGTTTACTGAAGATGGATTGGGAGTGGCTGGTGAGCTGGGGCAGCATGGGAATGGGTGCCCTCCATCAGTGGGGAAACAAGCCCAGGAGAGCCTTGGCTGTGAGCAGGGGAGGACGGCTCTGCAGGGGTGGGAGGGTTTTAAACTGCTCCCTGTTACCCTTCTTGAAACTGTGCAGGACAGTGTCCCCCCCTCAGAGGGGCTCATGTTGGAAGTGCTCTGCAGAGGTGAGTTCTCAACACCCCATGACATCAAGTGCTTTGTGTTGAGCAGGGCCATTCCCCACAGCAGCACAAAAGGGTTCTACAGCACTCTGGCTGCAGCAGAGATGGAGGGATGAGGGTTTGAACTTCTGTGAACACTTTCCTGGGCTGTCAGTGGGGCCACACATCTTGTGTTGTCCCATCTCACAGCAGTTTCTGGATGGGAGGTGTGGATGTGAACACCAGAGACTCCTGTGGGGAGAGGGTCGGGTACTGGCTCAGCAGGTGCTGTTGGCTGCTCGATTCGCTCCACAGTGAAATTTTAGCCAAAACATGATTCTCTCTCACTGCAACTGCTCAACAGAAGGCTGAGCTGTGGGGATGGCCGAGGTGTCTGATGTACACACATCTCCAGTGCCAGGTTGGTGTCCAAGCCATTGAACAGATTTTCTCAAATCATTACAGTATCTTTCAGTAGCGGTGAAATCTGTGATTCCCTGCAATACTGTTGGAGGCCACATGGAGCCTCCCATCTAAATTGTAATTTCCTAATGATTTCCTTCATTCTATCACAAAAGACCACCATCTGCAACTTTTAAAAGTTCATGTGCAAATTGAAATCAAAATTCCACTTGAAAAGGCTCTGCACACATCTGAATAGCACAGTGTGCTGCAGCTGAGCAGAACACAGAAGTTGAAATTGCACAGTTATCTGGGCACATCCCTACACAAGCAGCATCACACAGTGGTACTGAGCGCTCTCCATAGACAGGAGGAGATGCTACAGCCCTCTCTCACTGCCTTCCCAACTTCTGGGAACCCACGTAGCTCAGAGGAAGGGGTGTGCCAGAGCTGCACAACCTCAGGACAGATGGGCAGGAAATGGCTTGGGGGACGATGGACAGTACCAATTGGCTTGCTTCATTTAGGAGCCTTTGGACTCCTTTGTGCTGTTTCTCTGCCACACGGCGGAGCTTGGTGTTTGTTTTGCATCCATAAATGAGGGTGGGGAGTGTTGTGGGTTGTACAGGGCATCCTCCTAAAAACCCAGAGTGAGAGGAGCTGTGACATCACAGGGTGAGCTGTGGGCTGGCCCGCGCAGATGCAGTGAGCTGGAGTGTCTCTTTTGTAATTGAGTGTGGGGGTGAAGACTGAGAGGGGATAAGAGGAGGGATGGGAATCAAATGAGATATAGGTTAGGAAATTTAAAAAATACTGTAAGAGAGGGGAAAACAGGGAAATTTGTTAATACCAGTCAAGGTGGTTATTTGTTGATTACGTGGACCCACGCATATCCTGGGAAAAGAAGCCATTAAGGAAAATGGACCTGCCAGCAAGTGGGGAGAGATGTGATTGAGGAGGAAACTGCTGATGCTGCTCTAAAAACCTGGGCTTTGAAGGAAATGTTAGTGTTGGGTGGAAAATCTGAAGTCACTAAAATTGAAAGGAAGTTGGGAAGCCACAGAAGGCAGAAAGCTCTGCATGAACCTGCTCAGTGATGCCGAGCTGGCAGAAGCCCTGCTCAGGTAGGTGAGGCAGGAAAGGCAGCTCCTGCCTGCACAGAATGGGCCTCTGTGGAAGGACAGCTTCCCTGGCAGCGGGGGCTCTAAGGCTCCTCACTGTCGGTCTCTTGCAGCTTTTTGCAGCTCTGTCATCACAAAATCATGTGTGCATCAGATGAACGAGGTGCCCTGTCTCGCTTGTTGTAGGTCTTGGTTCAAACCCCAGTGGGTGAGAGAAAAGTGGCTCCAGGGACTGTGCTGGGCTCTGGCACCACTTGCCCCATGGGAGGCAGGGAAAAAGATTTAGGTTTGTCCTGAGTAAATGGCTGTGAGGGGGTAGAAGAAAGTCTTCAAGTGGAGTTGGCTCGAGGGTGTTGTCCCCAGGGCACAGTATTTGGTGGGGATGGGCAGATCAGTCCCACCAGGTACCATTTGACATTGATACGTTGTCAGGCTGGACTCCATCCTGTGGGTGTCTGTCTGTCCATCCCACAGACCTCTGTCCTGCTTTCCATGCCCCAGAACCTGGAAGTGAATACTCCCACCATCTTGGCACAGGGCCCTGCTGGCTGGAGAGGAAGCCTACTGTATTCTGGGCTTGTGACAGAAGTCTGCAAAGGTTTTGTGACCTTTTTTGATGGTTCAGGAAGGGGAAAGAAAAAAAAAGTGGATTTTATTTTTTAAATGCTTTGTTCTTGCTCTGGGGTACTGCAGCCTTTCAGGCACCTGAGTAAATGTTTGTTCTGATGAACTGCTCACTCTGCATCTCTGTGGTCAGAGCGAAGTGGTTTGTGCTGGGTCGCTAATAAAAAATAGATATTTGCATTTCTGTTCCAAACTGTGTTCAAAGCACCAGGCACGAGCGATGGCACTCAGTGAGTGATTACCGCGTTTCATTGCTTGGCCTGTGACTCCTGTCTGTCTGCTGCTTTGATGCCAGATCTCCAAAAAGGCCCAGAACTCACCTGGGGATGGTTTTTTAAATGTGCATCATCTAATTCAAGTACAAAGCAGATGAGCAGTCTTATAAATGTGATCAGTCACTCAGGTGCTTAAGTTAAAGCACTATCTCTTTGAAAATCCAAGTACCCGTTATTCTTCAATCAGAGCTGCTGGCGGCTGCATTTTCTCTCAATTTGTTTATTTTTAATATCTATCTACTAGTATGGCAGCACTCCACTCTTCAGTACCAGGGGGAAAACCTGTGCAGCCTTGCTGGCAAGAATGTCTGGGGAAAGCAATTTGATTTGTGTTTGTGCACGAGCAGTGACAGAATTGAAGTGTAAATAAGGGTTCAGGCTGTGTAAATCTGTGCTGCACGAGGTGCTGCTTGGTGGTAAATCCCTGGGAGGAGGCGGCAGGAGCCTGTCTGGGCTCTGGCTCTCTGTGGAGCAGAGCACTGGATGAAGGAAGGAAGCAGTGAACACACAAATTTCCCCCTGCTCCAGGTGAGATTTTGTCACTTTGCAGTTGTGGGGTTTGTGCTGCCCTGTGGCTGAGCCCGTGGTGATCCCACTGCGGGGGTGCTCCAGGACATGATCCATGGCTGTGCCTTGTGCCCCTGGGACATGGAGGGAGAGTTTCAACATGTTGGGGAGTTGTGAGTTAAGCCTGGATAGGGCCCCAGAGCACTGCTGGGACAGTCCTGTAATCCCCTAAAATGGGCTTTGTTTGCTGGCACTGGGGAGGGTGCTGAAATTGCCCCAAGGAGCCCTGCAGTAGGAGCCCCTCTCCCTAGGAAATGCACGTAAACCTCCTTGCAGCTCGCACTCAGCAGGCACTGGGTGGAAGGGTGGGCTCCTGCACCCCCCAGCTCCCTCAATAGCTGTATCTGGGGAGAACCAGTTTTTAATCTAGGAGGAATTTTGCTAGGGAAGAAAGAAAGCCAGTTCCGAAAAGGAGAGGTGAGGTGCTGGGCAGAGGTTTGGGCTGAGGGCTGTTTCCAGAGAAAAGGCGTATTTATAGAACAGCCCAGAAATAGCGGTGTGATCTAGATGCAAGACCCTTGTTCCCTGCCAAGACATTTGGGGTGGCTTAGCCATTTAAAATATTTAAGGCATAGAGCAACATCAGCTGCCATCAAAGCTTGCACGGAAGAGCAAGAAGTGTCTGGGCACGGTGGCAGCAGCAGCCCTGAGCCCTCTGCCCAGAACTGTGAACTAGCCATGCCGTGTTTGCAAGCACTGAAGTCTAATGTTAGCATCTTTAACTTATTTATGTTCAGAGTGCAAGTATGATGGAGAGAAAAACAGTTAAACTTTTCTTCATCCATTTATTTGTTTCCCCTCCTGCTTAAGCCTGGCTTTCCCAAGGGAGGTGCAACTCAGCCCTTTTCTAACTTTCTGTCCTTTCACAGAAGGGGACAGGGGAAGGTAAGTCCCACACCCAGATGAAAAATAATATGAAGGGAGATGCTCAGAGGCCTGGAGCCCCTCCACACGCTGAGAGAGGGGGCTGTTCAGGCTGGAGAAGAGAAGGTTCCAGGGAGACTTTATAGCAGCTTCCAGCTGGAGAGGGGCTTTTGACAAGGGCATGCAGTGATGGAACAAGGGGAATGGCTTTAAATTGTCAGAGGGTGGGTCTAGATGAGATATTAGGAAGAAATTCTTCCCTGTGAGGATGGTGCTAAATACTGGGGGGCCTTCGTGCAACTCAAAAGGGAGAACCACTCAGTGATGCCCCACAAGCCCCATGGATCACTGTAATGCAGACACCTGCAGCAAAGGAAATAATTCCATTGCTTTCAAGAGGCTCAGTCAAGACTGGAAAATGTGAGTGTTAGGATGAGTTTTGTTCACAGTTGCATTGCATGGATCTGTCCCGTGGCAGCAGCGCTCTGTGAAGGAGCGTGTGACAGTCCCCACGGGGCCACTTCCACGGGCAGATCTGTGCTGCACACTGCTGGGGAGTGGCTTACCCGTGGAATCCACTGTCTGAAGGACAGCTGGCTTTGCCAATATTTCTGGCTCTATGTCCTTTTCTGATAAAAAGGGAAAAAATAGCTTCATCCACCCTTCCCAGGAGTGGCCAGTGTGAATTTCATGTGATATATGTAATTTGAGGGCTGGGGGGCAGTGGAGCTTTTGGAAGCTATTAAGTAACTGTACTTAACAATTATTTAAAAGTAACTCTGTTGCCTTCCTGCAGGTGGGGGTTGGACCTTTCCTTCCCCCTGGAGCACTTCTGGGGCTCAGGCAGGTGGAGGAGGGCACTGCTCCCTGCAGCTGCAAAGAGACGATGGAATGAAATGGAAATTGGGGTTTCCTCAATAAGAGCGGGGACTCAGCTTTGCTTTCCTGCAGGAAAGGGGGGAGTCTGTTCTTGAGGGGTAGAAAAGGCCATGAAATCCACACTGTAGGATCCAGGTGGAAGCATTGTTTTCCTATAAGACAGCAGGACCAAGGGCCTGGTGTTCCCTGTGTTGACTGCTCTTGGCTTATCCCATGGAAAATCCCCAGGGTCTTGCTCATGTGACCTTGGGTTTTTCTAGGAAAATAGCAATATATGCTGTTAGAAGGAAGCACCAGCCAACCGAAGTATGGCTCAGTTAAGACAGGTTCTTTCTACTGCTTAAACCAAACAACTGAAAAACCACAGCAAAGGTAAAGCATTCTAGCTGGGGGTTGGCATGAGAAAGTTGGACTTTCTATGAGAAATGCTTTCTATGGTCTCTTTTATTTATTTGTTAGTGGTTCATGTGTGAAATGGCAATGCCCACATCATACATGCTCCTGTCTGGTGTAACCAGCTTTTCCTCATGGTAATGCCTGCTGCTGCTGCTCTGCAAGGAGCAGAGATGCTCTGCCCTGTGTAAATGTGGTCAATGTGACCATAGTTCAGTGGTTTGGTGGTTCAGGGGCTGGAGGTTTTGCCCCATTGCATTCATTGTGGTGCTTCACATGTTCATAGGAGAGGCAAATGCCAGAAATCAGACCTGAGCTGTAAAGCTCATTTAAAAATTATGAATAAATAATAATGAATAAGTAATGCTGACCCAAAAGTGAGCTGTGCCCATCTCACCCTGGGCACATCCCTCTGTTTTGAGCCAGACAAAGCAGGCATTACTGGGCTGCATCCCAGGAAAGAGGCCAGCCTGGACCCTCCACATTGGACCGAGCAGAGTCACTCTTGGCATTCACAGGGATGCTCCAGCAAGGCAAGTGGCTGGGGCGCAGTGAGGCAGGGCCGTGTGAGTGGTAGAGCGTCCATCTGCCTCATGATGAGACCAGGAGACGGGGGTGAGATGTGAGGTACCAATAACATGTCAGGGTGGTATTTCAGACAGCAACCTCACCCTATTTCCACCTCCATGCCCCCATGTTACTGGAAGTGTCCTGGGCTGTGTGTAGCCCAGCTCTGCCTGTGGTGGCTGTGACCCCTTCTTCTCCCTCTAGCACCCCTACAGAGGGTCAGTCATGGCCAAGGCTTTATTTCAGCTCAGACAGGGCTGCTGTACTTGTGCCTCTGTCTGGAAGGTAGAGATACAGACATGAATGTTACTGTGTCCCAGCTCCTTTCTCCCAGTTTTTGGCCTGGGTCAGGCAAGGCCACTGGGCCAGGGATTGGTGTTCAGCCAGACTCAAGGCTGAGCCAGGGCTCCATCATAAAGCCTGTGTCCCCTCATCTCCTCTTTAACATTTATGCCCACACTGTAGAGGTTGGAAATACTTCCAATCAATAAAATAGTTTGACAAAACTAATCATTAAAACATTATAAAAAGCAGTTAAAGATGGAGGAGAGATCCTCTGGCTATAAAGCACCAGTGCTATGTGCAGGCTCTCCAGACAAGAAGCATAAATTGCTTGGTGGTTTCCAAAATCCGCCTTTCTTATGGGGTGAGGAATAGGAACATCTCCAGCTGCTGGGATGGGCTCTAATGGCACCCGTGGGGCACCCAGGCTCTCTTCTAAGAGGCACATCCACTGGTAAAACTTCTTGGCTGTGGGTCTTGAACAGATTGTGGAGACGCTCATGGTCTCCAAAGCATCCCTGTGCTTCAGCACCTTCCTGCTGCCATGGGCCGGGGGTGGCAGGGCAGAGCTGCTGGTGGGGGTCTGAGGGGCTGCTTGGACATGAGGGAGAGGTGCTGGGGTGGCAGGGCAAGCAGCACGGAGTGTGCTGCCAGCTGGGTGTCTGTGCTGGGGCCAGGCAGCAAGGCCAGCTTGGTGCCACAGTGAGCACTGAGAGCTGCAGGTAACCCAGGTGATGCTCCATGGCAAAGCATGAAGCCATTCTTCAGGATCTGGCTAGCCTTTCCATCCTTTTAATCTGGAGGAAGTGGTAAAAAAACTTGGAGGCCCAAAGCAGGGAAGATCAGAGTGCTGCAGAGCCTGTGTGATCACTGAAGACACACACATTGCTTTTCTTTTGTTTAACTAAAGCCCAGGAAATGTAAACTGTGATGGGTCTGCAAGGAGGAAAGCAGTACCACAGATCACTTCCTCGGCAAAGGCAATTATAGGTGTTTGTGGTTTTTGTGTAAGTCTGCAGCTGTCATGTGTGACCACTGTGCACTGGCTGTCCCTGTGCCCTGCTCACACAGGACACCCAGCCTCAGGGTGGAGGCTGTGGTGACATGTGTGGTGCCAGGGAACAGGCACCTGAAGGTTAAACCTCACACCCAGAGGTTAAAACTCACAATGTTGTCTGCTCCTGGAGGATGGAGAGAATTTAATTCAGCAGCTCAAAGCCAGGTACCACACAAGCCAGGTGGAGAGCTGGATGAGAGATGCTGCCGGGAGGGAGATGGGAAACTGAGGATGTGGATTTGCCGATGCTGGAATGGCAAATGAACAGGTTGAACAGAAAACCAAGCAACTACGGTGCTGTACCTGAGACTGATGCTGGGTGCCCCACAGTGAGCAGCAGCTTGATTGTGGAGCCACTGACTGCATCCTCTGTCGAGTTCTGTAACTCAGTAACTACTGACTTCGGAGCAGTTTCCACACATCCCTCATTGCTTCAACCACTTCTGCTGTGACTGATTTACCCAGGGACCAAATCTTGTTCAGAAAACCATCTGAACTTTGTGAAAGACTAATTCTTTCTTCCCTGTGAGGGTGGTGAGGCCCTGGTACAGTTTGCCCAGAAAAGCTGTGGCTGCCCCATTCCTGGAAGTGTTCAAGGCCAGGTTGGATGGGGTTGGAGCAATCTGGGATAGTGGAAGGTGCCCCTGCCCATGGCAGGGGGTTGGAACAAGATGATCTCTGAAATCTGAATTCTGTGATTCTATGATTCTATGGTAAGAACTGGGGCTGAGCTCTCCCACCCCACTGAGCCCTGGGTTAAGGTGTGGCACAGCTGCTGCCCTTGGGGGTCAAGCAGGGTTGGGCTGTGGGCTATCAGGGGTGGAGGGAGACAGCTTTTCTGTCTTCCTTTATTCCCACTTGTGCCAGGTGCCCAGTGCTGCTCAGACACTAGCAAAGAGCCTGGAGAAGGCGGAACTGGAACCAGTCTTTATTTCTGTGGGAATCACTGAAGTCTCTTGGCAGTGGGAGTGCCTCGCCTTGCTCAGTGCTCCCACTGGACTAAAGCTCCTGGTGTTAGGTGTGTGTATTTATGTTACCGTGGCAGAGCTAACAGGGCTTGGCTCTACAGGAGCGTTGTAAATATCAACCTTTCCCTGTCATCCACACTCATCTTGATTTTAGAGCACTTGGTGGTACCTGGAGTATTTAACAGAGCACCTGGCTCTGACTAATGGTTACAGAAGCATGTAAGATAGAAAGATTAGCAGCTCAGATGTCTGATTAATATGTAAATGTACCCAGTTATGTGTGAGGGCTCTTAATGAAGTAGCTCACACTTCTGCCTCTGTATATCAAAGGTTATTGATGGAAAAGTACTTCAGGTGCCTGCTGGAAAGTGTAAAAGTTGTTTTTGTCTACATCTTGCCTTCAAAAAATATCTGTAGACCTGGGGCTGAGATTTCCTAATGGAGGAAAACCAACCCAGTCTGAATTTAATCTCAACTAATCCAAATTGTTGGCCATGCTCCTGCAGTATCTGTAAATTCTCAGATAGGAATAATCCATCAGGATCTTGTATAACAATCCACACGGTGTCTTAAATAAACCCTCCTTTTGGCTGTAGCCTGCAGCTGACACCTCCTGTAAATTGTTTGATGATACTTTATACGCAGGGCTGGAGGCTGAAATGAATGCTGTGGTGAAGGCAGGAGGCCCCAGCCCCATGGAGGGTGTTCCTGTGCGGCTGCTTCCACCCGGCTCAAGTCACATCACAGCCCCAGTCCCAGAGCCTTCTGCTGGGCAGCCCAGGGCAGCTGCGTCGATCAGGGAAATCAAATGAAAATCCTGAGGCATCAATGGATTTGTGGAATGCAAGGGTTTCCCTGCTGGAGAAAGAATGCCACCTGAGATCTCAGCCAAGCAGCACGGGGCGGTGCTGACTGCACCCAGGGCAGGGGCTGTCACTCCCGGGGTGTCCCTGTTGCCACGCTGAGCACCTCTGTGTCCCTGGCAGCTCCTGAGGCAGCAGGCACAGGGTGCCCCTCCAGCCGCAGCCCTGGGATGTGCCTTTGCCTGGAAACATCCCTGAGATCACCGTCCTGTCGGGCTTTCATCCCGCCCCTGCAAACCACCGCGTACATTTCAAGATCACTCTGCAAAATAAAGCCCATTCTGCTGACACCGGTCGCGGAGGGGAAATTTTGCAGTGGTAGTAAAACCTGGGGTGATGCCACAGGCGGAGCAGGGTGTGATGGGGCTGTGAAGCGCTCGCTGCTGCGAGATCTCACACAGATAAGGTGCGCTACAGCACCTGGCTGTCAGAGGAGTTCAAAACCTTCAAACCCTGTTACAGCTCTCTTTCTCTGCATCCTTCTCACTGCTGCAGGTATCTGGGTGGCTCGGAGCACACATCTCTGTTTCCACCTCCTCTCCAGGCTGTGGGGAACCCCAGCCTGTCCCCCCGGAGTGAGCCCTGGCCCAGCAGCTCTACCTAGAACGTGTCTCGTATTTCTCTCCCTTTGTCAGGGTGTGTCAGAGCTGACTGAGGCTGCGATTGCTTTGTCTAAAATTTTCCATGCCTCTAGCCAGGTTTTTTTTGGTGCTGGTTTTAAATAGTCAGACCTTCTCTAAGAGCAGAGATTGGAGTAGTGTGAATTTTTCTTCCAAAAGTATTTGCTGATCTTCTCTCTGTGAGCAGAAACGTCATCACAGTCGGTGAGCAAGGGAAGAGGGAGTGAGTGACAGGGCAGAAAGGCAGCTGGTCACAATGCCGCCAGGAGCCACACAAAGCATGGCCACACACTTGCCATTCCCTGGTTTCAGCTCTGGGGAGGAGCATTTAGGACACAGGCCCCCTTCAGCTGTATTGCAGGAGAGCCCTGCAGAAGGTGCGAGGGCAGCAGGGTGACCCCTGACTCCAGCCAGGGCAGGTCAGTGAGGGTGGGTGCCAGCCCCTGACCACCATCTGGGCATTTCTCCATAAATAAACACTACTGCTGGCTCTGAAGGTTTTTTCCTGCCATCATATTTGTTGGCAATCATTCACATAATTTTTTCCCCCAACTGCAGGAGAATCACCTTGTAAGTATGGGCTCACATAACGGTTTATTGTATTCCTGATGACAAATTGGTTTATAATAATTATTATAAACCAATTATTAATATATTATTAAGGATGATGTTTAAAGCTTTCAGTGTAAATCAATGCCATTAAAAAGAAAATAATACACCATAATTCGTACAGAGAAAGATCTTTATGGCTATTGTTTCAGAAGAAGATTTTATATGAGAATTGTTCAGCTGCCATGACACCAGTGTCCAGCTAATGATGCTGAACTGGGACTGTAACACTGTTGTCTCTTCGTGTTTCATGGCTACCATGTGCATGGGTCCCCAGCACTGACCTGAAATGCTGAGGGGCTGAGAGTTCCCTCTCCTGGTTCTTCATGATAGCAGAAAGAGTCAGTGACTTCAGCATCTTGTTCCAGACTTCCATGATCCTTCTGCTGTGAGTTCCCTGCTCTGCTTTCTCTTCCCACCCGTCCATGAAAGGTAGGTAGGAGAGCAAATCAATGGGTATTTGGTTGTGTTCCCTGTGAGTTCTGTTCTTCAGCTGGAAGATGTGTCAGAGACTGAATGTTATAATTTATGGCTTAAACATCTTTGTGAAGGACTTTTGCCTATTATAGCAAAACTGTATTGCAAAAGCTGCAGAGAAGAGCACCACACCCCGAATAGGCCTCCTGACTGAGGCCCTGGACCACTCCATGATGGAGACAAGATAAAGTAAGCACGGGTCTGGGGAGAAAAGAATACATTCACAGAGGGATCAAGCTTAAACCCTTAGGGGTGAGACCACAGCCCCAGGGCTATCAGCTGCCAGGCTCGAACAGAGCCTCACACCAAAGGGGCAGGGTGGGGGGGGGAAAGGAAAGAGAGGCTTTGGGTGTGTGGTGAGAAAGCCCCTGGTGAGAGGCAGAGGAGCTCAGCTGTGGGGCCNCACTCCATGATGGAGACAAGATAAAGTAAGCACGGGTCTGGGGAGAAAAGAATACATTCACAGAGGGATCAAGCTTAAACCCTTAGGGGTGAGACCACAGCCCCAGGGCTATCAGCTGCCAGGCTCGAACAGAGCCTCACACCAAAGGGGCAGGGTGGGGGGGGGAAAGGAAAGAGAGGCTTTGGGTGTGTGGTGAGAAAGCCCCTGGTGAGAGGCAGAGGAGCTCAGCTGTGGGGCCCCTTCACCCTGGGAAAAGCTGAATCCACGTGAGGGACAGCAGAGGGGTGTCATGGCCCATCAAAGCCTCCCCCAAGGGTGCCCCAGACCCTGCACCAGCACACTGCAGCACGATGCCACAAATACACAGCATTGCAAGGGACAGTGTCAAACTGACCCCTGCAAGGGAGGCACGTGGGCNGATCACGTTTTTTCGGTGTATTCTGGGCTCCCCTGAGCATGAGCACCTGCACTCTCCCACCTCAGCCCCCAGCAGCAGCAGCAGGAGGAGGTTCACTGGGCTGAGAGAAGAACCACGGCTGGTGGGCTCAGGCTGTCCTGGAAGAATGGCAGTCTGGGTTCTGACTTTTGTGACAAAGTTATTAATAGATTTTCACCCAATGACTGTTTGGTGGGTTTGAAATGTAAATATTCTCAGTGTAGAGTGAAATTTAGGAACTGCAGAAAATTGGGTCACTCCAGGATCAGATCAGTCCTTTACAAAATGATATTGTAGCTCACAGACCTAATATATATCTATATATACACTTATATATTGATATATATTAAAATATGTATCTAGTATATTCACTTTGCTGTCGTGTAACAGGTTACTCTTATATTGATAATTACTAACAACACAGATATTAGGTCTGGGTGGAGAATATCCAAAGTTTCTGCAGTTCAGTTCTGTTTTCCTGCTTCAAATCTTTTGATTCTACATTATAAAAACAGACCTAAAATTATTCAAGAGACATCCAGTATTTCAAAGCCACGTTTCTTAATATGACAGTGCTTTAAAATTTGGCCACTATGCAGAGTCAGCCTCTGTGTCCCTTGCTAAGGGACAGTGTTGTGGGTGTGCATTGCAAACTCCTAAAGCAACTTCATGATGAGTTCAACTTCACCCCATAATTTGCATTCAGCCCCCTTACAGCTATATCTGCGTCTTCCGTGGTAGATTTTTTTCTTTTTCAATTCTAAGCCAATTTAAAGCCTTTTAATGGCAGTAACTATACACCTGATCTGCCGTTTTCAAGCTGCAATTTTTGTTGGCTCGAAGCAGCATTAATTCCAGCCCCGAGGCAGGAGGAGGGCTTGCAGCTGCCAGGCTGATGAGCGGGAATGGATCTGTGCTATTTAATGAGGAGCAGCAGCCGCTTCCCACAGAGCTGCCAGCACAGGACCTGGAGGCAGCCCGAGCACCAGACACCCCAGGGGCATGGCCAGTCCATGGTGGGGGAACTCTCCGAGGGGGCAGAGCAGGAGAGCAGCTGGCACACGGCTCCAAGCCCCTCGCCAGCACTCCCAGGTACAGATTTGCCACATCCACCTCTAGGCACAAACTCCATCATTTTGCAACTGGGATTCACCCTGGGCGCGGTCTTGTTCTGGGGACCCTAAAGATTATGTGTAGCACTGTGTAGGAAAAGAGATAAAAACCCCACTCAAATTTCCCTTCCTGCAGGAGAGCATTGATTGTTTTTGTGCTACTAATTGCTCTGTGTTTAAGGAAGATTTTCTGACAGTCCTGGTGAGTCCTGCTTGCTCCAAAACACCTGGGACAGAGAAGTTGTCACTCTTGGAGGGAGGATGGCTGACTATAAACTTTCTGTGTTTTCTGAAACCAGAGAAAAATTGTCAAGGAAGAATGTATACTGGCAATGGTCTTTCAGGTGTTTTTCAAGGGCAGAAGTGAAACTGCACGCCATGTGACAGGGACATAAACCATCACAAAACATGTATGTGTCAGAAGAGGTGTAGGGTGGTTTTCTTTGCCTTTTCCACTCCCTTAGTCCCTGGCCTTGCAAGTGGGACAAATGCAAGTGGGACAAATGCTTCTGGGAGACTCTGGGGGAAGGGAAAGAAGAGTCTAGGGAAGAGGCAGATAAAACTGGAAGCAGCAGGACGCGATGGATATATTTGCATATCATTTTGCATTCGTGAGAACAATCATAACCCACTTATAGAAGGATGACATCAAGCAAATGACATATCAGCAAATCTGTTATAAAGCCTTTCATTTTGTTTCCAAAATAAATTCTCTGCAGTTATTTTCCTTTTTAATCTAGGTCCATCCAATCTACTTACTGGGATTTATGGACTGAAATTTGGAGTAGCTTTGTTTTATCTGTCATGCCAAAAACCAGACAAATAAACACAGCCTTGTTAAGTGGGACTGGAAGCTGCGGGGTTAAGGGATAATAATGAGAAATGTGCCTGAATGGGAGATGGGAGCACGGTCAGACAGCGGCAGCTTCGTGGGGTAGGGCCAGTCTTTGATCACCCGGTTTGATCACACAGAGCCCTTGCCACTGGGAGAAACCAGTCCCCGACCCCTTCTTTTCAAACAATTCTCTGCCTAATTCTGGTTCCAAAACTTTTCTATATTTGAGGAAATGGGGCTTCCTTTATATGGGAAGGAAAATGATACAAGCAGAGCTCAGTAATTTTCAGAATATATTGGGAAGAAAAGGCATTTATTCCGCCAGGTACCAGCTGAGCCCTGCAAAAAAGATCTTTTGATAAAGCAGAAAAGCCACTGATAATGCAGAAAAGGCACTTGATCCTTGCAGAAACGTTCAATAAATGTGTCATGTTTGGGGGAAACCAATTTCAGCTGCAGTCATACTGCAAGATGGAGTGTCCTGCAGTGACCCTGAGTGTGCAGCATAGCACGGGCCACCACTGGTCACTGATACTGGCCACAGAGCTCTCAGAAGTGGTCGTAGTGATTGTCAGTGCTGCTTGGGCCATCACAGATGGGCAGCAGTGAAAGCAAGCTTGGAAACCAGACCTAGACATAAATGGAACAGCACATGGAAGGGTATGACTAATGAAGGATGGGGACCTGTTCCAAGTTATTCCATTCACTGTAGGGTTACAGAAAAGAACTTCAGATCTTTTTAATGAGATTTCAAATTAGACTGCTAAAGGTAAAAATGTTGTTGTAATTTACAGAGATATTTGATTCTTCAAAACTGTTGATTAAGGAATTAGAAGTATATGAAATTAATGTAGCACATACTGAGCGGATTTCAAGGCAAGGGATTTACAAGCCCCACAACAGAGCTGCTGCAAACGCGGGAGCAAGGGATTGTGTCTGCCTAGCTCTGGTGGGGCTCAGGTCTTGCTCTGTCACAGTTTAACACTTCTGTCTGTGGTTTTGGAGAGAAAATGAAACAGCCACAGATGACATAAAATCAGAAGAAAGGTGAAGAATGAGGTAGTAAGTCACCGAGGCTGAACATTTGGGCTTTCTAGCTTGGCATAAATAAACAGCATTTGTTTTTTAATAAGGTCAAGCATCAAGCCATGTATCCTGGAAGTCAGGAGCCAGGCAGGACAGGCATTGCTGCCCAGACAAGCAGGGAGCCAGAGAACAACTGAGAGATTATGGAGACCTAAAGCTCCTCGTCCAGCACTGTAGCTTGAAGGTAAAGGAATGATTTTGGTGGGATAGAGAGAGGAAGTTCAGCACTGGTAAGGAGAAGCTCTTGTTTCTGTGTTGGATGACACATGAAGATTTCTGAAGCAGAACCTAGCAGGGTCTGAGACAGGGCTGGTACAGGGGGCCTTTCTGACCTGATCATCAATGAACTGAGCTGCATGTTTCAAATAATGCCCTGGTGGGTGGATGGAATGTGTGCCAGCTCAACCCAGAGGTGCCTTGTCTTCCTGAAGCCTCTTGTTGCAGCCAGGTGCTCACTCCCACCTCCTTGCTGGGGCTTTGTGTGCTCTGGACACGCTGATGAGTACAGAGGCGGGGAAAGAGGGGTTCAGGTGATACATTTTACATTTCCCCTTTGTTGCTGCCTTTTGCTCCTCTATAGCTGCTTGGTGAGAGCCAGCTGTAGCCTTCAAGCATTAGAAATATTTAAAAATCATCCCCTTTGCTCAGCGGAAAGGGGGCATAGCAAACAACTGCCACGTTCCCCAAGAGATCAATAACACCCTGCAGGAAGCTAAATTGTCCTTTATTAATCTGATGAATTAGCCTGATACAGGGAGGAAGAGATCAACAGCACAGAAAATAAATGCATGCCCTGAGGCAAAGCTTGTCAGCTATGGAAATAGAAGTGTCTTTCGTTTTATCCATAACAAATAATCTTGAAAGTTAGGCTGGGAGACCAAAGTGACTTCTGAGGTTTGTTAGTGCAATGTGGATAGAGAAACTCACTTCTCTCTTTGAAAAGCAATTACACAATCACGCAGAGACAAGCAGTTTCCCTGCTGTGCTGCTGAATTAGAAAGCCTGAATATCTTCCTCCTTACTCTTCGAGAGGGACTGATTCAGCCAAGTACTTAGGTACATGTTTCAGCTTCAGAGTCATTCCAGGGAGCTCAGCTTTAGTCTTGAAGAATCAGGACTGTGGAAAAAGACAAAATGAAACGGCATCAAATTTCTATCTTCTGTTGAAGAAAGCAAAAGAGAGTTTTCATAATAAGGAATAAAAATCAGCACCCCTGACCAGCTAACCTGAAGAGGCAGCCCTGGCCCTGGGTTTTTCCCATGCCCTTATGGTAACAAGTTGCACACAGCCAAGAATCCTTGTGGCTTTCTCTCTGAAAATGGCATGATTCAGCCGTTCCTTAGAAAATGAGATCAGCTTTTTGAAAGTCTCCACACTACCTTTGGTTGCATTGATTTGACCAAATCAGGGCTGGCGATTTCAAGTTTTCAAAGCATATTCAATTTGCCATCGTGGAGAGACTCCTGATGTGACTTTGGGACATGGTTTGGTGGTGGACTTGGAAGTGCTGGTTAATGGTTGGACCCAATGATCTTTGGGACTTTTCCAACCTACATGAATGTCTGACTCGATGATTTGTGCCCATTTTCTTTCAGGAACGTGGTGCAGCATCACCCAACCATGCTCTGCCTGGGCCAGAGCAACCTGAACCCAGCAGCTCTGCAGCAGAACTGGGGCAGATTCTTGTGACTGGAGAGTTTTGTTTCCTGCAGGTGCAGGGGCTCAGCAGGAGCTTTTGCACACCTGCTCATTTCCCAGTAAAATAAGCACGAACGATTATTCCGGAGCCAGGATGATTGATGCGTCAACTCTCATATCACTTAGTGTTTTCGCAAGAGTGAGAATTTCAGTTTTCATTTCAAAAGTCCACATTTCTTGCTTAAACTGTCAGAAACTGCTTGAAGAAATTTTAAGTCAGATTTAGGATTTGAGGGCATGTCAGAATTTGCAAACGGCTGTACATGGCAATCTGAATTGATAGATATGGCTCTAAAATTGCCACTGGGGGCAATTTTTTGAAGGTGTGCTAAAGTAGCTCTGGAAGAACTTCAAGCGGAGAGCACAAGGATCTTGGTGTATTTTCTTGGTGTAGAGTTAAGGGCTACATTTTCCCCACTGAACTCCACAGCCTGAGTAAAAACTGAAAACCACTGTGGTGTCTAATTCAATCTTTATAATTTACTATTATTTTTTATTAGATACAAAATAAAAATATACAAATAGTCCCTTACAGTTATTGGGTCTCTGCAAGACATGAGGTGATGCCAAAAAGCAAGAGGGGAATTCTGCAGGTGCAAAACCCAATTCAAATGATAAACTACCTCCAGTGTCGCTGCTTTGCTCATTTCCCATCCCTATGGGCAAATATGATTTTTTTCTGAACCTTTAATCTACAACACTGAATAAAGTTATGTAAATCTGGTGCAATGAAGAAGGCTTTTAAGCTGTGGTAGGTATATCATGGTCCTCTCCCATTCTGTGAAATTGCTTTACAGCCAGGCCATAATTGCAATGACAGACATGCTTGATTGAGTTTTGTCTCTCTGTTAATCTATGGAGTCATTTGCAGGTGAAAATGAAGAGCTGTGTGTATCTGGGAAACGGGGGATGCACTGAAAAATTATCCTTTTAATACTGAGCATGGAGATTCCCTTGTGCTATTACAGGAGTGCATTTTAGGATTAGAGTCTTTGGAAGCTTCTTGTTACAACTGTGATTGATTTTTTAGTGGTTTTCCCCCATAAAGTAATATTAGATATTAAAGAGCATATATTTCAGGTGATAGTGAAAAACTGAAGATTAAGGCAAGGTACTGTGAATGAGAGTGCATAAGAGATGGTGAAGATGACTCATTTCTCTAATGCACAGAGTGAAAGCTTAACTGAAAGGGTGAACAGATGAGAGGCAGAGCACAAGTGGTGTTTTATTGTCAGATCCTGAGAAATGTCATTTGAGACTCTCAGGGGAATTCTGCCTGGGCTTTCCTGTTATAAGTACAATTTGTTGTACATGAAAGAAACCAATGATGAGGGGATGGATGGCCTTTCACAGTGGGATGAGGAGAGCCACACGTTCCAGGCAGGGTGGACTTGCAATGGCATGTACCAAAGTAGCCAGGAAGGCTGCCTGTGTCCTCTCCTGGTAAGGATGAGCCAAGGAGAGCTACATCAAAGTGGGGGAAGGTTCTCTTGAGTCTACAATAACAGACTTGGTGGGACTCACCAGATCCTGAAGCGATGCATGAGGTTAAATCCAGCTGGTGCAGACTGGAAGGGCTTTTCTCCTTTTTTTTGCACAACAGGGTGCATGCTGCTGCCGGAACCTTGTGTGGCTGCAGTCATCCTGTGCAGCCCTGGAGGGTTCACATTGCCACTGTGAAAAGGAGATAAAAGCTGTTCTTATCTACACGGCTCCTCTCAGATATCAAGATGATTAGGCACACGCATTTGTAAAATGTGCCCCAGCACCTCTTATTATTGATGACAGGGATGACTGGGAGCAATGAGTCAAAGTGAAAAATCAAAAGAAAGGGTGAGGCAGTGGGGAGATTGTGACTTCCAGTCACCAAGGCTCTGCCATGGTTCTTGCTGACAGGGCTGCTTCCCACTCAGAAGGAAGGACCCTGACAACAACCAGGTTGCAGAAGGGGCAAAGAGGTTTTGGTTGCTCCTTGTCTAATCATCATCATATGAGCTGTCCCCCTCTCCTGAGAAGACTGTCCCCGGACAGGTGACAGTGTAGAGCAGTGCCAGAGCAGATGCCAAGAGGCTGAAGCAAGGAGGGAGTCACTGGAGACGACTTGGCCCTCCTTGTGCAGACCCATTTGATTTTCCCGTTTCCCTTGGAGAAAGAAGAGGAAGAGTAGACAAAGTGAAACAAAGAGTACCTTGACATATTGACTCATTTCCATGCCCAAACCTGTGTCCTCAGGCTTTCTGCTGGCTCCCCTCATCTGCACCCAATTACACATCCAGTAAGATGGTGAATACGGGGAGATCTGATCATATTTCTGTGAAAATCAATGGCAAGCCTTCCCTGGTTCTGGACCAGGCTTCTGTGGGAGAAATGCTTCTTGTGAACCCAACTTCTAAAAAATCCTTTGCGGTGATCAGCATTTAAATTTAGCCATTCAGGGACTTTTGATCCAATGTAAGTGGAAAATTGTAACCTTTGCTGAAGAGTGTGATTCTGCTCAGCGGGAGGTGGCAGGATGCTCCGGATCTCATGGGCTTGAACCCAGAGGGAGGTTTGTTTTTAGGTCTCGTGTTGACTAAGTTCTCCTCTCTCATTTAGAGAGGGTAGTGTTACTGTAAGGAGGGATATTCAGATGATTGTTGCCTTGGGCCCTTCAGAAAAATTGCCACATTACTTTAAGGGCAACCTTCCTCACACAGTACATCCCTGCAATTAATTGTCTTGACACATGATTAGTACCTAGGGGCAAGGACGGATCGTTCTGTTGATTGGGCAGGGATGCGTTATTAATTGTATAAACTGGCTTATAGTCAAAGGACACAAACCAGTGGCTGCAGTTACTGTCACTGTGGAACTGATATTTGAAAGAGCACTGGAGATTTGTGGCAGGGCAATGCTCCTTTGCCATCCCAATATGATTAAGGTTCTCTCACTGCAACTCCTAAGAAATTAGTCTTTAAACCTGATCCTCTGCAACACCAGGTCAGTTGGTATTTCTGGTACCATGCTGCACCCTCTCATTTTCTCTTGTTTGTTTTCCCTCATTGCCCAGACATGGAATGTGGCAGACAGAAGAGTGCAGGCAGCTTCTCCCCAGCTGGCAGGGAGCAGTGTGGAGTTTTGTACTAAGAAAGGAACTAGCTGACCTTGACTCATTCTGAAATGACATGATGTTCCTTTTAGAGTTTTAATGCCATTTTGTCCGCCAAGAAGTCATTTTGAAAGGAAATACGTTCATGAAGGACGTTACAAGATTTAGCAGAAGCAAATGTCAAAAAACTCAAAAATTATAATAATATCATATAGTGTAATTTCTTCTCTCTGCATCCCATGTGGTTGAAGCAATTTTACAGCTATTCTTACACTGTGCAGGATCTCTTCTCAGTATTAATTACCAGATGAGATAATACAGTTCAAGCCTTACATACTTCACTAAAACAAATCCCGAAGTTTTTCACTGCTGATTACACACTGTTTGTACAATGAGGATGCTTTGGAGAGCATACCTGGACATACAGGAGGCAGCCACAGATGAGTAGGAATCATGGCTCCTTCCACAGGTGAACATGTACAGGAGAAGCTGCGAGGTGGAGGCCAAAGGAAAGTCTGAGAGCCCAAGGTGGGGGGGATGTGTGAGATGTGTTGAAGATGGAGCCAAATATTAAGGGGTTTTTACAGGTTAATGCTATTAGCTGTGAGTTGTGCATTGCAACACCTGCAGCATCTCTGCTGACAGGAGGCATTTCCATGCAGTGCATTTTATTCATGTTAGTTCTCTTTTTGCTTCCAGCTGTGTGGGCTCTGAGGGGAGCAGCTGATGCTTGAATGCTTTCAGTACCTCTTGCATGAGCAGTGCCCATGCTCATTTCTAAACCTGTCTGACATCCCTGGAGCTGATGGTGGTGTCAGGCCTCCAGTGGTGCCCAGGATGGGGAGGACACTCCTGCCCTCAGCCTTGGGGTGCCCCTCCTGCCCCCAAGTCCTGCCCAGCCATGTGACAAACTGGCTGCCTGCGTGCAGCTTCACACAGTGCTGCCAAAATTCCTCATCTTGACAGCATCACCCTCTGCTCTCATTACTTTAGAAACAGAAATTGTCCATACCAACTTTTTAGAGTGATACCTAAAGGGAAATGCATGTTATGTTACACACTGTTATTAAGTGCCTCAGGCACCAGCAATCTTTTTTCCTGCCAGCATTGATTCATTAAGCAGCATAAGGAAGTATAACAGTGATGGGTATTAGCTTATATCTCCCTTGCTAACCAGACTCTAATTTGTCTTCTTCATTTTTGTTTCCAGTGTTTTGCATTGTTGTAATGAAGAACAAATAGCACAGGAGAAAAAGCACCTACAGAACTGTAGCTTTTTGGCTTGTGCATTTCTACCAGGCCCAAGTGGTTCACTGATAGGACTTTTATATATTGCAAATTCGAAAAGAAAGACCTCTTGGTCTAAAAATTGTCTTGATTTAAATGGGATCTCAAATTGAGAATAAACTTCTCAAATTAAGGCACATTCAAGAGCTGCAGGCTATTGTACCTGGTAATGTACAGGGATGTCCAGGGCCCTAGAAGGCTTATGTAGAAGCATAGGGAGGAAAAATAGATAAACCAGATAAAGAAGAAAACAGCCCAAAAAGGGCATAATGAGAAATGCTGAACATTATGCTCTCTCCCCACAGGAGAAAACCGCTCAAATGTCAAGAGCAGCCCAGTTTGTTTCAGCAGAAGCATGGTGGGGTGCAGGAGGCTCCTGCGCTGCCTTGCGGAGAACGTGCTAAAGGCTGCGTGATAAAGGTTTTTGCAGGGCCATGCAACACTTTGCTTTTACAGTTGATCACCTTTGTGTTTGTGTTAAACCTCATGGAAACAAAATTAAAAATAACCTAACATAAACCACACGATGCACAGAGCGAGGTGTGGGACCGCTCAGGGCATGCGGCAGAGATGGACAGGCAGCACAGGAGGGCTGCACAGCCGAAATGCTGCCTGGCCCCCGGTGGATTTTTACATCTTGATGAACTTTTTTCTTGGCCAGTTGTGTGGAATTTCTTTTGTTTCTGGCTTCTGCTCTCTGTTACACCTGTGGTGATTGTGCAGGAGGAGAAGTGACAAAAAGCTCATCCAACTAGGAGCCCCAGTGTCTCAACTCTGTACACCTTCCACAGCATGAACACTTTCCCTAATGCCTTTTTTATTTTAAAGCCAGGTCCTGGGAAGCTCTGGGTTTGTTGCGGGGCTCTGTGGTGCTGCCCCAGGGCTCTCAGTCCCTCATGTCAAGAGTGGCTGGGTGCTGGCAATGGCCCCTCGGCCCTCAGGGCTTGGATCCCATAACATTTCTTTCCTTGTTCTGTCAGAAATGACCCCCGTGCTCTGCTCCTGCTCACATCCTGAATTTTTTAGCATCTTCGGATAATAACGACTTCAAAGCTGCTCCTGAAAAGAACCCTGAGATTAACTGCAACAGCAGTAAAAGTGATGCACCAACCTCTAATAAAGGTTAAGTGCCCTGTTAGCCAAAGTCATCTCAATTCAATTTAAACCCTACTATGAAAAATTTGTTCCTTTGAAGTGGACAAAAAATGCTTTCAACTGATGATGCACATTTAAAATTAATTTTTAAATTATTATTATATTAAGATACACTAATAACAACGAAGAGATGTGTGTGGGTGCTTGGGGCAAGACCAAGGCAGACACGTTCTTCAATATGAATTTTTTTTTTCCCCACCTATTATGTAATCACCCATCATGTGTTTTATTATTGTTAATAATTCATTTGCATTATATTAATATTTATTATTGTTCTGGCCCTCAGAAAAATCCGAGGGCTCTGGGGAGCAAAACGAGCTCTGTCAAACTCCTCGTGTTCCAGTTGCAGTGGGAAGGTGTGATCATATTGCTCCGTGTAGGCAGAGGTGAGCTCTGTGTCTGGATTTAAAACATCACTGAAACAAATGGGAAGATAGTTCTGAGGATGGGTGGGTTTCCCCAGGTCAGAGCTTCTTGCAGTGTCTCTGGTGCTCTGGGTGTGGATGACTGCCTCTTTTATTTATTTTTGTTGTAGGCAGTAATTTTGTGAGTAGTTTTCTAGGCAAGCAAAGGTTGAACTTTTGAGGCAAATGTACACGGCATGACCTTTATGTCTCTTAGCCACTGTCAGGCTTCGCTGAGTGCTCTGCACCCTGACATTCAATAAGGCAATAAAGAAGTGAAAAGTACTAATGTAACCTTTATAAAAATAGTTGAAATGATAGTTTAGCTTTTAATCTCCCACTATGGTGTTAAAATAAGCTCAATAAACTTTGGCGGTAAATTACATTCAGAAGGAATTCAATTTATATAACATTATGGTTATGATAGTCAGCAAATTATATCCTAAACTGCTGCTTCAAGAAAAAAAAGACACATTTAGGGTGGGATTGTTGACCTTTCCAATTTTTGGATAATACTTGGGCCACTATTAATTTTTTGGTAGTTGATCTGGAACCTGAGGTCCTTTCCTCTTGCATATCCTGCCAGGCAATTAAGATGATGTAGATTAGCACCTCTCAACCTCCAGGGCAGATGAGTCTTGTGTATTTGAGCTGCAGCATTGTGCTTCCTGTCATCTTTAGAAATGACCTGCACAAAAAATAGGACCAAAAAAAACTGTTGGAAGAGGAAGAAATGAAACAAAAGAATGGTTTAAACAAGGTTGTAAAGTTGTTTAATAGTGAAAATAATTTCTCGGCCTTTGTATAAAGTGACATGGTTTGCAGGGTGATCATTACAGATCAGGCTATAAAATCAGGCTGAGCTTGTGGCTCTGAAGTACCTGTTGGAAACTGAACACACCATAGACTCACATATCTGAATATGTGCTGGAAACAACTGCTGTGTGATGATTCAAGTCTGTATGCGAGATTAAAATTAGGTAGAACTGTATATACAAGACTATGTCTTGCATCTTACATGGAGACATCTGAAACTATTTGTCAAACACGTATTTCTCAGAACCATTTCACCCCAAATGTTCTCCTTTTGCAGTCTGTGGTGATAACAGCAATCTTTATCCATTGCCCTGGATGCAATTTTGAGCTCTGTTTTGTCTAACTGCACAAAACATACTCAGGAAGGTGAGGAACATGTGCCCAGCACTGGTTTTGTTGGATGTTAAATTCATGAGAGATATCACCATTCTTCTTCTTTTCTTGGAAAATTAAATCCTCTCCCATGTAGTCAGCCTTTAATTGCCTGTAGTGCTCAGACAGAGCTTGGAGAGGAACTATAAAGGATTTTTTAAAATAAGTAGGACTAGAAAAAACAATGGTCCCTGAGCTCTGCTCACCCTCTCCTGCCTCTGTATCTGCTCAGCCTGACTGCATCTTTCGCAGCGGAAGGGGACACACGGCCTGTTGTGGGGGAAGCACCAGGGAAGATGAATACAGGGAAAAAATACAGTATTGCCACCAGTTCAGCTAGGCCAGGAGCTATTACTGGAGGACTGAGTTTATTTCTTACAGCTTTTGGGAGGTTTCTGTTCCTTTGAAGCTGAGGAGAGCACAGTGAAGGTGTGGGAGGTGATTTTCAGTGTGGGGAAGAGGGACAGAGGAAAAGCAGTTTGCACTACCAGGGAAAATGCGTCAAAGGGAAGGAAACAAATCTTGCCTGTGGGTGATAAAAAGATAGATGCACATTGTAGACCAGTGGGGACTATTTTCTAGAGAAATTGTGGTCTCTACTAGCAGGTGAGCGGGATTGCAGTGCTAAAGACTCATTGTATTGTTCCCAATGCTGCTCTAGACTTCGGTAATTTCACACTTTCACACTTTCTCTATGAAGAAATAATCTGCTGAACAAGTTTTACTGGATAATTTTCAATGAATATAATTTAAAAAGGCTTCAGTAAAACAGCTTTTTACCCCTTGAAGGAAACTGAGAAGTAGGAGGTCAAAAATTAGTGATCTAGTTTCATGTTATTAGATTTCTCCTAATCAAGGCAGCAGCGAATATACTGCATTAATAGAGCACCAACTGTGTAGAACAAATGGATTATGATTTTTTTTTATGGTGTTGCTATAAATACTTTGTCCCTACCTAGATTTGCCATTGGAAGTGAAGTATGACATTTTAACACGTGTAAAGAAAGCACATAATCATATCTGCCTAAAAGTTACTTTTAACTTTTTGTGACTAATTAAGAATATGGGGACTTTAAAAAAAGTCTTGGTTCTTTCTTCTTGAAAATTAAGGCAGATGAGTGTGTTACAGATGCTGAATTGAAGGGGGTTTCAAACCTATGGTTATATTGTTTCTAGTTGGATTTTAATCAAACTGGGAGCATTTATATACTCTTACTAATGAAAAACTGATAAGAAAGGAGTGGGATAAAAATGTGATACTCCATGAAATTATCTGACCTCAAATACCTGGAGGTTAAGAGAAACATTTCCACTGGCTTGTAGGACATGGCTTAGTAAAGGAAAAAGCATATTTTGGGTTTTTTCAGGGACTGTCCCCTCTTTCTATGAAATGAGCCATGCTATCTAGGATTCTCTCATTCCTTGCCCTTTTGTGAGTTTTTCCTTCTTTTCACTCAGTATTTGCTCGATAGTTTTTCAAATATGTACATGTGATCATAGAACGTAGAAGTTAGGTTTACTTTGCTGAAATTTTTCTAAAAACAGAGGAGATTTCAGAAAAGTTACGAAAACAAAAGCCCTAAAGTCTGCCAGGTTTATTCTATTGTCTATTAGAAATTTTAGGTGAAAATATTGAAGGAAGAATAGTAAAGAAAGTGTTTCAGCAATACAAGAATGCAAGTATTTAATGAAGTATTTATGTACAAACTAATTAAATGAAACTAAAATCAGAATTGTATTTTACTTTAAAGTTTGCAATACAATATCCAGGTGGGGGAAAACCCCTTCATATTTGGTGAGAAGCTCTTTAAGGTAGGAAAAGAATTCAGGTCAGAGATTTCTCCCTGTTTTATCTGTCAAACAAGAGCAGGAAATTGAAGTCAAATACCTACATTTAGCAGCAAAGTAGTAGTCAAATACTACATTTAGTAGTCAAATACTACATTTAGTAGTCAAATACCTACATTTAGAGTGATGTGCCTGCTGCAGCCCACATGGCTGGCACTGTTTCCTCACCCGTCACCAGTGTGGTCCCCGACTGCCCCATTGCCACTGGATTGCCCCAGAGCAGTGGGCTGGGGTCTCTTTGGAGGGCTGGGGTCTCCAGAGGGCTGGGATCTCTCTGAGGGCAGGTCCTCAAGATGTTCCTGAGCACATTCATTCCTCTGCATGCAAAGCCCTAATGTTTTTTTTGGACAACCCTGAGCGTGCTTATGAATAGTTCATAGTAAAAGCTTCCACAGAGAACATAAAAAGCAATTAAATCTTAATGGCCTGATGTTTACATTTTTTGAACTACAGGTTGGAAAGCCTGAGTGCAAATTGTTCCGACACAACTAACGTTTTTGCTGTGAGGGGATTAGTGATAAGCACTGGGCAAAAAAAATGGATCTAACCAATCTAGTCGCTCATTTTTTCATACACATTTTCCTTGTACCACTAGAAGTGAGGGTTTTCAGTGGTATTTCAGGTGACAGTTCCCACAGCAAAATGACTGTCAATACCTGCAGATTTAAGGTCCCAGGGAGAGGGGAATGTGGTCTCGCCCAGGCTGGGAGGTCAGGATGAAAATGCTGTCCCCAAACACCATCAGGGTATTTAGACACCATCCCCATGAGAGCCATGATGACTACATACAAATAAAACATGACTCGAGTACTCAAAGTACTTTATAGTTGCTTTTAAGGAGTCAAATCTGCAGGGGCAGCAGCCTCATGGGGGGGTGCTACCCAGGCTGAGACTTGGGACCCACCTACACAGACCTGCTACAAAACTTTCATGGGTATGTTATGCTAACTAAAGCAGCAGGTTTCAGCTCCAAAAAAAACTTCCCCTTTGACACAAGGAGGATGAAATTTTTGGTGCTTTTAGGTTTTCTGCTCCCCACTGGCCTTTGCCATCTCAAATTTTGTTGCCCACAGGCAAAGAGAAACATCAAGAGAGGCAAAAGCAAAGGCCTCCCTTTCAGCCTTGAAGACTGTCTTTGTGCCTGACACAGTTTTGTTTATCTTAAAATACAGTAGTAAGTAACCACACAATCAAAGAGTGGATTCACAGAATATCCTGAGTTGGAAGGGACCCACAAAGATCATTGAGTCCAATTTCTGGCTTTGCACGGGACCACCCCATCACACCATGTGTTTGAGAGCGTGGTCCAAACGCTTCTTGAACTCTGACAGGTTTGTATCACAAGCACTCCTCCTCATCTTGTCCTTCTGGCTCACCTTGCCTCTGACATGAAGGGGTCAGCCATGCCTGGGACAAGGCTTCCCAACCAACAGGGCTGCCAAGGGATGCCAGCCAAGGGGAATGGCTTCCTGCAGGCACTTGCATGAGCGTGCTGGCTCTCAGAGGGGACCCATCTGGTACAGATTGAAAGCAGTGACCCAGAGTTATGTGGATCCTCTGCATCACCCTGACTTCATCTGCTTAGGTTCTAACCTTTGAAAAACCCTCATCTGCCTCAGGGAATGGCCTTAAATGCACAGAGCTGTGACAGTGATACAAGGAGTAAGAGTCTTGTGGCATGTAAATGTTGTTGTCTTGGCCAGCTCCATTTCTTTTGCTCTTTTCTCTCAGTGCATTTGAGTCTGTAATCAATAGTGAAATTAAAAGGACGTGGGTTTAGTCCACCCACAGACTTTCACTGTCCTTCTTGGAGATGCCAGATCTGCAGTATTTTGCTGATCTGTGCTCGAATGCTGAGTAGTCCTTGCCTAAAGATTGCTGCTCTCCAAAAAACCCCACGCTTCCTGTTGTCTGTCGAGAGAAGTTTCACCGGCTCATGCTCTCATTACAAGCAGAGCAGCTCTGCTGTTGATTTCAATCAGAACAGGATTGGAACTACTGTCATCTTAGTATCAGTGTAGGTTATGAGCAGATGGTATTGCCTGACACTGAGTCCAATGAAAGGTTTCTTGCTTGGGCCGAAGCAAAATAACTCTATTGCAGTGTTTCTTCAGTAAGAAAAGATACTTAGTGAGGTCATTTTTCAGGATCTGCCTGAAAAAGAAAATAAATTTAATACACATAGCTATTTTAAAACACATAAGCTCCGCATGCATGCATGCGTGTGTGTGTGTGTGTGTGTACATGAACACATCAGTTCTGGTTTTTTTGGTTTGGGGTTTTTTTGTACAGAAATATAATTTTTGTTATTGATGAAATCTGTGATGTAGGCCAGAAAAGCAAGTTGTCCCCAAAATACTTAGGCAAAACTTTCCAAGAACAATTAGTATAACCAGAATATGTTTTTTTTTACCTTATTGAGATTGTGTCTGTTTTGGTGACAGCCTGGTGTGTGAAGTAAGCATTCAATGAGGGCCACAGTTAGTGTGGTCTCTATATAAAATACTCAGTGTAGGTGTGTGTGTGTATTTCTCTGTGCTGAGACCAATATAACATCACCACAATAGCTTTTGAACAATTAATGAAGTGAAAAATCTCAGTGCAATGAGAGAATACATCCTGGGCTGTACTGAACTATCTGTTCAAACAGATAGTTTAAACTTGGTTAATAAACAACCTAAAACTTAACACCTCCCATCCATATATTTTCCCTTTGTGCTGTTACAGGTAGACTTATGATTGGAATCTCAAAATATTAGAAACTCTATCTGGACACAGAAATGTGCACAGAGCACATTTTTATTTTGCCATAAGCAATGTTTGGTTTCAGGGGAAGCTGTTTGTGCATCACCACAGATTGATAGTATGGGATGATGAGGTGAGAACCACCATAAAAGAAACCTGGATTATACAATAAACCGGTCCCATTAGGATCAGCTGGTACGTACTGAATTCTGTATTTATGAACCTTCAGCACAGTGTCATTTGCCTCACCCTACAGCTGTGTACTGGGAAGGAGGATTTCATTACAGACCAGAAGTTCCTAACAGGAAAGCAGGTCAGGACGTGCTGTCAGGGCAGCAGAGACTCCTGGGCTCTTTGTGTGCATCGTTGGCACCGTGAGAAATGTCTGGGCACTGCTGAAATAGATACCAGGTAAAATAAAAACACACAGAAGGACTGCAAAACCACTTTGCCCTGTGAGTTTTCAGAGTTCACTGTAGCTTATTAGAAAAAACAAAACAAAATATTTGAGAGGTGACTTGACTCCAGGGAATAAACACTTACACAGGGGAAAAAATAATGGGTGTCAAAGGGCTTTTTGACTTAGCTCTGAAAAGTATAATGAGATCCAGTGGATGGAATCTGGAGCCAGACACATTCAAATTGGAAACATGACCTACATTTTTAATAGTGAGTGTGCTTAGCCATTGGAACAAAGTACTCACAAAGTGGTGGATTCTCTCCTCTTGATGGCTTCAAATCAAGACTAGGTGCCTTACTGGGAGATAAGTTTTAGTCAAAAATAGTTATGCTTTAGTCAAACACATGTTACAGGGCTCGATGTAGAGGTAATTGGGGAAATGTAATGGTCTGTGGCATCCAGGAGGTCAGGCCAGATGGTATAATGATCCCTTCTGGCCTCAAACTCAATGAATCTCAGAATGAATATAAATGCTATCATCTGGATCTGCATTTGAAATAATTGCAGGCAGAGATTAGACACGCAATTGCATATGGTTCAGAATTGATAAACTTTCCTCCCCTCCAGAACAAAGGTCCTTATTTATGCCTAATTACATAGTACTGTTGTAATTCAGATAAATATCCATTAGAAATTCGGATAGGATGTCAGCAAATCAACTTTAACTTTTATGTGTGGGGTGTGGAAACCTAGTCTGTAAAGCTAAATATTCAGCTCCAGACTCGCTCGTACAGGAGTGTGTCCAGGAAGAGCTCCCGTGTGGACATTTGCTTCACCCTGAGAGTACCCTGATGTGATTTAGCCCTGCCAACTTTGAAGTTGGTTCAGCTAAATCATAAAGACATGGAGGTCCTGGGCTTCAAAGCAGCTGGGTGCCCAATGCTGACGACTGCCAGCGCATTGCCGAATTTTACGGGAAAGAGCTGTTGAAAGAGCAAAAAACTGAAAAGGTTCAAGCTTCTCTGAGTAGATTTTTTTATGCTGATATTATCACAAACAGCATCTCTGCTTGTCAATGCACATGCACCTGCAAAATAGCCTGCTGTTGCACTGCTTCTGGAGAAAGGTGTACGAAATATATGTAACTGGCAAAAGAAACCGCATTAAAACACAGATAACTTTTAATATGAATTTCACCCATATTATGTAGCTTTCAATTTTAGTGTTACCTCACTCACAAAGCATTCAAAACAACTGCTCAGGTAAGCAGTGAGGCCACGCAGAGGAAATAATATTGTTAAAGTTCAGTGAAATGTCGTCATTTATGGTATTGTGGGCATTTACCTGTGCTCAGAAGACAAATGTTGATGAGTTTCATTCATAAAGGTCCATAACCATTTGCATTCTCAGTTCTTCTCCGCAATGAGTTCTGATCAATGGCACCAAACACCTAATTTCCAGGTGATGAGAAAGTTTATTTTTTCAAGTTCTCAGCACTGTACAGAAATTCTTGCAGTAGTTAATGTGCACCTTGAGGACTGAATATTCTGAGGTAATGAGGTTTTTTCCTAGGCTATACATTTAATTTAAAGGGGGCAAAAGCCTGGATCTGCAACCACCCTCACAGCTACCCAAAGATTTGAGCAGTTTTTGTAGAATTATAGAACTGTCAGGTTTGGAAAAGACCTTTTAGATCTTCAAGTCCAACCATCGACCCAGCATCACCACTGTGTTCACCATTAAGTCATGTCCTCAAGCGCTGTTGTCTGCACATTTTTTGAACGCTTCCAGGAATGATGACTCCACCACTTCCCTGGGCAGTCTGTTCCAATGCTTGACCATCCTTTCCATGAAAAACACTTTTCCTAATATCTAATTTAGATCTCCCCTGGTGCAGCTTGAGGCCATTCCTCTCGTCCTGTCACTTGTTACCTGGGAGAAGAGACTGACCCTCACCTTCTGTCACCATTCTTTCGGGGAGTTGTAGAGAGCAAGAGGGCCCCCTCCTTTTCTCCAGGCTAAACACAGGTTGGCCTTTCTCTATATGAATGATGTGTGTCCCCCAGAATATAAAGCTGGAATCCACACCTATACCCAAACTCTATTTATTACAACCATCTTCCACTTCTGCTCCCTTTTTCCCAAGCAGCACACATAGGATATGATGACTAACATGGAGGCTGTGTAAATACATGCTTATCTGTGAATTTTAAGCTTTGTGTTCTCCTTGTGCCTTGATGCTCAAAACCTTGCAGCTAATTACACATTTACTAATTGTAGCCTGCTTTTCTCAAGCTCTTTCATTTCAGCTCAAAAAGGAAGCATGATAATGGTGACTCTGCAGATACTCTAAAATAACCAACGTTTTTCTGAATCTCAGCATTATTTTCTTATGTGAATAGCAAATCTCTCTCTGCAGATACTATTCTATACAGTTCTGAATATTTTTTCACATTACACTAAAAATGAAAATGACATGAAATAACGGAAATCATATTTAAAGTTAACTGTGTTTTAATGTGGCGTTTTACCAGTTAGATACTTTGTCAAAATCTTTACAAAAGCTCCTGATTTTGAAGCTGCTTTTTCAGAACTTCTACAGGGATGGCATTTATGGTAACACTGTTGTATCAGCAAAACTACCAATGCAGGTATTTTGCTTTTTATCTTGCTTTATAGCCCTTTATACAAGGCCTTCTTATAACAGTTTTGCAGTAGCATTAATTTCATAAAGGTCCTAAAGGTCATTCTTATTTTCAGTCAAATAACAATAACCGAGAATTTTAACGATGTTCTTGCATTAGTGTTATAATATTCAGAATTGTTATAAAATTCAACAATGTATGAAAATGTCATTGCTAGGGATGAATGAAGCAGCTCATCTGAAAATGAGCATTAGCCCAAATCTTTCAAAAGGTGTTCAAAGAACGTCACGTAATTTCATTTTCTCTCTCCTTACTGCCACTTCTCAGGTACTTCTACAAGTTCTGGCACCTGAAATTTCATCATAATTGATTTTTCTAGACAAAGGAAGTGCTTAGAGCTAATTATCTAAACGTAAGTACAGCATTTGGTGCAGTGCCATGCAGGAAATTATTAGCTAAAAGGGGAGATAAAGACAGAAATCAGAAAGTGAATAAGAATGTGAGGGTAGGAGATCAGTACTGAGGGAAGGTAGTAAGGCTTCTCAAACATCAGTCTTGGGCCTAGTAATATTTAACATTTTTAATTAATGATGATCCCGTAAAAAAATAAGGGTGTGCTAATGGAATTTACCAGTGGCATAAGGGAGGGAGGCACTGTCACTGCAGAGACAAATAACACTCTCATTTAGGAAGAACTGAGTGACCTTGAGAATAGGATTAATTAGAGAAAATTCAGAAGGATTTGACTGCCAGTTCGTGCACCTGGGTCTTGTTAACCACGTTTCTACTACACCTGCATGCTCACAGGTAAGAAAAGACTAAGGAAGGGAAAACACCAACCATACAAATCTAGGTCTTTTCACCAGGGTAACGAAACACCTGTAATGGAGTATGAAGAGAGTGTTAGAAATCAGCCAGGGTAGTGCACACTATTCACAAACGATTTGCCTCAGTTTTGGGAAACTATGGAAGAAGATGATTAGAGTGACCATGGAAAGGGAGAGCCTGCAGTGCAGAGGAATATGGCAAAATGAATGCTGAGGGAGGCTGCTATAAATACCGCATGGGCATAAGCTCTAGGAAGAGAAAACATCTATTTAAGCTGAAGGACAACATTGGCACAAGAACAAATGAGTATAAATTGGTCATGAATAAATTTAGGATAGGAATTGGAAGCAGGTTTCCAAACAATAAAATAGCGATGTTCTGCAATTGCTTTCCAGTGAGAACAGTGGAAACAACAACAACAAATCCCAAACTACTTTTAAGATGGACTTAAATGAGTTTCTGAAAGGGATTATATGATGTGTTTGGCTAAGATAGCAGAAAAGTAGACTTGATGACCCAAGAGGTCCATGCAGTCCTATCTGTCTAAGCCTGTTTTTCATGGCCAAATATTTCAGAGCACTTTTAAGTACTTCCTTTCCTTCATGTATTTTTTAGATAAATTTTTTATAGCATACTGCAGGGATTGCTAGTTGGACTGATTTAGGGAAGGCACAAAACAGTGGTGTCCAAAATATGCTGAATACTCTCCAAATAAAACAAGACAAGTGTGCAGTGTCCTACAGGACAGTGCTTGGGTGCTTAAAAAAAATCACCATTTTCTGTGGAAGGCAATGGGGGCATAACCTCAGCAGGAGCAGCACCCCTTTGAGTCTCGGTTCTCTCTCATTTCCCTATGCTGCCAAGCCTGTTGCTCTATTTTGCAGCTTGTCTTCTCAGCCCCACTGCACAGATGCAGCAGTGTGAAATAGGATGGCAAACAGTGCTTTAGATCCACAAGAGTAAATGGATGAAATCTGGAGCAGTGGGTATGAATCTGACTGGATGCCAAACTGCAGTGAAGATGGCTTGTTTGGGGGCATTCTTCCAGCCTCACCAGGGTGGTACAGAGCTGTGTTAGCATGTCATGGTTTCTCTTCTCTCAGCCCAGGAAGCCCCTATGTCCTTTGGTTTGGTTTATCCTGCTTGGTGCTGTTAGGATCTGGTTTTTGCAGTTATTAGAAATGCCTCTGCCCAAATTAAGGTGCAAATGAGACCATGTGCCAAAATCAATAGTATGGATTTTATTTAATATTAAATATGAGAGACAGAGAGAGAAAAAAAGGAAGATAAAGAAATAGAAAAGAGGTGGGGGGACAGAAAGAGAGTGACAGAGACAGAATAAAGAAAGTATCACCACTCTGTGGATCACAACGATGCCCCATTGATCCTCTACAGCTCTGGTCTTCTTGGTGGTGAGGGTCCCCTGTAAAGCACAGAATCCAATGGATTAATATACACTCAGGCCAGGTGGGAATGCCCAGGTACCTCCCCCAGGCAGTTTGACACAGTCTCTTGCAGCAGACTCTGGGTCTGTTCCACCACTCTGCATCGTGTGCCACGCTGTGCTGCAAGGCCTCAGGAATGAGTCTGGGGAGCACTTTGGGGGATCTTTGATGGATTATGGCACCCTCTCAGCTGCCTCCTACATGAAAGTCCCGTGGATGTGGCCTGTGGGGTTGGGTGTTTCACAGCTGGGCTGGTTTGTGTAAGGGAGCATGGTTGTTCGGTGCCTCTGACCAGAGGTTACACCCGAAAGCTCCTCCTCCCTGCCTCATTTCGGGGGGGAGTCTGTGCAAACCTGGCCTCTGTAGGCTGTGGTCTCCCCAAACCCAGCCAGAGATGATTCTCAGCACAGCTGCTGGGTTTGGTTTTATTGTGGATGCATTCTTCTCCCTCAGCCTGGGTTGATTGAACAGTAGTGTTCCCTTTATCTCATCTAGGCAGCTTAACTCACAGTCCAAAGTTCCAGCCAGGCATCTTCAAGGAGGGGTGGGCTACTGTTGTTGTAGCTTCTTTATACAGTTTTTGCTATAATGGGCAAAACTCCTTCATAACAACATTTAAAGTATGAACCATTTCAGTCCCTAACAGGTGCCTCAGTGTCACTGTCCCTTGTTCCCAAACACAGCATTTCCATGACTTCTTAAAAGCTACAATTCCCCTAGTCAGTGGGGCCATAAAGGGATTTTAATCCCTTTATGTATGGAAGCCTGGGGCTGAGGTTCAGTAGCTGGAGTTTTATAGATTTTTTAACCAGACTAGCAAAATTGGGTGTTTACAGCTGTTTTACAGTAATAGATGCTTCTTCATCCAAGTGCTGGAGAATGCAGGTTGGCTGGGTAATGTGGTGATGCCCTGATTAGAAGAGGATTTCACAGTGAAAAGTTTTATGATTTTCTTTAGTTGAAATCTGATGAGTCGGACAATGAGATCTGCAGAACTGAATGATTCTGGCTGGTTTTCCTCTCCGGCTAATTACACACATACTTTTTCTGAAATCAGCTATTAATATTGAGAATAGGTTAAGAAATGGGAAAGTTGGATGAAATCCCCAAGAGCACAGGTAGTTTGGAAAATGAGGAGAAATAGGCAGCAGCTTTACAGCTTGTTGCCATCCACATTAATCAGATTTGCAGTAGGCAGCAGCTACTTGATGTGCAAATACTTTAACAACTGGTTTAAAAAACCAAGCAGGATGTCTGAGTCCCCAGGTTCACGTAAAGGGGGTAATGAATACCTGCATAATGAGATAGAAAGGCCATAAACTTGGTGGTGGGAGTTTTCAGTCTCTCTTCAGCTGAGGTTTCTGCAGCTTTCTCAGCCTCTCAGTGCCAGGCAGGGAGGCAGGCATTAGCCAGGGTCTCCCTGTGGGGAAAGAGGCTCTCAGTGCCTCCAAATGCTGCAGCTTTGCCATCAGTGACTTTGTGCAGTGCCCCATGCATGAGCTACCCTGTGACTCTTGGATCAGAAATGCCCATCCCTCAAAAGGAAAAACTAAAGCTAGTTTGAAAAAAATATTTCCAAGGAAAAACTATATTGAAGATCAAAATGTAAAGACATGCACTGTGAAATGATTGAGAGAAAACGCTTTGATTGATTGAAACTTATAAAGAGCAGCCATTATTTTTGGTGTTTTTTAATTTAATTTTTGTTCCTGAACTGTCTGTATCTTGAGAGCTATTTTTTCACCTATCCTTAACTTCAACGAGGACAAGCATCTGTGAGCACCTGGATGAGATGATTTCGTTCTGCCCTGTCCTGCTAGCAAACTCAGTTTAAAAGGAATCAATCATAACCACGACCTGTACTTATTGCTATAGTTTACTGAGTTCTTGCTCACGCACACAGGTGTGGGAACACGGCTCTTCGAGGGAGGGTGACAGCCTCATGCCAGGGATTAATTTAGCCCTGAGGATGCTGCAGCCCCATGGAGCTGACCTGGTGGCCATAACCGCAGGGAAACACGCTCAGTTTTTCCGTGGGTGGAAATACCTGTGGGGTGGAAATATCTGCGGGGGTATAAAGCACTTTGACAGCTTGTTTGCCAACAGACCCGCACGTGCCTGTGGGAGCATTCAATTGACAAGTGTACTGAGGAAATATCTTCAGCCACAGCAGGTGAAGAGAAATGGCTCTTTCAGACATGGCTCTGGATTTTGGATGCCAGCTCATGCCCTGCATGAAGGCAGCATTGGCACCGATGGCATCTGGGAAGATGTGAGGAGTCTCCCTGCGTGTGCCAAGGTTGTTGCCTGCCTCCAAGCGGGACTAATGACCCCCCCGACATTAACAGTGATTAAACAGCACCAAAGGCTTTGAAAACAACCCCTCATGAGGTGAATCAGCTGGGGCCAGTGTCTGTGAGCGCTGGAGCAGCTGCTGTGGAGCAGGGGCTGTGCTTGCACCTGCAGCCTGAGGCGAGTGGTCTGGTGAGACAATGAGGTCAGCTGATTCCTCTAGCCTCATCCCTGGGGATTTTAAAAACAAGAGGTTAAAAAATAACCCCTGCTTGGGATAATAATCCCCTTGGGTTAACACCAGAAGAGAGAAGTGCCTGGCACAGCTGCTGACAGCAGTGCCCTGGTCCTGCCCTCCCTGTCCCAGCCAGGGCAGCCATTGGCCCCCTGGCTATCGTGTGCCTCCTCAGTCCCATCCCTGCTGAGCAGGAGCCACACGGCTGAGGGTGGATGTGAAATGACACCTCTGCAGGAGAGCTGTGATGGTGTGAGGATGGTATGGCCTACGTAAAAGGAAAACAGAAAGGGGCAAAGGAAAAAAAACCCACAAAAATTCTGTGTTCGTTCCTCACTCTTCCCTCAGTGCTGTCTCACCCCGTGCAGAGGCTTCAGAGGTGTGAACGCATCCTGTTTACATCTGCCACCGAGACGGGGAGGCTGAGGGGAGCACACGGCTGAGGCACAGTTGGAGAGCGGCTGCGGCGGGAGACGGCCCCGGCATGGACACGGTGCCCGTGTACCACGGGGCCATCAGCCGAGAGGCTGGCGAGAAGCTGCTGCTGGCAGCGGGCACGGATGGCAGCTACCTGCTGCGGGACAGCGAGAGCATCCCGGGAGTCTACTGCCTCTGCGTGCTGTGAGTACGGGAGCCGAGGGCGGGGGCCTGGGAAGGGCTGCTCGGGTGGCAGCTGATTTCCAACATTCCCCTCCACAATATGGGGTGCCCCCACAACAAAATATGTTCTAATGTTACCATCTGCTTACATGAGTATTTTGGCTCCTTCACCTTGACTTAAGGCAGAGGGGTGTAATCAGTGGTGTGGGGTCCTTTGCAAAGCAAAGAGGAGCAGGTTTTGCCTTGCAGAGAGCACACTACCTACAGGCAAAAAACCATAAAGAGAAAGCAGGCAGGTAGATGTGAAAGACCAGCAAGGTGCCATGGAGAAATGCCAGGCAACTTGGCTCAGAATGGTGTGTACGGCCTCTTTGTGCTGGATAACCCTCTTGCTTTCTGCCTTAGTTCTTCTGCTTCCCTAGTGTGCTCATGGGTGTGCTCAGCAGCATTCCCAATGTCCCTGTCACTGGGAAAGGTAACATGGAGTGCTGCCATCCAGAATGTGCCTCTGTTCAGGATGCCCTCAGTCCCACAAGCTTGTGGCCTGTCCCACGAGCCATGAGGTTTGGAGCAAACTACCTGTAATGCACATGAAATACTGGTGGTAACGAACTAGCTGGTAGTGTTTCATCATGTTTCATCAGAGAGATCTGATGGGATGGTCTGTCAGAGAGAGGGTAAAGGTTCCCCTGGGAGAGCTGGGGGACTTTATATTCATAGCCCCTTATTTGAATGAGGAAATTTAATTACCCTACTGTTGGCAAAGTTCTTGGAAGTCCTGGTGACACTATACCGTTGCACCAGAAAAACCAAGATGTGTCTATCGAGACACTTATGCCTTACTTCAGTAGGAGCAGGGACACAAGTGAAGAGCCTTTTAGGTCCATCATGAAATTAGCTAACAGAGGGAACTCAGGTACCTGGCAAAAAACACAAGAGAAAGAAGGGTCCTAAGTCAGGTTTCCCCCAAATCCCTTGAATACATTTCTGACAATATGTAATTAAGCCCTGGGTAAGCATCATTATCTTCCTGTTACAGACCAGTAAATGGAGACACGCAAGGAGGTTATAGGCAATCCAAAAACACACAATCCTCTTCTCAGGGAAAATCTTTGTGGCAGTATTTTTTCTTCTCTCATGAAACCAAAATAGGTGCTCCTGCTAACAAATACCTTAACAGCGAGCTGGAAACAGGGAAATAAGAAACATCTTGAGTTAAATGATAATGGAATAGACATAACAAGAGGTAAGGAGTGCTATGATTCCTGTGATGGGAATAGGCAACAAAAGCAGGATCTCTTTTAAATAACTATCAGAGGAAATGGGGATATATCACCATTACACTCAGAAGTCATTCAGCGCGAGTGAAAGGCATTAGAGAAAGGGTCAGGGAGAGTGTTACAATGCTGAATAAGATAGAGAATACCAGAATTAGTCCACCATCAGTCTAAATTGGGATATAGGTATGTAACAAGGTCTTCCAGTTGTACACAATCAGTTAGGATTTTTTGTATATTAGTAGTAATTTATGCCCTTCGAAAGAAATATCATGAATGAAATAAAATATGGAAAATGAAAATAGGAAGAAATTACAGCATTTCTGATAGTGAAGCTCCGCTATCTTTGGAGGAAAAGATACTTCAGTAAGAAACAGAACACTAATGAATTGCTTCCAGAAATGATGGGCCATTCATGTCTTCATGGTATGTTGCATTCAAACATGTATATAATAAACAAAAGGGTAAAAGGGAAAAAGGGAAAAGAAAGCAAAAAAAAAAAAGCAAAAAAAAAAAAAAAAAAAAAAAAAAAAAGGTGAATATTATGCAGGCTTCTTATAGAACATAGATCCTTAATAGTTATTCTATAAAGGAAATTTGCACCAGTATCTTGGATAAATCCAGATACAATTTAAATGAAAAATGTTATGATGCATATGAACTGATACAGAAAAAAAAACGGCTGAAGAATGATAGAATTGAGCCTTGGTTCCAACACTTCTTAATATGCAATTCAAATAATTACGTAAGAAATAGCAGATATGATAAACAGCATATCACACAATAACTATGGAGACAGTTTTCATAAAAATACCAGGAAAGGATCCCACACTGAGACAGCAATGACAGTTTGAAGAAATGTGGGCTATAAACTAGAGAAGTGCTTTGACAGGCAAAGTTTGCCAAAGCAGAGCACTTTAGTGGAGAGACTGGAGCAGCAGGAAAGGAAGGCATGAGAGATGGAGATAGGTATTCAGTGGAGAATGCTAAGCCTGGCTTTGGTAAAAGAAGCCAATGGACATAACCCGTCCAAATTTGAGTCTGGGCGTCATGGGCAGAGATGGAACAGGTGACAAACATGCATGTGCAGGGGAGCTCTGGTAAGAACTGAGGGAAATGTGCAGTTGCTGTATTCACTCTGTAAGAAAAAGAAAATTAAAGAAAAAATAAGTACTTCTCTGCTTTTTAAAATACTTCATTCTAAATAAATCATTGAAATTATTAGGAATAACAAAGTTATTCAGCAATTTACATTTTGGTTCAGAATCCATGCTGATGATCACTATAGGAATATCTAGACATGTGAAGATCAGACAAATTATGAATTTACTGAAAGTAATTAAGTGATCTTTGAAACATGGGAAATAAGGTTGGTTGGCCATTAGATATATTGCAATGAGTATCTGGGCTAAACAAAACATTTTGCATGTTTCTAATGATGATTTCTAATGGAAGTGTATCTGTTTTATACTGCCAGTAGTGTTTCTATTGCCCTTAGAAAACAAAAAGAGAAAAATAGGCCAGTTTTCCAAAATCAAGACCTGTTCAGTCTGTCTTCTTTCCCCTCTCCCTTCACTTCCCTGGAGAAGTAAAACAAACCAAAACAAACATAAAGCCCTGCAGCTTCCCAGGTCTAACCCTTCTTAGGGTTCCTTTTTCCATCACAGGGGAATTACAAGGCACAGTTCTGACAAAGATAAAAGAAATATTTATCAGAAGAGCAATTAAGCATATATTTGGATGACAGTGCTATCATCTGCTTGAACTCACGTTGGTAGCTGCTCTGCAACTCCAGCTCCAGGTACAGTAGTTGTCAAGCCCTGTGATTTCACTGCATTGCTTATGCTCAAACAATGTCTCCTTTTCCCAAGAAACTGCAAAAATTTGTAATGCCACAGTCACGGCCACACCCTCCTCCTCAAGCACCTCCAAAAAGCCCTGACAAATTTTAGCAGGCTTTGAGCCTCTTAAGGCACACAACAAGGACTGCAGTGTTCATGGTCAGGCTCATTCACCTTTTGCTTTTCCAATTAAAAAGCAGAGCCCTGACCTTTAAAAAGGAGAAGAGTCAAAGACTTCATGAATCCCTTGTGACTGACTCTGATTTTACAGGGCAAGCATAAAAGAGACAGGTAGTAGCATAAAACCTGACCTATAGAGGTGGGTAACTGCAGCAGGCAGGACCCTGTTGGAGCATTCATCTAGAAAACTCTGCTTTCTCTCTTCTTTGTTTCTCCTGCGCTACTGATTTATCTCCCCCAAATGCCACTTTCCACTTTCTGAAGATGGGGTGTGCACATGGTGTGCCTGAAAGCCTTCGAAGAGACAATGAACATTTTCTTGGTATGACTGCGGCAAAGCACAAAGGACCCACTTTCAAAAATATTTTAAGACCACAATTAAACTACGCATGGAAGAGTAGGAAGGTTTTGATTTGCAGCCGTGTGCTCAGGGGCTCTTGCAAACAGAGGTGCTGCTTTCGGAATTTGGCAAAGATTTTAATACCAGATGCTCCCAGATCTTCCTTGTATGAATATCATTATTGAAATGATAATATATACTTTAAGGATGTTGTGAATACGTCAAAAGAGGTACACAATATTTTCCTGGAAATTTTTGGATTTGCATTGAAAAGTAAGATTTTTGCTGTTCCTGAAAACTGGGCTAGAAGAAATGTATATACTTTATAAAACATACACGTTTTACCCATAAACAAGTTAGACACTACACACAGTACACCAGGGTTTTAATATCAAACCTGATTGTTCCAGGGAGCTTTCTTTACTGGTCTGGTTTCCTCTTTGCTCAGTGCCCCATTTGACATTTTTAGCACCCTCAGAAATCCTCTGTGCTCACAGCTCCTAATGAAGTCAATGGGGGACACGGGACACACTAATGGTGACTACTTTGAGGAGCAGCCTCTTAAACCCTGCCTGAAAAATGTATAAACAAAATGCCCGAGAGTGCCAAAAACCCTGTGTTCCTTCACAGATATATGAGTACACATGCAGAAACAAGCAGCTCATGCCTGAATTGGCAAAGATAAAGCATTTGTAGTTTGGGTTTTAAAATTCATATACTTGAAAATACTGAGAATGTTAGTAGTTGTTTCAGAGCTTTAAGTAAGACAAACATGACGTGCTTGTCAAAGTGTATGTTCAGATGATTTGTTTGAAACCAGCCGTTTGTGTACTGTGCTGCATTCAATTTGTGGAGAATAATCAAAAGCTGGAATTGAAAGCTGTTTAGAGCTCTTGAAGCAACAGTAATGGCAACAGGGATAGGCTGCAGTCCTATCAGATTTTACGTGTGCTATTTTTTCTGTCACTGTAACCACGGTGCACAAGTTCAAGGCAACGTGCTGAAACTTTCTGATGCTGCAGATACATCAGCTGTACAGCATGAAGGTGTAATACAGGATCACAAGCCAGCTTCAGCTTAGCATTTCCTTTGTTTCCTATGTAATATTTTTGATAGAAATGGCAGAATAATTGCATTTTTTGTAACACTGCACATGATAATAATTATCAGTTAAAATGTAATTTTGAACAAAAGAACCCTCAATTCAATTTTGCTCTTGTAAATATCACACAGTTTTCAGCTTTGAAAAAAGTCTTCTACAGCACAATGGCAAATTTTACTGAGGTGAGTATTTCAGGTGCCTGATAACCAGAGTGTCGTCTTTGCTGAGCATAACTTGGCTAATGACCTTCACATATTCTAATGGCTTTTCTTGGAAAGGTAGACAGCCTGAATCATGGAATTGGTGAAGCTTAGTGGAAGGTTAAGTTATTGGCCTGCCACAAAGTAATATCCTTCTACTCAGCATCACAGATTTGAATAAATTCTTACTTTATTTCTGAATTTGAAGAAATTCCTCTTTGAGTTACTGCTTTTGGCTGGAATCTCCTTGTACCAGACTGACACAAACGCTGCTTGGAAAGGCTACACGCTTGCCCTTTAGGTAAATCAGCAGCATTTCTTCAGATGGTTAGGAGTGTTGAAGTGATGAAGATACCGACAATCTTCCACAGAAATCTCTGCATAAATTCAGAGCTATTTCACAAGATTTAAATTTCTCTTTTAAGGTTTTGTTAATGTCAGAAGAGAAAATCAAGATAATGCATTTTCTTTATAGTGCTAGGGCATTACAGCAAGTTAATATGTGTTACTGATGCTGTATTGAGGGTAAATTTTTCCCATAAGAAGTGTTGATAGAGGACTCAGTGGCAGAAATCAGTGACAGAAGTGCTAACTCAGGTGCTGCTGTGACTTAGGCTACAGTCACTCTGTTGGGCTTTTCAGATGTTGTAAACACCAGTTTAACCTATTTTATTCACTCTTGCAGTCACAGAGCTTGTATCTTGCACATCATCTCAATGTGAATGCTACTTCTTCAGCTTCAGTTAGCTGATGGGTGGTTTCTAAGTTGCTGTACTTTGATTGTATAGCTGGGACCGAAATAAGGAGGCTGTTTGTCAATCAGAAAATACAAATTCCAGGAGAGAGTGAGGAGAAGCTTAAAGGCTCCAAGGCACTGCTGTGTATTCCCCTAAATTCAAGAGTTTTGGCTTTGAGGGAGCCATCTCCCACCTCTGTAGCTCCTGTTGTGCCCACACCATCACCCACATTCCCTGTCCAGGGTTGCCCACCAGGAAGCTGCCTGAACTTGGTCCCTCTGGGCATTCAGGAGCTGATCTGCACCTACATCAAACACCTATGATAGGGCAGAAGTGGCTCACACCTGACCTCCTGTGCTCATCTTCTCCATGCCATTGACCCCGCTCCAAAAGCATGGAGTTCCCCAGCAGGGCTCCTCTCCAGAGCAGTGTGGTACTCATCTCCATAGCATTAAGTGGTTTCTAAGCATTATCTCTGCTTGAGAGATGAAGAGTTTAACTCTGTTTCATGGAAGAGAAAGGTGGCTCAGGTCTGCAGTACCCTCTAGCTTTGGGTTCCCAGTATGAGGGCCATGGGAAGGGATTCTGAGACTACCCAATGTTTTTCTGCACAACTTGCTGACTTTTCTTGCATTGCTGAGGTCTGTTTCCTTGTTTCATACAGCTTTGCCTTCCAAAACACCCATCTTCTGCTCCTGGCTGTTCCAGCATTTTGTGCTGCTCCCAGTTCAAGCCCCCTCATACTTTACCCCTGTATATCCCCTTCCTTACTCATTTAGTCTTTCTGTCAGGGGTTCAGTTTTCATTGTTGCCTTGCCCACCTTGCATAGACATTGGTTCCCTTTTTTTTCCATCCACATCCATCCCACTCAGTCCCAAACTTCCTGTCCAAGATACCCAATTACTAAATTACCTTCTCTTTTTATCTCACTAATCTAGGCCAGGCAACACACATACATTTGAGATCCTGGACACTGCTTGGCTGAGTGCCCTTGGTACACCCAGCCCAGACATGGTGATGCTACAACTGCTGACAACCTTTAGAGAGTGCCTCTCTTGCAGCCTAGAGAGGCACTACTGCTTTCAGAGACTGCAAGAGATATACCTTCTTTCAAACAAATTTCATGCCTTATTCTGAAAACTGGGCACCCCTTCTTCTGACAATTAGAAGACTATTTTTTTTAACATGGGAAAAGCACTGTTTTGCCTAATATGTTCCCTTCCACATTCTCCATCTTCAAATAACAGTGAGACAAACACCTCTGAAATGAAATTTCACTCTGAAATGCTGAAATATGGCAAAGTTATTAAGAAACTGACTCTGGGCAGTATAATGCTCAGAACCACTGTTTGTAGGCCACACCATGGTCTGGTTCTTAAACTACGTTGTAAAGCAAAATTCCAAGGTAAGGTCAGGTTGTAAATGTACCAGGTAAGAAGAGCTGATTGACATAATGAAATGACATCTGAAGAGAAAGATATGTAAGAGGAAGAAATTGATGTAATTTATCGCTGGCATGGCTTTCCCTTGTCTCCCTGTCTTTCTCCCTTTTTATTTGTTCAATTTTGGGCTCAGAAATGAATGAAAGTTAGTTTAATAAAATTTCCCAATTGAGATCCAAAGTATTTGGAAATGATTTTAAAGTATACCATGCAGCTGAAATGTCATGGTTAATTTTAATCTGCAGCATGTGTCTAATGTCCTCAGGCCATTTCAATGGTGCAGAAGATTATAATTATTCACCTCTTAAAGTAAATGCAGCTTTAACAGGTCTGATCACAGCTGAGAAGGAGGAATGGAGAGGACAGGTAGACAGATGGTGTTTCAGTATGTCATCTGTGAACGATGCCTTGGTAACTCTTTGGGAGGAATTATCTGGCTATAAAGAAAAAAATGCCTATAACATAAAGTGGACTGGTTCCTGTAATGGCAACTTTTTCTAGGTTTTCCTTTGACAAAGTTTTCCAAGGGAAGGTATTGAAACAGAGACTGTGTTAGTGCAGTTCCCAGCTGGTATAACATATCTTTCCCTAGGGAGACAAAAAAAAAGGTGAGATGCCATAAAAATATCTCAGTGGTGACCAAAGAACTCTTTCATAAGTGCTATCTGATATTGTCCTTACAACAATGGCTCTTTTCTGCTTCCCCTCATCAGCATTTTGGCATTTTTTGCCTATGATCAAAAATTTATGGAGCTTAATTCATCAAGATGTTAATTCATGATTGCTTCTGTCCCTTGAGCTTCACTGGCAAGAGAGAGGAGCTGTTGTGAGTGAGGCTATGTCTGTCCCTGGGACAGGGGAAGGGATGGGAGAGCCCTTCAGTGAATCTTTACCAGGGTGTCAGGAACTGGTCCTCCTCCAAGATGTGATGGTACACCGGTGTTGCTGAGAGTGCTCTCTGAGATCACACCACGTACAGGAACATTGTGTCACTCTAGGAGCGTTCTTTCTGCCCTGAAGAGAGTAAAATGTAGAAAATTGAGCTGTCCTCTCACGTTAGCTGGGGAATTCTCATTTCCTGAGACTTAAGCTTCAGTAAATGAACTTTTTGACCTGCTTTTGTCCAGAGTTACGTGCTTTACTCTTTGGAAGGTAATGTCCTCTACAATCTCAATTTTAATTTGTGCATTTAATTTTTTTTTAAGAGAAACACCTTGACCTTCCTTCAGCCCACACTGATCTTAGTTAACGTTAGGTAGATTAAATCATAAAAACTTTTCTCATGGGAGGCTGTTGCACATGTAGCAGTAAACTTGGCTGAAAATCATATCACTTGTAAATGGAAGGTAAAAAACTCTTTGAAGTGGTAATGAAGTAAGTTCCTGCTGCATGACAGAAAGTTTTGATAAGATCACGTTCATTGGGAGAGTACTTATCACAAGAGCTGAAACTTGCTTTCCTTGTGGAAACCAAGGTCCCAATGGAAAGTGCTTTGATGGGAAGACCTAGCTGTTCACCCTCTTAACAAAACACATCCTCGTTCCTTTGTGCATTTCCTTTGAAGAACCAGATGTGGATGTCCAGGTCATGTCCCATCTACACAGTGGCTTGCTTTCCTGGTGATTTCAGAGCCAATAACAGATGATAATACTGTGTTTTTCAACTTAAGCACAGTAAAATCCCTCAGACATTTCAGTCTTTCCTTCTCTGGGAAAAACATGAACATTTGCCAGGAGAGTGGAGAGCTCTCATTTGTCCCTCATGAGGCTGTGATAACAATGTCATACTCCTCCCATTCTCCACACTGTGCTCAAAGCATCCGTTTTCCCAAATTCTTGTTCCTTTTTCAGAACCTCATGGGCTTTTAATCTGAACTATCCTTTGTGCTTTCCCCGTGCTCAGCTGAAATATTTTACACTGTAACTTTTTGAAAAATGCAGGATAGGTGCCTCTCTTGTATTTCACCACACTTCAATATTGAATATTATTTTATCTGACCTCTAATTTTCAATTTGTTCTGCTTATCAAACCTTTCTGGCAGAGTGCTGAGAGCCAACAGGCAGTTCAGAGTCAGAACAGCACTGAAGCCCCTCAATCCCTTCAACTCATGCAATCTCTTATGTAGAGAAAACAATGAAAGAAACAACAAATGGCAGCTTTCCAGACAACTGTGCTATTTGTGTAAAAATCAGATTTTAAAGAGACTGAAGCAGTTGGAATTCTTTTGAGTAAACCAAGAACCAAGCAGGGGTAGTAGAATCATAGAATCATAAAATGGCTTGGGTTTGAAGGGACTTTAAATATCCTGCAGTTCTTCCAGTTCATCTAGTCATCTAGTTCCAACTGCCCTGACGTGGGCTGGGATGCCACCCATTAGACCGGATTGCTCATACCCTTATGTTCAGTGTAGTGCTGAAAAGAGAAGGCAAGAGCATGAGTTTTAGTTGTATAGATACTGATTCTGGTGGGTTTGAGGCTTTAGAAAAAATCAGTGCAGAGAAGGTTAAATACCCACTTCAAAGAGACGGAACAAAATGCCAGGACCTGTTTGGTATTTCCCAGTACATTATTGCCTGTAAAATCCTCATTTCAGTAACCATATATTGGCTGGTATTCTACATACTTAGGTACAAGAAAGCTCCTTGTGATTTTTGAGAAAAGATTAATGTGAACATCACATTATCATGAAAAGCTGATGACACAGGCACAGCTCTCAGTCTTTAAGAAAGAACTTGATGGTACAAGACTGTCTGAGGGCCCTAAAGGGAGACTCTGGGTTCCCTGAACATATATAATCTAGTGGCTTAGAGGGATGTGCTTTTAGCCAGCTGGGCTTGAGCTGTGGCTTCAAACACCACTGACCATGGTGCCATGGCATGGACAGGAAAGCAGTTCCAAATTCTTCCCTCCTCCTGCAGCCACATCTAGTTCTTCACATCTCTTCCAGATGTCCAAATCCCTGATGAACTGCAGCTTGCTGGGGAAAGCAGAGGGGAAAAGCAATGATGGCTGTTTTCCTCCTTAGGTTTCCACGAAGTGAGCATGGCCAGCTGCTTTTCGTGTCTGTCTGGTGGTATATAGAAAGTCCGGGGAAAAGGCTCCCTTGTTAGACATGAAGAGGTGGATGAGGTTGTGATGGGATTGTGGGACAGCATCAGGCACATTCCCATACTCGAGGAGAGGAGGGCAGTGTCTCAGCTGTGCACAGGGAGCTTGTCCCTGCAGCAGCCTGGATGGGAGGGAATGGCTTTGTGTCCTTCACCTCTGTCTCTAATCACAGTGGGAGTCGACTGGTGGGGGCAGAGCTCACAAATCACCACAGGCATTTTGCTCTCACTTTGCGGGGTTATAGCAGACTGGCAGCCCTTAAAAACTTCCTGCTTGGGCAAATTATACCAGGCACCACTTTGCATAGGTTGCTGTAATGACTTTTAAACAGGAATTTATCCAGGAGCCATGACACAGAGCACAAAAAATTGCAATCATACAACATCTGTGTCATTGATGGTTTCTCATATTTTGTAGTAACTTCTATAATGCCATGCATAATTGGAAATAAATACAGTATATTTCTGCTTTTTTAAGAATAAGAATTGATGGTCAAATAGGGAATGGTCCCTAAATCCTGCTGTGTGTTCATGTAAATCTATGTAGTGTGAAATAGAAGCACAGAATCATAGAATACGCTGAGTTAGAAGGGACGCATCAGGATCATTGAGTCCTGGCACTGCGCAGGACAGCCCCAGAATCACACCACGTACCTGAGAACATTGTCCAAATGCTTCTTGAACTCAATACAATCTTTCTTATCTGATATCATCTAAGCTAATGTTGTACCCATGGAGCTGCTATAAATTGATTCTGAGCTAAATTTTTGGATACCATGGTAGTAATCTACCATGTAAATCATTCACTGAGTTGGGTTCATGAGAGAAGTAAGAGTGACTTTGGCATGAGTTGTGCCCTGTGTTATTAGTATATGGCTCCTTATTCCCCAAAGACTCAGATTTTAAAGGAAGGAAGATTCCACAGTCTTATATGCAGCTTTTATCAGTATTTGAAAGTTGGGAACACATGGGCAAAGCAAAGAGTAATTGATTTAACTCCTTTTTGTGGGTACAGCTTCCCAAATAAATTACAGTTATGACATTGCTTCTGTTAACATCTGCATTTAAATGAATCACAGAACAGAAATGCTACCTGTCAATGATACACCTCTTTTTGCAGGGAAGATGTTTCTGCTGTGTGTCTGTGAAAGGAGGTCACTGAAAAAATGTATAAAAATGCTGAGGAAGGAATGAAAGCACCACCATTTAACTAAAATAACTGAATACTGCTAATCTAGATCAGAACAATCCCTCTCATCCCAAAAGAACCCAGCAGGTTTAACACTGCATCTGGCCAGTGGGGTTTTTAGCTACTTAGAGCCTTTTTAAGGAAAAGTTAGCAGAGACTAACTTTTTAATGTGAGAGTCATCTAACTTTTAGTCAGCCACAAGTTATCTGACTCTCACATAACAGTGTAGTTCTTGTGAAAACTGTCAGGAGAAATGAATAATAAATACCTGTTGATTTTTTTTTTTTCACAGGCATCAGGGTTATGTTTATACCTACAGAGTGTCCCAGACAGAAACTGGATCCTGGAGTGCTGAGGTGTGTACTTCTCCTTTCCTTTCTCAAAATTTTTACATCCTGTTTGATATAGGTTATAGATTTAATGAAATATATTCAAATTATTGATGTTTCTGCCTAGTCTGATTTTCAGTGATGGTAATCGATCTAGAGTGCGTCCATCAGTAAGATGTCTTGGTGCCACTTCTGACAGTCTAGAACTCATAAATTAATTCTATGTTTCATTTCAGCTGTTGCACAATGCCATAGTGCATAATTTTGCATCATTTTAAATGGTAAAAATATTGTGGTTTTATAATTTGACAAGCACAATTTGTTTCCTTCTATCCTGTGTACCACCAATGTCAGAATACTAAAGAAATAATTTTCAATGTACACTGTTCTAATTAATTAATCCAGATTAATTCATCATTAGTGCAAAATACATATAGGGTAGCCAAAACTTGATAGAAAATATATTTTCCCCCATCTGACAAGAAACTGGTAATTTGGGTGCAGGAAGACATTACTTATAATACAGACAATATTTAGGTTGTTAGAATTGGAATAGCAATCTCTATTTATTTTATAAATTTTTTGTTCTTTGGATGTACTCTGTGTATTAATTCATAATTAGCTTTCTGTTTGTATGTTAATGAACACTTATTACAAATACATATATACAATATATGTAATATATATAATTTCTAATATATAATAATAATATATATTAATAATATATAATTTCTAGACAGGCATAATTCCTTGGCCATTTGTATATTAGAAGTGATTCTGGAAGACAAAACTGATTCTTGGGGTTACCCCGAACAGATCAGGGGGTGGAAGTGACTGGCGTTACTGTGGAGTAGATAATTATCCGTGTGACCCCTTGGTAACAGTGCCCAGTAATTCTTTCTATAAGACACCAGGATAAGGGTGTCTTATAGAGGGTTAGGATTTGTAGTGCCCAAGACAGAAATTTTTCAGGACAGGATGAGGGTGGCAGTGCACCCATCATGCCAGGGTAAGCACTGGCATCTGTGAAAGGATTCCAGGATGCCAGGGACCTCCACCTGTGGAGGGTAATTCCCTGATTGAGGCTGCAGCCTCCTTTAGCCCCAGGAGACATCAGCATCTACACTGAGGTTTTTCTGGTGTTATGTAGATCTGCTACAATGTCTGGCCTGTGACCTCCACTGGCTCTCTATGTGTGGCTTTTGGGCTTTCCTTGTCTGTATTTTAGGCAAACCTTACTTGAGTTTCACACCATAGGTGTGCTGAAGGCCCAGGCTTCATCTTCTGCAGGAGAAGGTCCTAGTTACAGATCCATGATACCAACCCTTCTCTTAAGGAACAGAAACCTTTAAGTAAATGTTGCTAAGACCACGCTGGCCTCAGCTGTTAGACACAGCAGCCTAAGCCCAACTTAACCCCATGGAATGTGCCTCCAAAGCCAAAAGGCACTCCACATCCAGCTGGTCCTTTCCAGTCTCTGCTTCCTTCCCTGTGGCTGGTTAATCTCTGAGCAAACTCAGGTCACACCCATCTTTCAAGGATGCGGCAGGGAATTTAAAACAGTGCTGGGGAAATCCCAGCCAGTGTGAAGACTCCAGCTGGTGCCAGGGAGGCTGGATTTAGCTCACAGCTGCTGGGTGAGAGCAGTGTCCCTTGAGTGGGACTATGCTGGCAGGACCTATGCTTGTCCTCCCTTGACTTTGATGAGGAGGAATAATTACGAGAATGCCCTGAAGGATTTAACACAAACATTAGATTCTTGATTAAAAGCACACATAGTTTCATTTCATACTGTTTGAAAAGTTGCTAATGTAGAGAGATAGAAAGACTCTCACTTTTAATAAATAGGTAACATTTGGCTACCGTCTTTGTACAAGAGGTAAACAGGAATGCTCAATGAACACATAGGCCAGCATTGAATGCTCCAAGAAGGGTTTACGAAGAGGCTGTGTCCTTGCTGGAATTCAGTGGTGTGAGGACTCCCTCTCTGCAGTAACCCCAGGTTATCTCCAGGTTTTCTTACTGGTGTTTCTAGGATGGAACTGTCTTACTGATACAGGCTAGGAAGTTTTTCGTAAGGAGGTTAAATCACTGGCTGCAATAAGTCAGGGTCAGAAATAGCAAAAGGTCACTTGTAAGTTTGCCTAATTAGTGTGGCAGGTGATTGTGGGTAATTAGTGTGGGTTTCTCTTGTAGCAATTAAAAAATTGTCCCTCTTCCAACTTTCTATTGCCACGCTGCTGGAAACTGCTCAGTGTAGGAAGACTGGGATGCCCCTGGGAAAGTGGAGAGCAGTGCAGCTCATCGACTCATCTTGAATTGGCACATCAGGGGGTTCACATCCATGGCTGGCTCCTTCCCTGGGAGCTGTGTGCATTTCTGAGGACAAGGGCTGTGTGCCAGCACAGGCACTGGGCACCCAGCACCCCTTCTCAGCTCTCCCCCTTTGGCTTTGCAGACAGCGCCTGGGGTCCACCGGAGGCTCTTTCGGAAAGTGCAGAACCTCATTCTGGCCTTCCAGAAACCCAACCAAGGCATCGTAACACCCCTGCAGAACCCAGTTGTCAACCACGTGAAAGCCAGCTACAGCCCAGGTACTGGTGGTGGGGAGGAAACCTTGGCTACAGCTGAGCAGAGCCTCCACAGTGGCATGGATACAGGTCTTAGACTTGTATATTTGACCTGAACGAGCCAGCAGAGTGACGTTGCCAAAAATGTGCCCTAACTTTGCTATCATGTGACTTGAAATGCTGTCACTCAGGTGCTCATTACAGACAGGACCTGTCAATGTGATAAGAAAATGGATTTTGCATATGTATTCCTTAGTGCTGTGGCAGCAATGGCTGCCTTCCCTCACCACCACCCTCGCTCATGAGGGTATAAGCCTTCTGGACTGTCCATTTTCTTGCAGTGTTCATCTGTTCATATATTTGTGATTATTTCTCTTAGGGAGGAATGAAGGCTATGACTTCCACCTGCAGCCATCATGAGGATGTCTCCCCAGGCACGACATAACCACATGTTCCAGCATCTCCTCTAATCCATGCTTTAAAACAGAATGATTTATATGATAGTAAATACAACTCTGTGAGTTTTCTTGTAACATTTGCAGAAATGTGTATTTCATAGAATTTATTGCTCAAGATGTCGAAATTTAAGTTTCGGAATACTTTGAACTTAGGGTGGGGTATTTTTTGGTTTAATTTTGGTTTTTCCTAAGATAAAAAACATGAACTGCTAAATCCTTTATGTCTTTTTTTCCCCCTTTGTACTGTCAAGTAAAAAATGTTGTTTCCCTTCAAGATTAGTTCTTAATTAATAATTAGTTATTAATTTTACATTGCTTACCTTTGGATCCTGCTTTGCTTTGTTCTGGTTGGCATTTATGCAGAATTGGGCAAGTCCCCTTTTATAACCTTAGGAGAATTGTTTACATTAAAGTGTCCTTGCCTTGGGTGGGCTGTGTTTGTCATTCATACAGTTCCTACAGATATTCCAGAAGTGACATCATGAGGATCCCCATTAACTGATTTCCCACCAAACCAGTCGCTCTGCCCTGTACAAAAATCTGTAGTTTTTGCTGATGACCAAGAGCTTAAGTAATGCACAGAGTAACAGAGAACACCCAGTGAAGTGGAAAGCCTTGTTCTTTGCTTTTAGGTGTTCCCCGTACTTGAAACAATCCATCCTTGCATACAAGTTAAAAAAATAAATTATTTTTGAGTGACAGCTTTTCTTTTCCTATCTGTGTGTTTCCATGCTGCTGCTGGGCTCCTGGAGGGGAGGTTTGAATCTACAGGACCCGTCAGCTCTGCAGGGTTAGCATGAGGCTGCTGGAGAACTCAGAGTATGTGCCTTTTGCACTTGGGGGGGAACAAGTGCTATGACACTGTGCTAATGGACTGGCAGACAGTAGGAAACACTTTTGAACAGACTGGGTGTGCTACGGCCCTCTGGTTTGAGGAGATAGGGCTGTGTTTGAGAAGACAGGGCTGTGTTTGAGGAGATAGGGCTGTGTTTGAGAAGACAGGGCTGTGTTTGAGGAGATAGGGCTGTGTTGCCCTGCAGTCCACAGTCCAGGCTACCTCCACGTGGGTTAGGCTTGTGTGAGTTCCTGTGGGCTTTGGGAGGGAACCCAGCTAGGACCCAGCCTTGTTTGTGTGCAAGGGGGATGCATCTGGTCCAGCTGGCTGGTTTGTGCCACCAATGGCCATGCTTCAGCAAACACAAATGGTCCTGACTACTAAAAGAATGGGAGTCTCACGTGCTCCCTTCCAAAGCACAGGACTAACAGGGACTGCAAATGGACTACAAAAATATATGTGATTATGAAAAAACAACCCTTAAACATTGTATAGGCACCTTTGTGTTGCTCTGGTTTTGTTTCATGCCTATACTTCTCTCTTCTGCAGATCTTGGAAGGCTGAAAATATTTCCTAAGAGAGAAAGAGGCTTTTCCCAGAAATGCCAGGCTACAGACTCAGGGAGAGCAAAACTAACTGAATTTCACCAGACACAGCCACCTGCAGCTTAGTGGCACAGTAAGAGGCCCCACAGTTGCCTTGTTTTCACCTCACTAAAGGCAAGTTGGATGTGAACAGTGACAGAACTAAGTGGGCTGCAAGTCCAGGATTCAGCGAGGTGGGGATGCTCCAAGCAACATTTGATAAGGTTGAATGGCTTACTTTTTTATCCCCTCTGTGTGTGAGAGAGAATGTGTGAATGAGACAGTGCAAGCAATAAAAGATTTCCTGTGAAGCACAAGTTTCTTGTAAACCAGCAACAGGAATAAATGCAGTAAATGAACAGCCCAGTCTTAACAGGGACTAGTGGGCAGCACTGTTGCAAAGTTGTGGCTGTGACATTTTCAGCTCATTACTCAGTTTCTGTCTATTGAAGGCCAAATTTCATCTACAGTGAACTGTCCCATCATGTTTTACACTGCATGTACATGTGTTGCTCTGTGCCTTCTTTGTATGTGTGCTTATTGGTTGAAATTAGTCTTACCTTAATACAGTGCTCTACAGTGGCAGATCCAGCGTGATTTCCTCTTTAATAAAATATTTAAAAGCTGTTTTTTTTATCATTACATAACTCAGCAAATGCACTGGCTGGTTTGCTGTCACTCATGCCCATTGAAGCTTTCCCTTCTCCTCCCTGCCTTAAAGGTTTCCCAGCTTGCTGTGAGCCTGCAGCATCTGGTCCCTGGCAGTTCCTCTCCAGCTTTGTGCTCCTGCAAACCGTGCTTCTCCAAAGCCTGCTGAGCTGCTGGGTGCTGGCAGTACGTGTGTGAAGCCCCAGCCTTCCCGTGGAGCTCTTCTGCTTTCTGACTGCTGGGTCTAAACCCCTGGTTCACCTGGCCTCTCCTGGGAGCAGGAACAGCTGTGCCTGGAAACCATCCCTGGCAGATGACTGCACAGTGGTAGGGATGCATGCAGTGGGAAGAACTTTGCCATGGGGCTCTTTCCTATAGAACTGTCCTATTGACTTGAGGCTGAGGCTGCATGTGGAAAACCCGCAGCACACAAGCAGCAGCTGCTCACCCGCTTTGCGGTGCAGTGAGCTGAGGATAACTGGTTTGACTATGGTTGACTCCAGAAGTGCATTGTTCTTTTGAAAAATACATAAAATATGCCAGAAGATGCCATTTCTGTTTAAAGCTGAGAATGTTGTTTCAGTTTCTGATGTAAATTATTAAGACAGAGGCTTGTATTGTTTCTTTTGGGTACCCAAGGGTCTGGAATTGCTGTAGGCTTAAACAAGGTGGAAACAGAGAGAAGCTGATGGTGCCTGTGCTAACAAGTAGATGCTTGGTTATGGGAACAGTAATATGGAAATTATATAGATTTCATACAATGACTTGGGTGTGAAAGAGCTACAGATCCTTTTATTAGAGAGCAGCAGCTGCATTTTGCGGGCATGACTTCCCACATCATGTCAGTATCACCTGCTGCTTCCTTCCCATCATCTCCTTCAGGCTGCAGCCCCACAGGGCTCAGCCCCTCGCTGCTGCCCTGTTCCCCTGCCAGCCCCCCCACCCCTGTCCCCTCGCTGCCACAGCCCCAGCTCTGGCAAGTGGCTTTGTAAGCCAGTGCATTACCCCTGCTCTGGCCCTCTCCCCAGCAAAGGCAATGCTGCTCCTCTGCAGCAACCGACGCTCCCTCAGCTCTGGCTTTGCCTCCAGCTTTGCCTCCCCTGCTCCCTGTCTACAGCTGTGACAGCCCTCCTGCAGCACTAAATCAATAGAGTCTCCCAGGCTGGTTTTCTTCCCTTTTCTACTGGAGCACCCCTTTGGAATCGCTTCCTTCTCATCCACCCAGCACAGCCTCAGCCCTTCTGCTTGGTTCTTATCCAGCCCAGCTGCTCCAAGGTTTTTCACCATGTAACCTTTCCTTAAGCATTCCTTGTGCCCCTGCACTCACGTGCTCCTCCTCTCTGCCGCATATACTGGGCCTTTAATGTTTCATTTTCCTGGGCACATACTTTTGATAACACAGAATCATTCATCATCATCTATTTGAGGCAGCTCTAAAGAACATGCAGATATTTAAACTTTGCTACTCCTACTACCAGCACCGTTGACTTCACCCACTCTGTTATTAGGAGTGCAAAGGCATTTAATAGAGTATTTTTTCTCTCTCACATTTGCTTTGATGACATATAATAACCTTTGCACAGAAACCGGCTGGGATTTCACCTGCAGTGAAACTTGCAGATTTATAAGCATGAACTTTGGCGAATCAGAAGTGAAATTAAATCTTGCTAAGCAACATCCTGCCCCCAACTTTTGAATCAATCAATATTGGCTGAAGTCCTTATTTAGCTCTATGGAAGCACCTTTTACTGACATGACCAGAATATCTCAAATACTGATGTAAACTGATGTAAACAAAGACAACATCACACGCTGTAAGTTTGCACCTTTATTTTTTAAAAATGAAATAGTCAAAGTACTTTCTTTTTCAAATATCGACACATAATATATTAACTTTCAATATTTACAGTGTGTTGCTGGGATGTTCTTGTAGAAAATGCATGCTTCTGGTCTGAAACCCAGAGCAAAATGCATCAGACCATTTAACTGCAGCCATATAACATAAACCTGTACAGTATCCAGTCACTACTCAGCACAGGAGTTAGAGCAGGAATAAAAAAATTGGGATCTATTGTTTCCTAGCAACGAGGCTGAGGCCATTATAACACAATTTCTGTAAGATCAGAACCTCTAACTGGTGTTAGACAGAAAGTGAAGATCTTGGCATACATTGTAAACATTTTTTACTGTTGATGAGAAAGCTAAAAAGGAACATTACTTTGACATATATCGTATGCTATGCTTCTCGTTCTTGTTTATTGACACTTCTGCCAGAAGAGTATGAAGATTTTAATGTTTTATCATGGTTCATACAAGTAAAATACTGTCAAGGACAAGATCTGATATACTAACATTTATTAAAAGGCTAAAGTCCACCACGAGATCTAAGGAAAAACTGGAAATTGTCAAACACGTTTCCTTAGACAAATAATGGCAGGTGACAAACGCCCAGACAAATCCACAGCAAGTCCAACTCCACCATTCCCAGTTTCTGCCTGGAAGATATTCCTCTGGCAGTCAGGGTGCTTTCAACCTGGTAATGTTTTTTATCAAGGAGAGGTTTAAATAACAGCCAGCATTTGATGGGAAAACCCTTGGGGCTGTCGGCGCAGCCTGAGCCGGGTGTCGCCTGGGTGTCACCGCGTCGGATCAGCTGCACCCCGGCGAACGCCCCGGACACACGGACACCCCCGGGCACTGCCTGTCTCCTTCAGCTCGGCTAAACCACGAGCTCCTCTGCCTAAACCGCTTTCCCTTTTGGAACAGCACCTTGGCTTCCAACAGCACCCATCGCTCACCTTGGAGGAGCTGCTGCCCCTGGCCCAGCCCTGGGCGCTGCCGGGGGGCTCCGTGGGCAGGGGCTGCAGGGTGGGACCCCAGAGCACGGCCAGGGCGTGAGGCCACCTCTGCCCAGTGCCCAGCTGAGGGATGCGAGAGAGCTTAAACCAAAGAGCCAAGGTCTATACACCCAGTTGCACATTGACCAGTTCATATATATTTATTTGGCTATGTTCTACATAGATATCTATATATATATATTTATAACTTTGAAATGTTCTAGATTTACTAAATAAATATGAAAGCAAAGGAAATGTTACTTGTACACACTATTTGTTTGGCTGTCATTAAAAATATAGCATGTATTTCTCATGGTAGGTACTTTGCTACAGGATAGTGTGCAACAGTGGATTTTTAAAATTGTTATTTTAATTTATTTTATACTTTAATTATTTTTATTTTATTTTTCCCTCTTTCAGAACCTTGTTTGCAGTGCAGAATGCTTGCACCAAATTATCTGATCTAAATAACAGTAAAAATTTCCATGCTATTGTTTTTCCTTTTTTCTCAACTGGGTCTCTAGGTTATAGTGCAAAATACAAAATTAAAAAAAAAAAAGAAGAAAAAGGAGAACTATATAAAAAAACCCAAACCCACCAAAAAACCCACTGAGAAATTGCTCTAAATGCTAAGGAAAAAAAATGGAGACTGAAATATTCCCTGCCTCCATCTGAGGTTGTTCATGAACAAGATGGTCCAAAGCTATCTGTTCATGGAGTTCTCACAAATCACTGCTGGCTGGCCCACGTGTAGCTACGATACGACTTCAATCTCCCACGCTCTTTCAGCAATAACTCATTTCTTGAGCACTGTCATCTCAACACGACATTTATATTTAGTTTCCTAAAGTTAAGAAACTGTTATGATGAAGGCTTTTTTTCTTCTTTTGTAACTGGGCCATGTAATGTCATGTGAGTCTTAATGAAACCATATTCTCGTAAGAAATATTGTTCAAAATGTACCTTAGACTGCACCCAGGAAATGGGAAAATGCCAAATCTACTTTCAAAGACAAACTTGTAACACATTCCACTCTTTGACCTTTTGGCATAACATGAGAACAACAGTAATCAAGGCAGTATTAAAAACCACAGCTGTAGGTAATACAAAGTGCATTTCCTGCATATAATACAAATATAACTTTAAGAAACTAAAGGCACAAGCTAACTAAATATGTATTACATACTAGAAATGCACAGTTCAAGGTAACCCTAATAGCTTCAAATATTTGTTTATAATGGATATTTAAAGCAGTTTGAAAATGATCCTCATTAGTGAATTGCAAAAAAGTATAATTACTTAAAATATAAGTAAAATAGACTCTAATATTGACATCTTGGATCAGTGATAAAATACATCATCACATTTATGAATGCACTCTCTATATACAATTCATAAATTATTCTTCCATTGATTAAAAGTGTATTAGAGGCTCAAGGATTTGAAGGTCCATTTTTAGGCTGGTGTGGAGGTATTCAAATTCTCTGTGATTTTATGGAAAATTAGAGAAATCTGAGCTGTCAAACCTGGATGTTGCCAGCTCCCTGTTCTGTACATTAGTTAGTGATGAGCCTGATCACAAGGTGTATGCAGATTTTGGTCCACAGTTCCCCCTGGCTGGGGACAGAGGAGGATTTCAGGGCCCAGGCTCCCACTCAGCCTGATCCTGCACCCCCAAAGCTGCGCTGGCTCCCAGGGGAGCAAAAGGAATCTGGAAAGAGATGGTAATGGGGTGAGGCTGAGACCTGAAATCAAACCCCAGGGAGGGCCTCAGGTCTCAGCTGCCAATTCAGGCTCATCTCTAACTTGGGTACAGTCTGCTCCACTTGCCCAAAAAACAAAGGAAAAAAGAAAACGGGGGGAAAAAAAGGAAGAAAGATAAAGAATGCACTTTGTTGGCTTCCGTAAAATATGAGCAGAAATTTTTTCAATATATTCACTATGTCTATTCTGAAAGAAATTCACTGTTATGGCTACACAGGCTCTATAACAAGACTTCTAGATCCCTCTGGAAAACTGCTTGCCCATTCCCCCCTCCCTGTGTGCCCGCCCCACCTCCCAATAATCAGGTCTTTTAAAAATGACAAGCTGGAGGAAGGATCACCTACTCTGCTATGAAGTAACTGTGCCAGTAGCGCATGATACCTTGGGAAATAAAAATTTCTGTCCATGCAATATAATGCTTTTCTATGTGCTCTAGATATTGAGCTGAAAAGTGAAGAGTCATCCCCGAAATGTTCTATGTTTATCAACATATTTACTACCCACACCTAGGTTCATCAACTCCCAACCCACCAATCTTCTTCAGACTCGAAAAAATAAGTACTACAACAGGATTATTAATTTGAGATGAAAAGAACGCGATGCCTAAACCCAACAACACTGCAACTTCCAAATCATCTATGTGAAGACAAGTCCTGGCCCAGTGACTACAGACAGGACCGATCCTGCATGGCCTGATACTGCTCTGTGAGGGCTCCCAGCTGGGTTGTCCCCAAAGCACTGGGTTAAAGTCCAGCCTGGAGCACACATGCCAGTGAAGAGCCTCCTGAAGACTACTGCGCCCACTAAGCCCGCTTTAGCCACCCCATCTCTGGCTGAAGCCTGACCAACGTGGTGCCGCCAAGCAGACTGGCAGCTCTCTGTGTACTGCCAGACCCTAGTATATCCCAGTGCCGAGGAAAACCCTGGGAGAGAGGCCTGACATGCACGAGTGGACACAATGTGATGTTCAGCATGGAGCGGCTAAGGGGCGGCCACAGCTGAGCAAAGGCCATAGGGGACATCCTTGTACATACCCAAGTCAGATTTCCCAGGTTAGGAAATCCCTTTGCTCTTAACTGTGAGGAACATGTGTGGGGTTGGTGAGCAGCTGCAAAGTTTCCATACACAGTCTGGTTTCTGTATTCAATCCCTTGAACTTATGGGAGATCTCACTGGGATAAAAGCCACCCAGTAAATACGGGTTGCAGAATCAGGCTCTGTAACCATTTAAATAACTGGTGAATTATTAAATCAACAACAACAAAAAAGTTGTGTTTCTTTAGGAGAAGGCAGAGCACGTGGCACTCACCCCTACCCTGCAGGGCTGTGCGGTGTCACCCTGGGCACCTCGCGCGCAGGTCGCGCCGCTCGGCTTGCAGGACTCTGCTTCTGAAATTTTTGAATACTGCCACACAAGAACTAAAAATTGTCACTGTCATCTCTCAAAGAGTTAAACAAACGATATTAAAATACCATCTTCTGTCACATTTAAAGGCAGTTGGATATGTTTTTTCCTCTATATTTATATATACAGAGTTCTGATCTAGAAAAACCAATACAATAAACCATTTTACGTTTAAAAACAGGCAGTCTTTGGTGACGCAAAGGCAGAGATTTTCTTTGTTACCTTCTGCCTATTTCACTCTGTCTCATGAAGTGAATATTATTGGCACTGTCAGAAAGTTCGAGATACTGCTCCACAGATAAAACAAAATATCCATCGTAGCCTTGTACCCGTCCAGTGCTTAAAAGCTGCTGTTTCTCTCCATCTGTCCACGCCCGAATTCCTTCTTCCCCCTCCTGCAGCCGCCTCTGCTCCTTAGTCCAGGCCTGAGCCACAGCTCGTTGCCTGGCTACCTCCAGGACATGGTTCTTTTCCTCTTCCACCGTGGTTCCGTAGCGCACGTTGAAGCAGAGCGCGCCGTGCTGGAGCTGGATGTCGGCAAAGCGTCTAGTCCTGCCGTTGATCACTGACGTCATCTGCGACACTGTCACGTTGACGCCGTTCTCCAGGATGCGGCGCCCTCCGGTGCTGCCAATCAGGGCCAAATCTTCTTCCAAAGAGCCCAACTTGATGAAGTAATGGGTGTCCCGGCCCTCAATGGTGAAATGCAGGTTCTCCAGATAATGAGCGTTGTTGAGGATGGCAGCAATGCGCCGGCTATCCTCGTTAGCCACCCCGATAATGTCAGCTGTCACTATACCATCCTTTATAGCGAATTTGATGCCTTTTCCAAATACTGAAGGAACAGCTGCAAATCTCAGTTGCTTCACTCCTTCAGAACACTTGCTATCACTATACCTGGGTGTCATAGGAAGTTGGTCCAAGGATATAAAGTTTCGCAGTTGCTTTTGTAGCTCACATTGAATACCAAGGATAGTCTGGAAAAGAAAATAACAATCAAGTTTGCAGGCAAGGTACCTTGCAGTTCATTACAGTATCTAACCCTGCTTGTCTCTTAATTGCTTAGAATGGACCTTCAATTTGTTTGGAAAGTATTGTGCACACCTACAGAACCTGGGCATATGCACAGGCTTTTTAATCACTTAGGTAGTGCTTTCTGTCTCTTGGACTCCTTCATTTCTCAGAAACAAATGGAAATGTGTTTAGCACAAATGCTATTTTTGTATTTGTTCTTTTTATTTTTCCTCCCCCTTGAACTATTACTCTAATGGCTGGTTTTTCAGCTCTTAGCAGTTCAGGGAAACCTGAACTCAAAGCTATGCCTTTTCACGTCTCTGTGTGTTTAATCACATCTTCTGTAGAACCATGGTAATGAATTTTATAGCCCATTCTTTAAGGGAAGCAGGTTGTGAGAGTCTTGAGACAGTAGAACAACAGGCAAGCATGTCACATGCTCCCCATAGAAGCTAGAAGAAACTTCACTCCAACCCTCTCTTCGTCTTTTAACACTATACCTATCACTACATCTTTTCTGTGCCTTGGAAGATCTTAACATCCCAGTGATAATTTTCCATGGACATACTCCTACATCCGGCATGAGCTCTGACCCTCCAGCCTTCTGCATTTGGAGGATGGTAATTGTCTTAAATGCTGGGAACATGAATGTGAACTCTCAATGCTTTATGCTTCTCTTTCCTGACTACAATAGAAGAAAGGCATCTTTACAAAATCATATTTCTTTGTTAACTAATGCTCATATGCAAAATGTGAATGCCCGCTCAGAATATCGGTAGTTGGTTCTGTTGCAGTCACATTGATTGCTGGACTCTGATAGCTGCTGTCTGGCTTGTCGTTACTGAAAATAAGCCCTGGAGTAAGGCTCAGATTTACAGACCCCTTACAAATACACAGCAGCATTTCTGTTTCCCGCAATAATTATGCAGAGGCATTGAGTTGTAAAGCTGTTTATACCCTCAGTGATTTTCCAGTGCTTGTGGCATCTTTGCTAACAAAGATGAAAATCTGCTGTTTTAGTTTTTTAATTCCACAAGATTTTCTGTGGTTTTTTCAATATTCGCACAAACACTTTTACCTTTTTGCCTATCCTGCACCTCAAATTTGGATATTTTCTCTATAAATAGCTGCAAATTTCCTTCACTGTGCTGCTAAAAGCTTCTCCTTAAACCTCTCCTCCACTCTGATGCCAGTACATAATTGACAACATTAGAGTTTCTATCATTCTTAAACAATTTGCCTTGCCTATTACATTGAAAGATAGTCGCACTGTTTCCTTGGTATCCAGTATTTTCTATTAACACTCCTTCATTTAGTATTAGAAGCAGCTGAAGAGAATGTTTGCTAACCTTTCCAGGATCCCACTCCTGGGTTTTTGTTTGAAGCTGTAGAAGTTCGTATGTTGTCTCCAAAGCTTCCATCTCTGGTTTTGGGAATCCAGGCAGCACGTTGTGCAACTGGAAACCAAACAGCTCTAGCCAACTTCCAATGTCTACAAAACAAGAAAGGGATGCTGGCAAAAAGGCACATAAATCCTAGAAAAAGTGAAGGCAGTCTGCAGAAATTCCAGCTATGCAGAAATAATGATTTCACATCAATTTATGTTTCCTGTACTAGCTACAGCATTTATTGTAGCAAAGAAATTATTTGGTTACAAAGCATAGCTACACTCAAATCAATAGTGTGCCTTCTATCTATTTATAATGGAAAAAATTCAAATTAAGCTGCCTCCATTCTTCCCCTAATTTTAGCACTGAGAAAAGCAACAGAAGCAGCTATTAATTATTTTCTTGGTTACCATAAATGTTAAAGAAACAGATCAAGTTCAGTAAGATGCAATCTATTAAAGAAATGAGTTCAATAGATTTAAGATTAGAGACGTTTTGTATGCAAAAGATTTCCGGAATGTTGAATCCATACCACAATTGAAGAAAAAGTTTTATTTTCATGAGAGACATTTTCATGAGAGACAGGTTACTTTTACCTGTTGTATACTTAGCAACGTCTTGGATTCTGCCAACTGGGTAATTATTTTCAAACGAGTAGAGATTAAATGGTTGTGGGACAGCATTCAGGTGCTTCCATATATGGTGATTTGGTGTCGTCCACCGACCAGCAATGACATCATAGTCCCGCTGACCCAGATGAACTAATTTAGTAAGAGAATCATAGAGTCCTCCATGAAAACCAATGATAACCTCAAAATCTGGATTAGTGTCCTGGTATATCTCTCCATATGGGGTGTACAAAATTTCTTTTATGACTTGGCCTCGACTGCTAAACACAGCTAGAGGTGTCCCAGTGTTATCACAAGCAACATAATATTCTTCTCCACTGCTTAATTCCATTGCAATGAGATGACCTTGCAGATCATAATATAGGGATGTTATTTCTGAGCTAGTGTGATTGTACAAGTGAGTAACTCTTATTGGGTTGGAGAGATCAGCATAAAAGAACTGTAAGTGTTGTCCTAGGCTTGATTTGCTTGCAACTCGTCTTCCAAGACCGTCATAACAGTATTGCACAGTCCAGCCAGACACTTTGTTATACGCTTTGTTCAGCAAACCATTAGAGTTGTACTCAAAGATCTCATTGCCTCTTTGCCTGAGAAAACCATCTTCGTCCATTTTATATTGAATTTCCCCAAGCCTGGTAATGCGATCTCTCAGGTCGTATCTCAGAGGAGTGAGACGCGCGCTGTTCCCATGGCTCAGCAAGTTGATGTTGCCATTAAGGTCGTAGCTGTAGCGCCACTGGGTTTTATCATTCACAGACACAGTCTGGAGCTGACCATCAGCATCATATTCATAAAAATACCTTGTTATATTGGCATCTACACCCACACGTATGTCACAGATCACCATGCGACCCATGTTATCATACTGGATGGTCATCCAGTAAGCAATAGCCTTGAGAATTTCATACTGGACTTCAATCACCTGACCATTGGCACTGAAGATTTTGGTATGTTTCATCACAGTGGTGGTTATAACTTGGTTTAAATCATAATTAATGACACTGAATTTTCCAAATTGTTCAGTCCTGCCAGAAACATCGACGTAACGGTACAGATCTATGGGAAGGGGCGTCTCGTTGATCATGGCCTGCATGCTTGTGACCCGGAAGTTGTTATAGCTGTAGTCAAATCTGGCATTTACAAGCCCTTCTTCACTAAACCTGAAGATCTGGCGACCAATAAGTGGACCTGTCCAAAACAAATAGGGGAAAGAGGAAAAATAAGAAAAATAATGAATTATGCCCCCAGTTTACTTACCCTACAGAATATGTTAGATTATTCTCTCACAAACCTTTACTAATGCTTGCTCTACAAATTATTTATATTTTATTAATATTTGTCTAAATGAATGCTGTTTTATTCATAATTATGATTTCTATTTACTTACAAGATAATTCTAAACTAAATTTATTTCATATGGTGATTTCCTTCCTCATATAAACAGTCCTTTTGAATTTATGTTATATTACGGTGTAAATGGGGAAAGTCGAAAATACAAACAATAAACCAACTTGATTTACTATTTAGCAAATATCCACACAGAGGAATAAAACCAACAAAACATTCTAAGAGCTATTCCATACCACGCAATAAAAAGAAAACTGTATTTCAAATGGGACAGCTATATTCACCTATGGACACAGACACAGAGATATACACACATATTTTTCTATTGAAACATAAAATATAAGAACATGTAGACATAAAAATAATGGAATTTCATGCCAGGTAAGAGCAGGATCAAGGTGTTGCGAATGAGGAATGAGCGTCACGTTTTAAGGAGCCAAAAACTTTAGCAAACTAGTCACAGTTAGACAAACCTGTCTGCCTGTATCTGATGGTACAGATGAACCCATCATGCATTAAATGTATTGTTTTAATAACCCCAGAAGATTCCTCGTAGGTGAACGTGACTTGCGTAGTGTCGTAGAGAATCTCGGAGAGCCGGGACTGTTTGGTGTACTTGTACAGGACCCTGCGCCCCGTGCCGGGGTACAAGGTCTGCAGCAGCCGCCCATCCCTGGCCAGGTCCTGGATGAAGGCGGCGCCGCTGTCGGGAGGGGTGTAGATGTTGCGGTAGTAGCCGACGGACAGCATGGTCTGCAGGGCGTGGCGCACCATGCTGGGCATCGTCACCGACTGCAGCGCCTCCGACTGGTCGTACTCGAAGATGTAGCGCCGCTGGCTGTGCAGCAGGAGCATCACAGACTGCAACCAAACAGCAACGGCACGGTAAGGGGCAGATCAAGCACATGGGATCCATCTAGTGAGTGCCTGAAGGTTACGGAAATGCTGAAACAACCACTCACTCTTGTAGTTTGCTCTTACTGTCTGTACAATTCCAAGTGAAGCTTTCAGCTCCAGGAGACCTGGCCAGCAAGGTGGTACAAAACAGGAGGAGAATCATAATAAGTCTAGAGGTAAAGGCCTCCAAACTGGAAGGCAGATGTGGCTCTCAGTAGCATTTCAGCCTCATGCTGACTTGCTATGTTGCTTTGAAATATTTAGGGCATCCTCTCAGGAAGCAAAACCAGAGAGAACCTCCTTCCTCACACACACAGGCAGAGCATCTGCACCAGCAGATGTGTCTAGAGGAGCTGGAAAGGGGAAACTTTGTGCATGTACACGGTGTTTAGCTTTTATTGGCATTCTGCTTATTTCCAGCACAGACCTACCCCTTTTCCTGTACAGCTTCTTTTAAATACGCATCGCCCCAGAGTTCATAATATCTCCATGCTTACAGATGGATGAAAATAGTCTGCAGATTCTTTGGTGTGACTACTTCTATTGTTCATTTTTAAGGTTTACAAAGAATAACACAGGTGCCCTTTGTTGGTTAATTGTGGCTGGTTAATGAAATCTGGTTTGCTTTTCTGGCAGATGAATGTGCAAGCACAGCAGACTTTTTCTATTGATTATTAAAGTTTGGGTTCTGTATGCCTTCTCACCCACCATGTAAAGTCACAGAGCACAAGCTGGCTGGTGAACAGTCACTGTTGAAAAAGGATAATGAAACCACAGAATGAAAATATATGGGGGAACTGTGTAGCCTTCCCCCAGCTCTAGCAAGTGGCTTGGCTGGACCAGAGCACTGCACCTTCCTTGCCTTGTCTGAGTTGTGCTGGAGCACCGACACTGCCCAGCTCTTAGCCCACAGCTCAAACCTACCAGGCACACAAGCAAGTTTGCCAGGCTTCTGCAGGATTGAGACATCATGCAAAACAAAGCCTTACATGGAACAGTATGACTACTTTGTCATAGAGTATCGGTGAAAGAAAGCAGAAAAATAGGATTTTTTTCCTCTCTAAGCTGAAAAAAATGTTCTCTGGGAAGAAAACACCGTAAGATCAGCCCTGCAATGTGCTAACATTGGTCCTGAGCCACTTTTCTCTGACAAATAAACCAACTGCCCATTCAAAGGGCCAGAGAGCGGCTCAGCCTTGGCCATCCTCTCTGCACCCCCAGCCCCCTGCCTGCCCGAGATGGGTCTCTTCCTGCCCTTGGCAAAAGACATCTGTCACCTGTACAGCAGCCAGAGAGCACCAACATATGCCACTCCAGGTCACCCTCTGCCAACTGCTGATGACAGGCCTTCACACGGAGCATTTTCTGATCGCTTTATTGCTGCTCCGCCAACCGTTTCCAACATGCGCCGTGTTTATTCTGTTTCCACCTTCAGTCAAGAGTCTCCAGTCTGCAGTAAACCACTGGCTGAACTCTCTCCTAGCACTGCTGTGACGCCTCTCTCTATATACTGCTCCCGTGCCTGTTTTTAAGCTGTCTGCCATTGACAGAGTATGAATAACAAGATCAGAAACATCCCCAATATAACTTTAGTGCCCCTGTGTGCCATTTTTACAGCACTTTGTGGCTTTTTCACTTTTGTCCAGGATAGTAAAAAGATAGACAGTACAAGAGCTGGAGACTTAGTATCCTCTCAAGCCTATTAGAGGATACATAAAGAGAAAAAAAAATTAATTCCCAATTCATCCTAATAATATTACAATAGATTTTTCAACTCTGCACAAATTGGGTTCTAATTGTTTTAAAGGATTTCAGAGGGTAGCTCATAAAGCATCCAAAAAGCTGTCATTTTATTAAAGCAACCAGAGCCTGGTCAACCACATAATGATTGATGCCGTATGGTGTATCAAGACAAACAGCCAGTGGCAATTACTGGGAGCTCTGCTGGGAATAGACAAATGCTGAGCATCACCACTAGATGTCATTTCTGTCCAACAGACACACACAGCCATTCATCTATTTTGTCTACCAGATTTTAGAAGCGAGCTCAGAGTATTCAGGAGATTATGTAACAGCATTAGCTAATTGAGGAAAGTGACCAAAACAAGAGGAATGGAATCTCATCACTTAGAATTATTTACAATGCTAATGTTGTAGTGCTTTTTAAAACCTTAATTATTTGAGCTAATTTTGTAAGGGGTAGAGATTTTTGAAGATGTACAATTAACTCATCAAGTCCTAAAAATGAAGAATTAAATAACTATGAATTGGAAGCGACCTATATAATTAATTTTTTTTCATGTAAGGAATTATTGGGTCTAATGAGGCTTCAGACAACCTTTAGCAATCATTACATAATTAACACAATGAGTTATTGACTTCAATGGAGCCACAAAGTTATATTTCAGTGTCTAATTTTGACAGTGAGTTCATCTTTCTTTGACACAAGGAACAACACTCATGAAAGTACATTAAATAGCTGGGAGACTATTGTCCATGGTGTGAATGACTTTCCATAATTTTAATGACAGCATTACCCAAGCTGCTACTAAACCAGTAAGCTTTTGCCACTTGCTTCCACAAGATCAGAATTTGGCCCTTTGTGCAGAATTCTAGAATAACAGTGTTAAGTTATATGACTGACTTTATGAGCTCATCATAAACTAAGAACAGACAAAGTGGTTTGGAAAGATAAGAAGCATATGTCTTTCCAAAATTACAGTCCATTGGGTCCAAAGAAAAAAATAAGAGATTCCTCCAAAGGGCACATTGCCCAAATATTTGAAAGCTGTATGAAATGCCTGTTTACTTGTAATTTGCAAAAGAGCATACAGACAAAAAAAACCCTGACAAATTTATCTGAAACAAACTTCTGAAGCTCCTGGGGTTTGCCAATCTTGTTAACACATGCAAGAACCACACTGCATGCAGACAAGAAGGAATCACATTTTTATGCATTTTCCAGTCTTGAACATTTTTTTTTCACTGGGTTAGGTTTAAGTTTTTTGAGGATCAAGCTTAAATACATTCAAAATAAGTACAGCACAGTTTATCTTAAAAGTACACATTTAGAACTCTTTAATGCACAAGTAACTTCAAAGTCACTGGATTTCCTGTGTGTAATACCTCCTATCAACGTTATCTCTCCTGCCCCCCACCCTCCATAGCCTTTTCCTGTGGTTTACAGGTTCAGAGAAAATGTTCTGCTAACAATTGTATGTTTTTGTATATTTGTATATTTTGTATATTTGTAGGTGTATTGGATAGTCCAAGACGTTGCTACCTAAAAGACTTTGAATATGAGTTCGCACTGAGTTCTGAAAGCTTTAAAAATACAGATTGGCTTTCTGATTTTGAAAGACAAGACAAAACAAAATGTTACTACAGATGAAGATGTTCCTCCTTGGTTTGTACAATAGTCATCTCCACATTTTGTGACCATTACCTCTAGACACACATGGAACTTACAATATTCAGGGAATTTAGATGCAAAGTCACTATAAAAGCAAGCAATAACTTATTTCATATTAATATTTCCCCCCCCAAATGGCCCCCATAAATACTGCAGTAAGCTTTCTCCTCACAGAATCAATCCCTTGTTTAAAATGCAGCACTGAATAGGTAAGCTTGTGCTCACGGGCTCCTAATTTTGGCTTAAAAGAGCTGTGTTTGTGGGGAGAAAAAAGTTCTCCTTCAGGACTGTTATCTTTCTGACTGTTATCCAGAGTAGTAACATGATTTTCAGCAGTTAGGGTGTCCTTTGTTCACTTGAGCTTGGACTGAGACCAGAAAGTTGTTTTGACCGACCAATTAAACAAACCTGAGGTGCTGATAACTTTCTTCTGAACTGAACTATGTCAGGTTTGAGCAGGTGACATGTAGGTCTGAGCATATACAGAGACATTTATTTTTATCTAGTTATGTACTTTTATGCATTTTCTCTTTTAAAAGTCTTAAATACTCTTGCAAAAGGCAGCATTATAACAGTGCAAAATATAATATAATAAATAAATATAATAAATAAATATAATAAAATAAATCAAGATAATATAATAAACCCAAATATTTTTTTCCCTTGGCACAAACCCCACTTCTTAAATAATTTACCTTTTCTAGATATGTGTAACTCCATATTTTACCATCTGCCCATGTTCTGGAAATGATGTTCCCACTTGGATCATACTCCATTTTCTCAGTCCAGGTTCCTCTTTGGATATAAGTGACTAATCCAGAGTGTGAATAAGTGATATTGACCTCATTGTACTTGCTGATGGGGGACCATAAAATGGGGCGTCCTGTCTGGTCATACATAATTCGAAGAGTGAATTTGCGGTGATCATCATAAATCTTTCCTGTTCTGGTTACGTGGTCGAAGTCAATGGAGAGCAGGTTTCTGTTGTGGGTCTAAACACAAAGGTACAGTAAGGTAAGAACATAATGCATCCTAAGTACACCCAATGCAGACATGTCTGTGTCAGCCCTAATTGAAGTGAGCAATGGTTTAACATTGTGAGCTGGGCCTTACTGAAGACAAGAAAATAGAAAAGATTCAGATGAGAAACAGAAGGACCGAAAAAAAACCTGTTCATTGCATTCAGTGTTATTATAGTTGGCATTACAGGATGTTTCCATTGCTAAAGCCTCACCTCTGCTCTCACCTTTTCCTGAATTTTACTTCTTTCTTCTCAGCTGTGGATGAACGCCTTGATTCCAGCCAAAGATGCGTAGTTAAGCCCACAAACTAAGAAAGATCTACTATCTCACATCCTCTCTTGAGCTCTGTTAACACTGACAAGTCAGCTGCTGCTCTGGGACAGCCCTCACAGCCCAGGTCACATCCTGATGCTGCCAAGGGCAGAGCTGTGCTTGCAGCTCCTGCAGAGCCTGCTCACCAGTGTCCTCATGCTTTCTCACAAAACCACCCTACTCCCAGACTCCTGAAAGCCAGCAGCAGCAGTGTCTGGTACCAACCATATTCCTTGTTGCAGCTCTCACCACAGCTGGGACCAGCAACTCGCTGTGTCTGACAAATGGACAGCAGCCCAATGCTCAATTTGAAATCAAGTTCAAAACTGAGTCAGATTCATGAAGACAAAATACATTTACCCAGTGCTATCATCATCTGCCTCCTTACATCATTCAGTCACTGGGCAATCTCTATTAAACACCATTTAAATCAGAGATATAATTTAGGGAACCATAAAATATTGTTCATTGACATATCTTTTTCAGATCAATGCTCAATGTGCTTGTTGCGTTAATCTACCACATTTTATCTGATCACTCTATTCCCATGAATAACTTCCTTACAGCACAGACAATGCCAGTGCAGGTGTCAGCACAGAGTGTGGCTCAGGGCTTGCTCCTCTCTGAGACCTGGAGGCGCAGCCACCAAGTAAACGGTTAATAAGCCCTGGTTAATAATTCAGGGTGTGATTAGAATGAACTTTATTTTTTCTTTCCTCTTTCTGTTTTTAGATACAAAATAATCTGAAAATCTAGAAGAAGCAGGTGCTCTTTCTTCAACGACCATTTCTGGAGTTTTATATACACACATGTCTAACTTTAATAGGGTTCATTTACAATAGCTGTAAAATACCTATATACCCCTGTAGACTGCTGTAACTATTACAATTTATGCTCTAATGATAGTTAAGGAGCCCAAGTAAAATGTGATGCTCAGTTCAACTACATTTGCTTGCTTACAGACTGATGGTTTAAGTTTAATATAATATAATTTTTAGCAAACTTCTTAAAAATTCTGAAAACAAATCCTCTTGGTGGCAAATTAACTGAAAAGCAAGCAGGAGGTATACCCTATGTCATATTCATTTATGTTCTATGTACATGTTTAATGTTCTTTTTGCTATTACTATCATTGTAGAATGTAGTTAGGAGACAGAAGAGCCTCGAATACAAATTGCTTGCAATCTGAATTTCAGAGACTGTACAACAAATAAGAATGAAAACCAAAGAGAGGCAGAATTAGCAGCAAAGTAGAAAGCAGCAGTAATTGAAAACTCACAGAGTTTAAAAAAGGTTAAAATACTTCCCTTATATTGCACATTTTATGTCTCATTTGTTTACTTTCTTATATTAAAGTTAAGTTTAACACCCTTCTCAAGGCAAGACAGGATCATAAATGGGTAGGAGGACTCATCTCAATGTTGCTATTGACAAGCTGATTTCAAATCCCAGTGGCTTCATGAAATGACTCCTCCAAGATACACAAACCATAGTAAGGAGCCCCCTGAGAGTGGCTGGAACTTGTGTTCTGCTACGAGCCAGGGAAAACTGGTTTCTGAAAGCAGTGTCAGGTCAGAATATCAGCTAATGAAAATAGGGAGAAAATTCAGCTGACTTCAATAATGTTAGAAGTGAATAAAAAAAAAACATATTCTATATATTTTTAAACATTTGTTGACTCTACTTCCATTAGTTTTTTAGCTAGAAATTTTGCAGTGTAAGTATCACATAAATGTGCACTTCTTTTGATTTAATTTCCAAGCATGCCCTGTCCACCGTCTGATGTGTAAGTCAGATGAGATAATTGCATTCTTTCCTTGTCTGTGTTTTGATTTGAGCCAATGTAAACTCATAGACGCTGGCAGAGGACTTGGTCCCATCTTTAGAATTTGCTATAAGACTGGTAAATAAAGGGAGATCATTTGCTAAGTGCAATAATGAACACGACTGTCAAAGCCTGTGTCTGCGGGACTTTTGAACCGAGGCCAGCGAGTTAATTCTGTTGTTATTACAAAAAAACACCAAAAAAACCCCCAACCAAAAAAAAACCCACCAAAAATAAGTAAGACTGGCCAAGCATTCAATTTTAAATTTTGTAGACATTCAGTTATAAAACCTGGACTGCATCCAATGCCACGTTCCTCAAGTTATGCAAAAGTCAGGAGGGAGCAGAGCTGCATTCTAATCAGTGTATTACTATGCATCATGCTCATCAGATTTAACAGCAGCCTTTGCTTCATTTTTAGAAGTCAATTAAAATAGCAGTTCAATTGATAAAAAAGAAGTCTTGCTAGATTAAGATTGATGTCAAAATGCCTGATTGTACATAGATTTATTATTAATATAAAATGCATACATGCCCACAGACTGTTTTATATACGTTCAGGAAGCACTGGGGCAAGCAGTTCTGCACTTAAAGGAAACCTGTGGTTAATTCGTTTCCCACATTGATTTAGACCCTGAGATAAAGTTAGATGACTGTTCTAGCATTTCAGTTAATTTACTCACTTCTGCCCTATTTCCAGAGCAGGGAATTCACACCATGTAGAAATCCAACTTTTTAAAACCCAGTGTTTCCAGCATTATTCAGAACATGCTAACAGTGGCCTCTTTCCAAAACTGGAAATAACACTAATAGAGTGACATGCTTTCAAGATGGTTGCTAATTGCTATTAGATTTAAAAAAGTTAGGACCAGGCAGAGAAGGAAAAGCTTTATTCTCTTTCTTCTCTTCAAGTAGGTCATCCTTTATCTCACCACCAGCTACCTGCCTTCTAATTTATACCTTTTAGCAGTCAAAGCCGTTTGTTTCACTGATGGTATCAGGCTGATTTCTAAGTAACATCTTTATACCTCGCTTCTATGCTTTTTTTTTTCTCAGAAAACTCTTCCATTGTGCTGTTTTTTTCTCTTTAACTGAGGGCTCCTGCAAGTCTGTTCATTTCCACTGAGAACTACTCCGATCCCCAGAGCTTTTCTTTACGTGTATTTTCAAAGTTCACCATAGTTCTTTCTGCCCTACGTTGCAAGCTTTCTAACACACTTCCTATTGTGCCAGGCATGGCATATTAAGCGTTTAAATAATTTCTTTTTAAAATATAACTCATTACAAGTTTTCAGAAGGTCTGTCCAGAATCTCATCCAGCGTAAGGACTTTCAATGACGCTATTTTTTTTTCCCAGCAGTACTCAAGGATCTGTCCACAGTAAGTCCTAAATCCATTTCATTATTTGGTGTACTGTTTCAAACACACCATAGGGTGGTACTTTTGTTCCTGCTGTGCTGCATTTCCTATAATCACCAAGAAAAGAGAGCTGTCTCTGGGTAGATTCCTTTGCTGCACTGTTCCAGCTCCTTCCATCTCCACTGACTCTGCATTCCACCAGCATACCATGCAAAGATGAACTCCAGGATCCAGATATTTCTGCTATTCTCCAAAGTCCTTCATGGTATTAACAGCCTCAGTAGTCCATCTGTCCCTTTCTCTTGGGCCTATTTACAAGGTGTCTCCTTTGTGCAGAATACAATTGGACTTGATGATCTTAGAGGTCTTTTGAAATATAAATGATTCTATGATTCTAACATTTCTCCTCCTTTCCACTTTAAAATCCTCATTTTAGATGAACCTGTGCTATCCCACCAAGTTCCCTCCAGCCTTGCCCTGACAGCTCTCAGAACAACAGTCCTAGGGCTCAGTACAGCCAAGGGAGTCAGTACAGTCAGGATTGCAATACAGCAGCTGGCTTGTCCTTCTGAGCAGGCAGGGACAATTCCTAAGTCCTCTTGATCTTGGAGAGGTATAAAAAGACACAGCTTACAGAAATAAGAATGCAATGTTCAAGAGCTGTGTTGCTAGTGCCTACTTTTGGAAGGACAAAGAGGGAAAGACATCAGCATACCAAAATTATTCTTATGCTTGTCTTTCACCTTATATCCTCTCTCTGGATGAAGGTGAAGGGGGAGGAGGAGGAATACATGAGTGGTTTTGTGCACCAACAGCCTATTCCAGAGGTAGGTCAATCAGTTGACCTCTGGATACCTTCAGTGTTGCAATATTTCAATAAACATCTTATGCCTCCAGCCAGAATGCATTTAATCCTGACCGATTTGTGAATTTACTTTTTTTTTTTTGCCAGGCAGTGTTAAGGATCCCATAGAAACAAGTGAAAATGAGTTAAAAGAAACTGCAATCAATTTCAACAATAGAAAATACAAATTGCCTAATGGGGAAACTGTGCAAGATGGAGTAATAGTATTAAACAGAATTGTGATGAACAACTAGTCCCTGGCCATGTAAGCAGAATAGATGACTGACTACATCCTTTCTGTTTACCATCTTATCACGTAAGATTCTTGTAGAAAACTGTGCCATACTGTTATTTAAGCACAAAGTCACACAGAAAGCCTCCAGCTCAGTAGGGAACATGAGCCAAGGAAGCCACAGTTTGGATCCTGCCATCTTAACATGTTTGTCATGGTGCTAAGTTCAGCTGCCTCCCTAGACAGGGCTATGAGGCCTCACACTAATTTAGAGAGGAAGGAGGCAGAAAGTGGGCAAGAAGAACTGTAAGAAGCTTTTGCCCACTCGCAAGATCCTAAAAAGTAACTGTGACTGTCAAATCTGAACAATGCCCTTTCAAACAGGTGTTTTACATACAGTGCCCAGTCTGGCCTCATCTTCCAAGTCTTGCATTTTTGATTGAGCGGTTGAAAAGCAAACAGATGGTACACTTAAAAAAATCTATAGTATCTCATAATCAAAATGAGATGGTTTTGATTTTGGTAGTTTTGACAATCCAGAGATTTTAATAACCATCTCTATTTTCAGAGCTAACTTGTGTACCTTCAGACATATTTCCTATCCAGAAAAGCTGTAGTCAATAACACAGTATTTTTAAAGCCAAAATTCCCAGTTGTACTACTGGTACAGGTATTTTAAGTGCTATTCATGTGAAAACCAGAACTGATCTCATAAAAAACCTGTTTAGCAAAGCAGCAATCTCTTTGAGCCATGGTGTTATGTAATTAAATGCTAAATGTTGACCATCTGTCATTGTACTCACAGGTAAAAATAAACCAAGGATGCAATGTTAAAGCAAGTCTTTCTTGGAGCCATGGTGTAACCCAGCCAGAGGGAGCTGGGGGGTTTGAGAGCATGTGGCAGAGGGCAGAATTAATACTCAGCCTGCCTGGATACACAGGGAGGCTCTACATCATTCTGAGTCGCAGGAAAGGCACTGGCCAGGACACGCAAATTGTGTCCTGCAAGAGCCTCTGCCCTGGGCAGCAGCTGGCACCCCTTAACTCCCCCAGAAGAAAGAGGGTTGACAGATCTGAGAGAGGCAAAATGTGGCTCCAACTTTGCTGCTGTGCCAGAGTAACTACACATTGTCCTTTGCTCACAGCTTCTTCCAAAGCCATAATTAAGTTCTTAGTTGAAAAAGAAGAGGAAGAAAAAAAAGTAATTATGTCTTGAGGTCAAGTCTCACAATCAAAATCAAACAGAGATCAAACATCCCTGAGACTGTTGGAGGAGTTTGGCTTTGAAATTCAAGGCTGGGGCCCACCATTGACACAAAATTCTCATTCTTACAAAGTAGAACATTTCAACATGATTTTAGTTCAATGACTTTCAAAGGGAACACTGCACTTACACAAGAGGAAGCCTTACCCTTAGCCTTCTCTCAAACGTAGAGATATTGCCTTTGGTCTGCTCCCTCCTTTGCCTCCATTCAATGAGATTTGAGTTATGCTCTCCAGGAAGGGAGATATTGCACTTCCCTAAAGTGGGGCTGACAACCCCTGCTAGAATGTGAGGTTCCGTGTTAAGCGTGATTTCCATTCCACTGGCAAAGGTGACTCTCAGAGACCCGTCTGGGCTGACTCGGTAGATGTTCTGTGTGTTATCTGTCAAAAAACAACAAAAATCAGGGAACAGAGAGAAGTTCAGATCTCCAGATCTATAAACCAAATGTTAGGCACAACAGGGCTGAGTTTGTAACCCAGGGAGGTTACAAACAGCTGAACACCACCTGCAGTGTGAGTTTTGCAAACTGTAACCTCCAGGCCTTCCCAAGTCTGAAGAATTTTTTATTACATTTGGCTTGATGATTTCCATTGTGAAGGTTTCCTGCAGCAGGAATCAAGAAGTTTTGCTTTTAGCTTAAAAGTATGTAAAACCATAGGCTGAGTATTCACCACTGATACTGTGATGATCTTAGCATGTTGCAGATCCCAGCAGGACAATGTACTGCTTGAACAACTGCAAGAGTATCTGAGGTCAAACAAGAAAGCTGTTTTCCAAATATCTAGGATGACAGCCAGTCTCCCATTCTGTCCCTTTTCCCCGTGTCACTGTACAGAAAGCTCATTCTCTTCCCCATTAGCAGCAGGACCCTGGGGTTGAGGCACAGGGATGATCAGCCACAAGGCTGAAGCCTGGTGCAACAGACCGACTGGGAAGTGACTGTTGGCAGGAAAATTAATGAATCAGCAGTGGTGAGCAGTGAGCAGCTCCAGAGGCTCAGGACTGTGCCACAGAGGGCTGCTGAGGGAGTTGAGGTGACCCAGCAAAGCTTCCCTCTCCTCCCCAAAACTACCAGAAGTACGTGGAGAGTCCAGAGCAGGTCTCCACTGAGAGGATATGAAGGCAACAGACACTGGAGCTACTTTCCCTTGCCTGGGCACTGTAATTCCTCCTCTGCAGGCAGAGCTGTGCCACCTTGTCTGGCATCTGGTCAGGCTGGGCTATGAAGGTTTCAGCAGCTCAGCTGCCACAGGGAATTCCAACATGAGCCTGAGTTTAGTGCTAACGTACAAAAGTCTCACCCTTACAGTGAGACTGAACTCACTCCAGCTAAGGAGTATCCAAAGCATCTTTTTTTTTTAAGCTGGTCCACACAGAAGTAACTGGTCCAGCTCTTGAGATGTGAATACATGGAAAATAGTAGGGTATGCCAGAAAGTAAAGATAATTGGATGTAAAGATACCATACCACACCTGACTGGCTATTCACAGGGTGCTTTGTGATAGTTTCTCAGAGATATGTAAACATGTAAATTATATGAATTTATATGACACATATAATAATTACAGCTGTTCATTTCTGGCACTGCCTATTTGCAATTATTTTCCTGAGACAGGCTTTGATAATACACTAACTTTGAAGAGTTTCAGATTTAAGGACAGACAGATCAGGCAGCAGACAATGCAGAGAGCAGATGGGGTCACTTGGACAAAGCCTAACAGTGACACAACAATATAATTATTTCTATTTATGCAGTGCTGTCTCTACCACATAATAGTAAAGAAGAACGAGTGGGTATCTTGTGAGGTGAGTTCTTCCCAGCTTTTTCTTATAGATCAAAACTTGAGAGAAAGAAAAGTTCTGTGATGTGCTCAGTTACAAAGCTTTTCTATAGCAGACCTGGAAAGAAACCAGAGAACTATTTCCCAGCACCTACTCTCTCAAAGCCTGAGCAATCCATTGACAACAAAAAAACCCAACAAGGACAAAAGACCCCAGATGGATTAAACTGTGTAAACGCAGAACTTTGATGATGAATCTGCAAAATCTGGAGGAGGACACTCCGTTCTGGAGGACACATCCCATCTGGAGAGGCACTTCCATTAGACAGAAAGCAATTATTTTTTTTGAGATACATGATATTACCAGGGAAATACTGTGGTGTCTACAGGGGTTGAGTCAAAATCGAATCCCCGAGACAGCCACTAGCAGAGGTGGGTCACGTTCTCCCCGCCTCCCACAAGTCCTGTCACCAGGACACAGAAAGAATACACAGTATTGGCCAAACAAGGCATTTCAGTGCTAAAATGTAAGTAGAACCTGCCATTCTTCTGGGAAGTATTTCTTAGAATAACAAAGCTCAGTGTATTACAGGTTAGTCCAAGTCCTCCAAACACTGAAGTAGAAAGTAGCATGTAACGCCTGGAGACATCAGATATTTCAATAACTAGATTTTATCCATGGGATTCTTCTGGGAGAAGAAGAATTCACTTGTGGCTTGTTTCTAACTGGTAGCCCAGGAGAATTGTAGCTGTTTGTGCTGAAGCAAGGAAGAAACAAATGAACTAATTCTAATGTCTTTTTTTTTGGCGAAGGGTTAATAATGCAGTAATGTCTAGGGTTCAAAATGCAATGATTAGGGAAGAAATACCAGAAATGCTTTTATTACCTTGTTTTAAAGTATAAATTGTAGAGGTAGCTGTGAAGTTTGTGGCTGTGATCACATTCTCCCTGTTAGAAGTATCAAGTTCCACTCGTGTCAGTTTTTCAACGTCGCTGTGGAAGCTGCTGACTTCCCCTGTCGGGAAGGTTGCATTGGTCAGGTGGCCGTCAGAGTCATACCTGCAAATATGATGTTACAGAGCCATGAAAATACACCACTATCATTGTGTAGATACTCCTAAAAGCAGAAAAAATAGTGAAAAAAGTAGGATGTATTGTCAACACTGTGCAGTAAGTAAAAAGGTAAGAATTGGTCCATTTAGTCACTTGAAATGCATTCAGTACCTAATCTGAATTCCTACTTGGAGTCTTTTTCAGTGGTGCTGGATCAAATACAACTGGGAATACTACGAGAGGCTACCTACATCACTCAGCCTCTGCCAGAGGTTTCTGTGCTGCTCACAGCTGGTTGGGGTTTCCCCCAGTGGGCTGCGATGCAGGAACAAGGCCACTGGAGGTCACTCAGTGTTCAGGCATCCAACTCACCCCTAAAATGGCATTTTCATACCCATAAGATTAAATAAAACCAGTTCTTACCTTCTGCAACACTTAAAAGCTGCCTTTTGTCACAGATGTGTGAAGTACATAATATGAGTGGTGAATGTAAAAAGGGGACCTAAAGCGTAACAATAGCGATAAAATTAGATTGAAATCTGCAGGAATTAAGTTGCCTACATGGGTTTTACTCTTGTGTTTTGTTTCCCATGGGCCTACTTAAATCAGCAGGAAATTCTCACCTAGAATTTAGAGCACCACATTTCAGTTCACCTAAACTTCATCAGTGCTAAAGAAGTTCTTGTAGTTCAAGGTACTTGATTGCGAATGAGGCCATGTTACCAAAAAGTCAATAACTAATTCCAGAGCTCTGGAACAGCATTTCTAACAGGTCTTACCAGCTCTACCAACATATTTCTCTTTTCTGCTGGTTCACATGGAAACCAGCACAGAACATTGCTTGGTGCTTGATATCGTTTCATAATAATGCCTCATATCTTAAAAATCTTATTGATGCTGACATGTTTTTATTCACCTAAGACAACTCACCGATATTGCAGAGTATTTGCATGAGCAAAACCAACTCATGTTCATAAAACAGAAACTCATTTGTGCAGGTAGGACAGCACAATTAAGTTTTCATTGTCTCCTCTCATAGAGAAAACATATCCTCAGCCGGTGTATCAGCTGGCAGAACTGCACTGCCTCCAAAGGAGCTCTTCCAATTCACATCAGCAGATGATCTGGCTATGTCCTTCCCTTTAAGGTATTGGCATAATTTCTTTAGGATCTTTATTTGCCCTTAATTAGTCAGACAAAATCTATATGTCACAAGAAGTATTGGCGAAAAAAAATCAAGATTTTTTTGTCTTCCCTCCAATATAAAAAAGGAAAAATAGAGCAGCTGTTCTTTTCCAATTAAACACTAGAGAATGAACTAGTGACCATCTTGTGGTTTTTTGACAAATAAGTTGAAATTAATCAAATGTTAAATTCAAAATAATCTCTCTCCTTTTCACCTCTCACTGCCCTTATATACATTGTGTGACTTATTTATGTTCTCCCCTTATGTCAGTTCTGTGCAAGTTGACTGGGTGCCACAGGCAGCGATTAAAATTGACTCAGATCACTACTTTTCATCATTAGAAAACTCCATGAACATCAGGCAGTTATATTTCATTTACTGCTTGATCAAACAGATATGACAGCTTGGTAGGTTATTTGGATTTGCTACTATACCACAGAAAAATCCCCCAAAACTGCATTTTAGAGGTGCAAATACAGCTGGTTTATTGCAATGTACTTGTGCTCAAGACACAGGATCCATCTTCACTAAGGATCCAGTTTTGCTGCTTATAGTGCTGCTGCTGAGATACAAAACTCCCTGTGAAGCTGAAAATGGGATAAACTGTTCCTGGCTGGCTGGCCAGATAGGTGCTGACTCGTAATGAGACCTGAGCACATGCCAGAGGCCTCTCCCTTGTGTAGATGGTCCCACTGACTTCAAGGAGGACATGCAGAAGAGTGTCTCAGTATTGATTCCACAGCATGATCATCTAAAGGGTCTTTTTTTCTTCCAGATTGCTCCAAGAAACCTAGCCCTCTGAGGACAGGTTTTGTCACCTTCCACATGATGAATAGCAGCACACTGGGACTCAGCTCCTGCAGAGCAATGTCCTACCCATACTAATAGGGGTGGAATCATGACATATTTCTTAATGTTAATTTGGGGCTCAGTTATGCCACTGTTAATCATGTCAGTGACCATTTAATCATGCAAATAATCGCATTGATTTCAGTACTCACATGAGGAAGTGCTCACCAGTATTTGACATGCACACATGGGGATATTGCTTCACAATCCATTTGCATTTCTATGTGTAGCACAGTTAAGAGTTATATCATTTCAAAGGGAAAGCAGTCTAATTAATTTTTTCAGAGAGAGTTGTTTCTTGCAGGTGTTTTCTTGTCCTTGATTTAATAGAGGCCCAGTGCTTCCCCTCCCCTTTTACAGCTTTAATGACACAATATTAAAAGAAATCTAGATGACTTAAAATTGTACATTAGCTATAATTGTATGCAAGAGCTCTTTCAGCACTTCAGATTACAGTGGATGGATGATAAGTACTTTTGTAGGTGGTTTTCTACCTCTTAATAATTTCCCTCTGTGAGTGAATCTGACATATAGGTAGATGTTCTGAACAGGTCATTATCTTTGCTCATATTCCCAAGTATGTATGATACGTGTTGTTAAACAAACTCATCCCTATTTCAGCTTGACAGTGCCATGGGTTGAACTATTGGATGTGAATGCACATCTAGCTGAAGCACAGAAGATGATTTAAAGCAATTTGAAAGTTGCTCTTAGTTCCAATGCTACATTCACAGAGAGCTCACAAGCAATTCATATATATAAGTAAACCCTTCAAAATTCTAATTTTTAAACTGAAATTGGCTGTCAGTACAGAATGTGACCTCCCTGGAAAATGGTATCTAGTTAAAAGATAACTAAGGCCATCACAGCCCATGACCTATTCATGGCAGCAGGTGAGCAGCATCTCCTGAAAGCACAACTACTCAGCAGAGAGCTGATTACAGCCCACTCTGACTGGAGCAGATCAGGTGACATTCTCTGTTTCAGTCACTGAGGAATTTGTAATGTATTATGAAAATGACTTAAGATATTGGACTGAACATACATAGTAATGACATGATTTTATTTAATTGACATTGTTTAATTTTGTTGTTGTTTTTGTAATGCTAAAGTTGTAATTCTGTTAATTTTCCCTGACTGATGTAGGCTGGCAGGAGTGTGTGGTCGTGCAAAGCCTGGACAACTCAAAGCATTGGTGAGGACAGTGTTACCCAGCCTGTAGTTAAAGTTGGGAAAGTATGTAAAACTGTTTAATTTAGCAAAATTTCTTTGTGTTAATCATATACCTCATATCAATCCTCCCAAGGCACAGGTATTTCTTCATTAAAAAATCTTTACTACATACAATGGGAGGCACTTGCAAGCAGTTAAGCCCTTTAAAAGATCTTTCAACACTTGAGCCATACTCTAAAAAGAGGAACAAGCAATAGTTGTGTGAAGTGGTTTATGCTCAATGTCAGTGGGACAGAGTAAGAATGCCAGGACTGAAAGGCACATGACTAAAAATAATCTGCTCTCCCATGCTCTAAACAATCAAGGTCCTGCAACAAGGCCTGGTGTTCAGCATTTTAATAGACATGACTGGAAGCTACTGTAAAGGGTCTTTGAAAGTGTCATTGGTCCGTGGCCTGGACTAACATCATCATCAAGTGGGGATATAAATGGGTAATTCTCAGCACTGGAATTATTAAAAGGAAGCATACATACATTTACAGTCAGTTCTGTTTATAAAAGGTGACTGATCAGTGTTTGAACAGCACCGGGGTAACAGCGAGCTTTGTGTTGATGCAAGAGAGTTTAAATTTCCATCAATAGATGTTTGATAACGATAACTGAACCAGGAAGGTCCTGTATGCTTTTGTTTTCCCAGGTATTGTAAAAAAGGCCCTCTCTAATGGCTTATACTTATGCCTACTCTATTAATTTAGTCTTTGGCATAATAATACAGAACAGGATGAAGAAACATCCTGTTGAATAAAAAATCCCACATACTAGGCAGCAGTTTTCTCTGCTTTTATCCTACTTTCATTTGAAGAAACTATAATTCTAAAAACCTGTAATGACAGGGACTCAACTACCTCTCCAGGTAACTCAGGCAGTAACTCACTTCTTATCAATGTGTTTTTTGTTCCTGTCTCACCTGGATGGTTTTCATTTCAGTTTTTGACCATGAACTCCTATGCTCCACAGAAAATAGGCACTATTATCCTCCTTAAAGACTCTGAACTAGGACTGCAATGTTAATGTGATTTCCATCCAGCACCTGTTGCATCCTCAAACAGGATTATGAAAATCAATTACACATAATGAGAAGTCCTGATACATCACACCTCTTTATAAATCAAAAATGAACTTTCTCTTGGGTTGTTCTTTCTCTGGGACCAGATTGGGATGTTTTGACTCCATCTTTAACGGCCTTGTCTTGCTTTTTAGAAGTTCTCTCAATGGTCTTGCTTATGAAGCCTTTCTTACTCCCCTTATAAACAGCCTTTTGCTATTACATATCCTTTTGCTATTATTATGCATCTTCCTCCCCTGCTGATAGAGACAAGCTCACTCTTGTCTTTGAGTATTCCTTCCACTGAGATTCTCAATTTCCTCTGCAACACTCCTTTCTCTGATGAGTATGCTAATTTTCCCCTTTCTGCCTTCCTCAGGAATTTTGCAAATTCCTGATTCATATCACAACTTGCCTGTACCACTTAAGTTACAAAAAAAAAAACAACTCATCTTTTCATTTAGAGAAACAGATTCACAATAAGAAAGTGCAAATGAAGTATAATTTCAGGCAATTTCTGCTTTACTTAACAGAGCTTTTACATATGACAGGTTTAGGCACCTAAGAAATGGTAGTGCTTAATTTTAAAAGCTTGTGCAACAGCACTGTTTGTCCTGTCTCACACAGTGTTAGTAGCAGGGTGTCTTTTTAAATGACTAGGACTGCCTAAAAAAGTTTCAGTGTTCATTTAAAATTTAAAAATTCCTTGCACCAGGCATTTAATGTCGTGGACTTACTCATACACAGTTGTCCATCCGTTTTCATCGCTCTTGGTCGCTAAAAGCCCCGTGTTTCCAGGATATGTCATCAGGGCCAGGTTGTAGCCTTGGGCATACACCCTTTTCAGAACCCCATTGCTGCTTATGGTGAGCCAGTAGACCTGGCCCCCCGGCACCACGACCCACAGGGGCAGCCCGCTCGTGTCCCTGCGGATGTGGACCGAGTTCCCGTTGCTGCTGGTGATGGTGCCGACATCCCCCTCCCCGCTGTAGGAGAAGTTGTAGATGTAGTCCCTGGTGATGAGGTTGAGCGTGTGCAGGTGGGTGCCGTTGATGGTGAACTGGTAGAGCTCCTGGTCGGCGGGCGAGGCGATCTCGTACAGGTTGGTGTCGCTGAGGTGAGCCTTGTTCCGGCTCACGGCGCGGATCCGCACGTTGCCCAGGTCTGCCACGTACAGCGTGTCATCGGGAGACACTGCTAGGGAAGAAGGTGCTTTCAGCTTTGCATCTTTGGCATATCCACCATCACCTGGAGGAGAAATGGTAATTTTAGCAATCTCTAATGTCCTTGTTTAAGCTGATCCCCTAAGCCTGACACACTGCTTCTCCTCAGTATCATTTACAGGTCAATAAAGCAATATCCTCTTCCAACTAATTAAATCCCTATTATCAAAGGTAGGTGCAATTCTAAATTAGTCTCAGTGAAGACAAACAGGAATATAAATTATCTAATTCACAGTACTTTTGCTGAGTCCCAGACCCTGCTGCTCAGGAAAGCTCTAATGCAAAATTGTGAAAGAAAAGACCATGATACCTGAAGTTTCATTCCCTACTTACTGTCTGTTGGCATGTAGTTAAAGTAGAATTGTGTCGTAAATAAAACAAAAAGAAAATAAAACCCAGTAGTTCAGCTAAAATGACATTGAAGGAAAGATTAGTTTATACTTACTAAAAACTCAACACTACAGGAAAACAAAATAAGAACAGTAGCCAAAAAGTGCCTTGAGAAACAATCCCTTTCAATATCTCTTGACAATTTACTTGGTTTGTGTCATTTAAGGTTTCAGGAGGATTTTCGCATTATCACGGGCTGTATGTGTCTACCAAAATGAGTTTACATGAGCAGGATTTTCTGTAAGTAGCAAGAAAGCATATTAAACCTCACTCTTAGGGAAAACCACATTACTGTGTGTATTGTTCTCCTTCTCCTGACTGAGACATGAAATTGCTGGAGTGTTTGATCATACATACCCTATGCTTCCCTGGAAATGGAAAAATAAGTGGATCTTTCTGCCAAGCTGACCCTGCCTTTCACCAGACCAGGCTGGCACAATCATTAGATTTGCCACAGCTTTTTTCATTTTTCAGCACGGAGAGTAGTTTTTCTCAATAGGAACCCTGTCCATGATTCTGTTTCTCAGTGGTCTCTTGCAGCCACCACTAAAGCTGGCAGACCTTGGCAATGCACAGGAGGCTTTGATTATCATTACAATGCTGGGTCAGCAACCCACCTTTTCTGGAAGACTATTTGCATTTTTTCCTCTCTGTTCTTGACATACTTAATGTTTTCTTGTCAGTAATTAACCTTTTACTTGAAATTAGAGGCTTAAGAATTATGATGACATTATTATGGAGCTGAACATGGCGGTTCTTAGAGATGACAAGATGGCAACATACTGCACGCCTCTGTATGGGAATGCTGCCCTTTGTCCCATTATGTTTTTATGAAATAAGGGAGCCACACTTTGTTCTGGTGCATGCAGGGGAGAGAGGCTGTGCTGCTGAGAATTGCCAGCAGTGCACTGGAGGCCTGGCACTGGCTGTTCCATTTTAAAACACACAAAGAAGAAGAAATTCTGCACAGTATATGTCTGCACCATTTTGCTGGTGGTGCAGTGCAACACGAGTGATGAGAAGGCATAATCTGGTGTTCTGCAGTTGATATGAAACCCTTTGGTACTCTTCTCGCTGAGAAGGGCTGCCTGATCCAGTAGCATTAAGGTACAATTTGGTACCATCTTCAACAGGGGCAAATGCAGCTGCCACAGCAAGACAGACTTGGAACCACTTCTTAACAGTGTGTAATCTCTGTATCAAAAGAGGAAAAGCTAGGACCCTCCTGAAGTTCCTCCAGTGGCAATGGAAGACTCATACCTCAGAAGTCAATGGATTAAATTCACAAAGATTTGCTGATAAGGTTTTGAGCTTCCCAAGGAAACTGAATCATTGCTTGTCTCTCCTTCCCCTTGTCACTTTGCTGATCTGCAGCTGTGTCAGAGGATCTCAACAGATAACAGGAAATAACCAGCATCTCCTTACCTGAAAAACAATCACAATTAGGATCGATCTTGCAGTCACAATCTGACGGGGCTCCAGCAATGATAGAAATTTCGCCATTGGTTGTGACCTGCTGGATACGGTTGATTTTCCTTTCATCCGTCTCTGCGATGTAGAGGATTCCACTGTGGGACACGGCGATGGCCCTGGCTGACTCCAGGGTGGAATGGATGGCCACCTTGCTCACCAGGAAGTGGTCGATGCCGGGCACCTGGCAGTGAATGGGGCGCCCCGCAATAATCCGCACGCGCCTGCTCTCGGAGATCTGCAGGACAATGTTGTTGTCCAGGACATACAGTGAATTGTCCAGAGGGTTCACTGTGAGGTCTGTTGGCCATTCTAACCGCACCTGGAAAAAAACATTATGGGGAAGGCAGGGGAAAAAAGGGAAAAAGAATGATTAGGGCAGATTGGCAGTTTTATTCAACCACCTCTGACATCAACATCTCACATCATCAAGGCACCTGGCAGATTCTCTCAGCACTGCTTCTCTAGCACGTTTAATTAGGTTTGGAACAAGTTTCAACAAGCACACTCTTTTCTGAGGTCCCACTCCAGTGTGGAACAAAATTTGATTTGAAAAGTAATTTAGCACCCTCTGAGAGGTATTTGCACAAGTCCATTAAAGCGGCAACTTTATTATACCTATGCAGTCATGCAAATAAAACACACACTTCATGTCATGCAACATCAGCCAGAAAATTTTCTAGGTCTGAATGTTATTGTTTCAAGGTTGCAGTCAATGCTGGCAGAGTGGAAAACAGTGAGAGGTTGTCAATGTCGTAACACTTTAATTGCCTGTTAGCACAAAAGGAAAATGACATACTAGAAAAGTAGGACACATTTCCACTATTTATTTACTAAGCAAGAAATGTTAATAAGACCTATATGCCACAAGAAATATAAGCTTGTTAATGCTTTGTAACAAAATAATACACCGATATATCATACTTTGTATGATACAGTAGCCAAGCCTAATTATTTATAATGATTTTGCTTTGTGAATTCATTATTTCAGTCATGGATTAAGTAAATTTGTCATACTTAAGGGTAGCTCTTTGCCTTTCACCATGCAGGTGAGAGTGTCAACCAAACAAAGTTTCAAACCAAGCTGGAGGAAATAGCCGAAAAATGACCTCACTCATCTGATACCTGTTGCACTGTGATCTGGAGGAATTAAACATGCTTCAGATTAAAGCTGGGGCTGCCTGTCAACCTGAAAGGCAACCAGTACACAGGCTGCTGATTGAAGCATGTGCTGGCCAGAGCTTCAAACTCCTTCTGCGTAGAAAGCTCAATGGGCAGTGCAGGATTGCTGAACTGGGAAACAACAACAGAGCAGGCTGGTCCCTCTCCCCAGCTCATGGCCAGTGGAAGACTTGGACCCCAGCTTGTCTCTGGAAAGGTCAGAAAACAATTGAGCCCCTGAGATTGCAAGAGATCACATTTTTGTCTGTCTCAGGATGCTTTACTTGTTATCCTTCATTAAGAGATGGCTGCTTTTATCTGAGAGGAATTTTTCTGGTGTAAATATTTCAATCATCAGAAGACAAGAATTACCAGCCTATATAAGATTTCATATGCTTTATATGCCACAGAAGCTTTTACTATTTCACTTACTGATTTGATGCTGGTTTTGCTCATTTTTCCACTGTGCTAATTAAAAGCACTATGAATGTAGAGACTGCTGATGCTAACACAATGCTCAGCACTGAGGAATACCATATGGTGAAGTGTGTGGCCATCGCTAGCCACCTGTTTGCCTGGGGTCAGCTCGGGAACCAGGCTCGAGGCCAAGTCTCTCCCTTTCTCAAGCAGCAGTATTTCCTGAATAATCTCATTTCCAGAAGCACTTTGCTGGTTTGGTAACTGATGTTTTAATAATGTGAGGGTACTGTGGCTGCCGTGTCTCATCGTGCGTGGTTACCACACAATTACAAAGGCTCACGGAGCAATCCAATTCCTCCTCCTGCCCAGTCCATTTGACCAGACAGCATCATAACTGGCATTAAGACTAATGCTGTTGGGCTCAAGATTTCTTCTGAACCAGGTGGTCGAGTCCTTCCAAATGATGATAAATGTGGTGAAACAGTTGGAAACAGATTCCTCCCATAACAGTGCTGATTTCTGTGCACGTGTGACTGCCTGAGTTCCACCCACTGCTCTGAGACTGGTTTGCACACCACTGCTAGCTCTTGCTTCAGCTGAGAGTTCACTGGGACACCAAATAAAATTCTTCAGTTAACAGAAAAATCTCTACAAGGCTTTCTCCAGGAAACTTGGAAAAAAACATATTTGCAATGCACCTTTTAATGCAGAATAATTGATTGTTCTACCAAAGTAGATGGATTTGTTTTAATGGCAAACAGACACCTTCAACTTTAAGGGTCTCCACAGATGGCATTGCTGTAAAAATAATTTTTGATTAACTGTAACTAGACTATTCATAGTTAAAAATCTGGGGCGAAACTATCTATTTTACCATAATGACCTTGCCTAGCACCTGCCATGTCTTGATAGCTGGTTTTCCTTTGTGGACTAGCTACACTGCCTTTGCCCAGCAAATAATGTGAATTCCTCCCACTGCGCAGGTATGTCTGGTGTCCTGCAGATAAACAGGGACTGGTTTGGGCCTAAACAACTTTTTCTCTGTTTTATTTGAGGCTGATTTGGTTTACTGAGATAGAAGAAACTCTCATGCAGCTGCACATTTCACTTGAAGCAACATGCCTAAAGCTTAACAGCTGTTAACTGCAAGCATATTTGCTTTCGTACTGCTCACATCTGTAAAACTAGCTGCAGTAAGGTAAAAATAAATAAAATTTTAGCTGGAAACATCCAAACAATTTTTGTTACTACACCAGAACTGCTGCCCAGCTCTCTGCTCTGCAAAGCTAACTGAAGGTTATTCCTACAGCTTCCCCTTCTGTGGTTTAAAGCAGTCATGGATGCATCTGTGGTTTAATCTCATCTGAAATATTAAAGGTAGCACACACCGGTCTGGCGATTGCAGCATAAAAACCAGCTGCTGCACACTGCAAGCTTATGCTGGTGAAATTGGAGGGGAAAAAAGGTAAAATAGCCCAATTAAAATCAAACATACACAATAACACAAATCACTGAGCATTCCTAATCTAAACAAGAATTTCACTGATTTAGAAAACAACCTGCACTGTTCTTGTCAGGATTAGCCTTCATGAGATCTTAAACTGGTGTAAGATGGGACTGCTGCTGTCCCAGTCCATCCCTTCTCCCAGTGCAGTCCCCAGCAGCAAGGCCAGTTTATGTGTTCCTATGGAGAGCAGGTTCAGGACAGTTTGCTGGCAAAAAACTAATCACCTAAATCAGCTTAAGCTGAAGTGTAACTGCACCCTCAGGTTCACTGTTACCTTGAAAAGTCACTGGTTGTTTACTTCTCGTTAAAGCAAGCTGCCCTCTGGCAGCTTCTGTGACCAAGCCATCAGTTGTGTTCCTTCAAAGGCAATAAACACATTACAGAGAAGCACCTAAATTTTCATCTGATACCACTGTGCCTACTAAAGTTTTTCCAGACAAAACCCCAGTTAGAGTTAGAATATTAAATCAGTTAATATACCTTTTAATTTGAAGCAGTACTTCACAAGTCCCTGTAAAAAAGTCCTTTTCCATATATGTATATGTTTTTTCTAACTCAAAATTGGGCCAATTCCAAGCATCTTTTTTCTTATATTAAATGGGGCTTTTTTTTTTTTTTTTTTTTGAGCAGTGACCAGAAATGGCATTGCTGATTATCCCATTATAAACAGCCAGCCAGGGTTTGTTTACTCTTCACAGACTAAAATTTTCAGGTGACAATTCTGGTTTGGTTCACGGGAGACTGAGTATATGCAATGGAAATCATTGACAAAACAAGTGAACCCTTGAGCAATGAGACTTTTTGCATGTAAGTATTAACATGCCAGCTTTTCTGGGAATTCAGCATTTATTTAACTGTCAACATAAAGACTCCAGCTATATCTAATAATCCATCTCTGGTTTGAGAAGGGCAAAATTATCGCCCACTGGTCTGGCTTTCTATTACATTTTTTCATGCCAAGAGTTCTGGAAAACATGAAGTGCACTAAAGTGGCTTCAGTTTAAATGAATGTTCACCGGGAGATCTCATCGAGGGCTGCAACACAGGCTGCAAGGGAATCTCTGCTCTAGCACCTGGAGCATCTTCTCCTCCTTCTTCATTGACCTGGGTGTCAGCAGAGCAGTTCCTCTCACACATTCTTACTCCTCTCTCTTTTTTCTCCTTCTTAGACACATTATCCCAGAGGTGTTACCACTGCTGCTGATGCCTGGGTGCTGATCTCGGTGCCAGCTGGCCTTGGATCCACTGAACGTGGGGGCTTCTCACAGAAGCCACCCCTGCAGCCCCCCTGCTACTAAAACCTTGCCACACAAACCCACTCCATTTTCCCACAGCAAAGCTTGACAACGAAATAAATACTGCGAGTTTTTTGCCCAGGGGCACTGCTAGGAGAGTCCGCACTCATACACTTAACCATATGTGCCTGAAGATGTACACACAGCCACAGGTTTGTGCAGAACACTGCTTCACTGTTGGTTTTGACCATATGGATAAAACTTTCTGCACATTTTGCATGACATTTGATGGCTGTGCCATTTCTGGTACTGTTTTAAACAAACCACATCAAACAATTTATACCGTTCATATCAAAGTAAGACAAGTAAAGAGTGAAAAATTTATCCTTGTCTGCAAATGCCAGTTTCAAGAGCTTAACTGTTTGGTTGTGGGGGTAAATTTCACTGGGATAAGTTTCATTTATCATGGATTAAAAGAAGCTGCATAAATCCTTAGAAAGGCTTCACCATTGCTTTGATTTCTTGCCATGCACTGCTTGTTTATTTTGATTCAATTTCATGTAGTAGCATGAAATTCATGCCAAAATTTTTCTGATAGTCCTGACTGATGGATTACTTCCTATCTGTGCTGCTCAGCTTCAAGCACTTCTGTTTATGCCACCTCTGCCTTTCTTCAGCTCTACAATATGCACTTGCAGACCTGCTCATAGCCTCTTCTGTATCTCTCTTTTGCTGCTAATTTACTTTTTTAAAATTTCCTCTTATTTATCTCAAGAGTCATAGAATATCCTGAGAGAGAGGGACCTGCATGTATCATCGAGTCCAACTCCTGACCTTGCACAGCACAGCCCCAAAAATCACACCATGTGCCTGAGGGCATTATCCAAATGCTCCTTGAACTCTGTCAGGCTTGGTGCTATGAACACTTCCCTGTTCCAGTGCCTCACCACTGTCTGGGTGAAGAACCTTCTCCTAATATCCAACCTAAGCCTCCCACAGCTTCATACCATTTCCATGGGTCCTATTTATACTCACTTCAGATATTGTTTCCAGGCCAAACCCTTTTACTCACCACATTACTCACACAGCATTTTTTCCTCTTCCTGCCTAAACTCTTCTTTCTCCTTCCTCCTGGGAGAGAAATGGCTCCAAGGATGGACTCACACAGGCAGGCCATTAGGAGTGAGCTGGTAGTTCACAAGGCTGAAGGAGACTGGTTCTGCTTCCCTGAACTCTTTACGGGATGTCTCACTACACGTATTTCTCTGTGTTTTTTTCCTGTTGACAATCACGGATTTTTTTCATCATTTTCTGTCAGTTTGCTCTCACTCTGGGCTCTTCCTTTTGTTGACACTGACACTGTCAGCTTCCCTCATCAGCTTTGCTCCTTTCTTAATGGCACACAGAGACACAATTCAGTTCCTGTGGTTTGACACTGGGGAACCCTTCCCTACGGTGCGATTACAGCCTTATCCCACACTGGAGGAGCCTTTCTTTCTCCTGCTTCTGATGCTGCATAGTATAAAAACCAGAATTTTACAGTTCAGCTCTAGCAGTCCCTGCCCTAGACTTCACAAATGTTGCTCCCTGCACTCATTTATCCCCAGCAAAAAACCTAAATAAATGAATTTTACAGCCTAATGGCTGCTGTTTTCTACCCTGGGCTGGGAAGACAGCTGTGGCACATTTACAGATGCAGCTCAGAGGTCTGAGGCCACCAGGTCTCCAGGATCTTGGCTCAGAGAGTCTCCCTGCCAACCTGCTTTTGCTGTCAATTATTTCCAGCTGATGAGGGACCCACTGCAGGAGCACGAAGGAAAGGCACCACTTCAACAGCTTTCACTGCTTGTCTTTGCTTCACTTGCCACAAGACTTGCTGTGCTCTCATTTCCCAGCTCTCTTCTTATTTCATAATTTCTTACTATTTTTTACTGCTTCACAACTTCAGAGACCATATCTGGGGTCTACTAAATTGATAGGAAAAGTTGATTTCTATGGGGACGGTTTTCAAATCGTCTTTATTTAACAATAGAGGGAATATTATCTGGTGTCACATAAGCACACCGACTATGGAAATCAATGGGACTTAGATTGCTAAGCCATTTAAGTCTGTTTAAACATGGTACCCATGGTTTACACAGGCTATGAAAGAAACACTTTGTTAAATGCCCAGAAGGAACTTATAAAGTATTTAGAGCACACTGGTACCTCTGAGAGGAGGAATCTTAGACTCTTCAATTAAAATATCTCAAAATAGACCACGAATTTGAATCTAACCCAAACATTCCTCCAGTGTTGGAGTGGGAATAGATGTCCTTCAAATATGCTGCTGCAGGTAATTTGCACAGCCAAAAGGAGGGAATGGGACCAGGTGGAAATCTAGCTAATAACAGGACTGGCTCCATTCTGCCTCACTTTGTAACTCGCAGTTCCAGGTCCTGGGGCTTGTCAGACAAGATGGCACAAAAGCGGGGTTGCATAAATCTTAAGTTTTGGCTTCATCCTTCCATTTTGGGCTCAGAAGTTCTGGATACAGAAAGCCAGTGTGCTGCCAATGCAGATAAGGTGAAAGGAGTATCTTGAAAAGCTTTAATTGAGACAGTCATTAAGAGCTGTTTAAGAACAGTGAGGGGCTGGAGCTAGCACGTTATGGTGTCTTTTGTCCAGGAACTGCTGAGGTTCATAAAAGCATTTGGCCTGAAAACTGAGAGGATGAAAGGATACATAAAATGAAATTTCCAAAATTGAAGAAGGCAACCCCCTGCCTTTCAGCAACACCAACCACCGTGAATATATCATCCAAAAACTCAGACTCCGCCCTGAATTCTGAGTCAAAATGAAAATTTAACATTAAATTCTTAAAATTAAAACTTCTTGCAGATTTGTGCCCAGGAAACTGCCTGCCTCTGCAGGATCTTGACCTCTGACAACAACTCTGCTCCTCAGGGCAGAGCTCCTTTAACTCCGGAGATGGGCAGAAAGTGGGACTGGGGGAAGCGAAGGACGAGGAGCTGCTGCCAGGAGGTTTCCAGTTGAGATGTGGGAGCTAACACTGCTCCTCAGCCAGATCAGGGCTGTGAAACACCTTCCCACAAGGATTAGAACAAATGCCAGCTCTACAGCTTTCACAAGAAAATACAAATTCACTTCTGTGGTTTAAGCTTTCCCCTAAGAGTTTCACCACTAAACTCGCAAATATGACTTCTGCAAGGGAAAGAAAATAGGATGGGAAAAATAGCTATCCTGCAATTCAGGTTTATGGCAGGGCATCTTCTACGGCAAATTTCTACAACGTTACGCAACTCAGCAGTAACAGGTTTTAAAATCCATTGTAAGAGTGAACTAATTCTTTACTAAATTGTAGCAAAGAGTTAAAGCAAAACAGCTCCAGAAAAGCTTAATGATTATCTTTATAATTTTTTTTCTCACAGATATAAAAATGGTAGGCAGAAAAAGCAACATAAGTAATTTGAGTCCTTACTTTTACAGAAATTAGCACCAAGACCAATTGTTATCACAAGAGGATTTTCTGCAACTGATCTTTCACAAATATTTACACAATAGATCTTTCAACTGACGAAAATGAATGCAATTGAACTAGCTGTGGTGCTGCACGGAAAGCAAACACACACTGCTGTAAGACCTCAAACAGATAACAGAAAAAAAATCAGGCACCTTGCATTTTGCAGAACAAACAAGACAACTGCATTCTGTGCAGCAACCCTTCTGTGTGAGCATTTATGGTGATTAAATACAAGAAAATGCACTGGAGAACGTTTGATTCTAGTCTGAGACTGTAAGCAGGCACTCTGCTTTAAATTTCTGTCAGCTCAGGGCTTCGGTTACTGCTGGAATACATATTTGGATATGCATTGTCAGACTGTACCAGAACAGCTTACAAGGGTAATGTTTAGGACTAATGTTTTTTTAAGCAAAATTCAAGAACTACCACTTGACTTAATAACATATCTCAAGCCTGGGATGGATAAACGTGGACCTAGAAGGAGAGGCATTGACTTTTCTTACCTTCCAAAAAGGCTGTAGAAAAGAGATTTTAAAAGTGCACCTGAAATTTGTTCTGCAACAGGTTCCTAATCAGATCAATAAATAGTTTTTGATTTTCAGTAGCTGATCTCTAGATCTAGAAAGGCATAGAATGGCTCCAGGCCTAGAAAGGCTCAAAGGGTTCCACAGAAATGCCAGCCAGTATCTAAGAAAAAACTCCAAAAGGCTTCCAAACTATCCAAGGAGAAAGATCCAGTGGCTCTCTAGCCATGCTGCAGAAGCCATGGATTCCCCTGCTCCAAAAGCAGTAGATCTAGGAAGGCCCCATACCTTAAAAAATCCTAGATGCCTTCAGAAAGACCCTTGACATCTCTAGCGAAGTCCTGAATATCTGGATCTCAGGCTTCTAGCAGTTTCTAGACCCAGAAAGCTAAAGGAATCCCTAACAAATACTAGGTCTAGAAATGTCCTTTTAAAACCTCTTCCTTATTCCTTCAAACCAAATACAAAAAAAATGAAGCAAATAGCATAAATCCTTCTGGCTGGCTGAAAGCATACAAAAATAATTTCACAATGACATTAGTTCCTTAGAGCTAGACTACTTATACAAGTTTAAACCACTTGAACTCTTCTAATTCCCTAAATTTTTGGCACACCTTTCATGAGCCACCCAATAGACTTATTATAGTTCATGGCAGCAATAGCAAAAATCACATTGGTTTTATTGTCACTGTTGATATGGACAAAGAATTTTAATTCTGAAGTGGCAAGCAAAAAGGAAGAAAAAAGAAATACATATGGATGGAGGACCTAAAGGGTTTTACATCATATCATGACTTTCTCTGGTTCTCACCAGAGACAACTATGTGCTGTTCAGTTTCCCATTTTGCTTTGAGCAGTTGATTGAATGGCCATTGAGTGATGTTCAGACATTTATGATTCCTGCAATGTGACCTACATTGCTAAACTTCATAAATTTATTCTCCAAGGCAGTGTATCATTTTGCATGCCATACTCATCCCAAAGGAAGCTATCAGCAGGAGATGAGGCCCAGTTTGTAAAAGCTGAATGTCCTTCAGACATTTTTAACTAATTTGTTTGTAAATGTGTTATTGTCAGAGTAACATACTGTATAAAATGGTGCTCTCTATCATTCTGTTTGCAGCTCTCTGTGACCTGAACCCCATAAAGCACAGCTCTAAGCACACCTTCTGTGTGGCGCACTACAAATGGGTCCAACCCATTTCTGTCTTGACATTTGCCATTTTTTTCCCCCACTGACACAGTGTCTTTTCACTATCTTTTCCCTTGGCACAACCAATGGTAGAAAACATGCTGCAGCAAACATGGTATTGTGGAGAGGAGAAATCAGGCTTCCTTAGCTGTCACTGCCCAGGCTGCAGCTCCTGCCACAGTCCTTGCTCTGACCAAGCCAATGCAAAAATTTCTATCCCTGCAGTGTGTGACAGCTCTGCAGGACAGACCACCTCTGGTGCCTGCTGCTCTCAAACCTGCCCTGTACTCAAACTCCAGACTTGTGACAACCCATTTGGTTGTCGCTCCCCTGGCCCCCTCCCTAAAAAAAAAGCTGTGCAACATTTCCAAATGGCCAAACCAGAATACGGAGGCAGTAAAGACAGCTCCACATAGAGCTCAGTTATTACTGTTACTCACTTAGTAACACAAAAAACCTGTTACATCTGTGGGAGGTCCTTTAGACCATAAATATGTGAAGGGCTGCTTGGTGAGAGGAGGAAAGCAACATGCACACAGTTCTAGTCCTGAGGAATTTGAAAAACATGGCTAATGTAGGAGTTGCTTCCATCAACATAGCTGTTTCTTAAATCACAGGCAAACCTTGCTAGTGGATGTGGATGAACCACTGAATTAAAACAAAAGGAGGGGCTTTGCCTGCTTGGCTTGGCTCTGCATGTTCCCTTCAACACCCACCTTCTTTTCTCAGCAGACTGATTTGGGCCTTGGAGTCCAGGGTGGCAGGGACCAGCTTTCACTGTCTGATTACTTATGGCAGCTCTGCAGTGTATGGAGAAACCACATACACCTGTATGCATACAGACACAGGGTGTATGCATGCACAGATAACAGATTAGGTATCAGTATCTCCTTCATGCTTACATCTTGACCATTATGTGTCTGCAACAGACGAAACAAGTCAGATGTAGTAGCCAATATATCTCAACACACTGCAGCTCCCACCAGTCTGGCAAAGCTGTACTGAACATTTTCAGCAGTGCAATTCAACACAGTAGAGATGGCCTCTGCCAAAAATAACTGATCCACTTGACTCCATCGTACTGAAACCATATTTAGATAAGAGAGATAATCAAAGGCTACTTGCACATATGGAATAAAAGGTGGAGCGTTGAGAGAAGTTGGTTGCTCATGATAGACTGACAGGAGAGCCCAAAATAAGACAGGCCTCTCATCTGGGAACCCATTCCCCAGACAGCTAAGAGAGGGTCAGGAGTTTGTGGAGCTTGGCAATGTGCCATGGGTGGTGGGTGAGCTGGAGGAAGTCTGGGGGTGGCAAGGCAGCTTAGATGAGCTGGAATTGGTGGGTGGTTATGTGCAAGGGCTTTGTGTGTGTGCAGGCAGCATTTGGTGAGTGTGGAGGTTTCTTTGAGTTGGAAGGATGCACCGGAGAGCACCTGGACTCAGCTGCTCCCTTCCCACCAGCCATCCAAATCTTACAGAAGGTTTTCCCTTCTTGCAATTGCTTATTAGAAACAAATTTGTGGAAAAGGAATTAAAACCTGTCTCTGTGTGGCAAGAAGTAAGAGGAAAGTCATGAGCAGAAGTCTCCTTCACTTCCCCATCAAGTGTCTAACACTGCCTCAACAATCAAAGGAAAGGGTGCAATCGCTGGAAGAGTTCATTAAAATGTACATAGTCTTTTACTCAGTTGTAATGGATTATTTATGGCAGATAATTGAAATAAATTGCTGTTTTGCAGGTGCCCAATACAAACAGAATATTTAGGCTTTAAAGGAGAAATTGCAGTGTGACTTCATCGGATGCTATCTTGCTTCTACGACTAATATTTCAAATTCAGTGATAGAATAATTTGATTGGAATATAAATTAGCTCTGATGAAACCAGCCTGCTTTCTGTTTAATATTCAAAAAATCAAATGATACACCTACAAGTTTGATTTATGAGCTCTCAGACTTTTTTTCACCTGAGGTCCTAATCCTATGACAGTCTTTTCTCTCAGCTCCTGCTGAAGAGTGGCCACTTAGCTGCTCCTCTACCCCGGGAAAAGATTATTTTCCCTTATATCTGAAAATCCTTTTTTTAAAAAGGCTTTCAGCTTGGTTTTTCTTCGAAGTATGGATGCTAGTGACTGCTTGTTCCTGCATATGCTATCACGGCTGGAACGATTTTGTTTAGACTTATGGTTTCCGAAGAGTAACAATTAATTGGAGGGACGCCTCATTTTTGAAAAGGTTTGAAAATGCCTCAGTGAAGACCTGTTCTGGTCTATTTTTCAGAAGCACATACTTTCTTGTGAGATACAGCTGCTCCTTGCTACACACTCGCCTCTCACTACCCTTTCAATTAGGCTTGGTGAAGTCCTGGTTCCACTGAAGTCAGTGGCAAAACAGTTGCTGACTTTGCTGGGGCCACGACTTCTACTCTAGTTATCTTTTCTGGTACTCCAGCAAAGCCAGAGAAGAAAGAATATGAAATTAAGCAGTAGAGTAAAAGAACCAGAGAACAAGATGTCTTTATTTTGGAAAAGAAAAAACACCTTTTGTGAGCTCCTTCATCCAGCAAGACCCAGAAAAAATAATAAAGCTCTTTTCTAAAAAGAAAAAAGCTCTGAAAGTCTTCTGTAAGGGAAGACCATGAATAAAATAAAAGGGTCTTTAAATTGTTATTTTTGCTTTGTGTGTTTTTGTTCAGCAATTTCACAAATACATATAAGACGTGTTTCTGCAAATCACTGAAAAACACAGGTCAGCAATGTGGAATATTTATGCTGCATTAATTACACACAGCTAGAAGAATGTATCAGAAGACACAGGGAGAGGACTAAAAGGAAAGGAAGAGCAGGAGTAGTTTTGCAATACTTTGCTACAATGAAAACAAAGTTGTTCCTTTCTGATGGCACAATTAGAATATTATGCATCTAGTGTTCAAATATGCCTTTTGTTCTTTCTGCTTTTACAAGAATGCAGTTTATAATGTCGGGTACTAAGAGAAACACCTAAAGGAATAGTGTGTATTCTGACCTGCAATACTAATTAATTAATCAGCCCCATGTAATCCTGCAGTTGCTCTGCAATATTCTACTCTCAACCTGGCTTAAAAGTACTTCAGCCTAGGATCAATTTGGTTTTGTGCTGGCAGCTCACTTCCCCTGTTCTCACCCGGTCATCAGATCATATTTTTGTCTTTCACATTTTTCTTTCCTTCCTCCAAACGTAGCCAGCGAAAGCTCTGTTCAGGCTGTGCTTGCTCCGATGAGCAGACCCTCATTGCTGCTTTCAAGCGAGGTCACCATGTCCTGGGAGCTTTTTGTTCTGCTCAAAAGGCTTCCACAATGCCACTGAAGCATATTGTGCCTGTGCAGATGCTGCTGGGGAGCGCCTGCAGCACTTGTGACTGCGGGAGCAGTGTCAGCGTTTGCATTTTAGAGATATATAATACATTTTCAAGCAATTCTGCTCATCTTTACTCCTGTTTCCCAGCAGTCTGTCTCTCACTTCACTATTTCAAGTAGGTCATCAACAGCATTACTTATTGCCCTCTCCCCTCTCCTCCATCATTCAAAGCAGGCTGTCCAGGACACGACATTCCTGCCACGCATGGGTCGCCTTTAAACCCTGTTCTAGAAATCTGCCTTTTAATGTGACCCGTGCAAGCAAATTGCCTACGTAAGGAACACTGTCACATTTTTATAAGGGAGCAAAACATTTTGCAGTGTCACTGAAGTTTATGTGAGGCAACAATATAGATGGTTCCCTCACGTGGAGAACTGCTGAACAAAGGCTGATGAAGTGCAAATGTCAAGAAAAAGTCTTCAAACCAGACCTTTCATTTTGGAACACAGCAGTGACAGTTATTAACATCATCAATCAGGTCGGAGCTATTGCTTTGGCACAGACTCATGCCTAGTGGGACTGACATAAGCACGAGAACAAGGCCATGGTTACAGGCAAAGAAAAAGCTCTTGGGATTCATTTTATGTTGACTTGCAAATGTTTGGTCTCTGTATTTGCAGTGACTGTTCTCGAGATTGGTTTAAACAGCTCCCAAATAATACCTGCAGCCACTCACACAGATATAAATGACTTGTGGTTTGGAGCAGTGGAAATTCAGCCTACATATTTCTCATGGGAGGGAAGATATAGGATGAAATTGCAAGATGGCAGAAATATCTGCTAATTCTCTCCTCAGCTTTCACTGTAGCAATGGAGGCAGAACAGCAAAGCTTATCACTCAAGATGAGCTGTAGTGTTTTTACTTTCACACAAAAACTCCCACAACGTCAATATAACTTCCAAGAACACTGGATCTGATGAAGTCTGGTTTCCTAAGGACTTCTGTCGCATGGCTGACTGACTTGGGAGTTTAATAAGATCCAAGTGTGAAATGAAGTTTTCTTGTGAATGGGGCATTTATTACATCCTGAGTGGAATCTCTGGAGTTTAATAAAAGAAAGCTTATGCTGCAATATTTCCTTTTGAAAGGGCACTTTAGGTCTCTGTCCTCCAACTGGATTAATATTTTTTATGGAACATGTAGGAATTTAATTGCTGTGAAGGCGGGTGTTTCTCTACAAATTTGTTTGAAATTGGGCCAAGCTTTTAATTTACTGTGAGGAAAATACTGACTGACAGACAGACAGACAGACACATACCCACGCAAGGTGCTCTCATTTGCTATCAATAACCAGGCTAAAAAATGTCAGTGTACCCTAGGGATGTGCAAACATGAAGAGAATGTGTACATGTGAGATAAAAAGCAATCTAGAGAGGCCTCTGGTCTAGACGAGGATCCAGCCCAAAGCCATCTGGCAGTGAAACAGAATGACGATCCCATCTCTTTTCTTTCTCTCTCCATCCCACTCCCTTCCTTCGGCACTCCTGTTGTGGCTCATGACCACATGAGGTCCTGGCATCAAGAGTGAGTGTTGAGCATATACACAAAGATATTCACATGCATAGCTCTGAAGAGTCATTTTCTTTAGATTTTATCTCTCTATTAACTAATCCAAGAACACTGCAATCGAAGAACACAAATTATCTGTGCAGAGAAGAAAAGTCATCCAAGTTCTGTACAGGCTGAAACAGCACTGAGAATGCTGGTGCACGATATAAACACTTCAACTGAGTATCCCTTTCCTTCTAAATTCAGATTAACATCCCTCAGTGAAGTATGAGATCAAAGTAATTAGTCAGAGCTTGGTCGTTTATTTGCCACAACATAAAATCCTTTCAGCCCCAGCTGTCCTTCCCTCCCCTGGTTATGAATGCAGAATATTATGCTTAAGAAGGAGAAGGTGGTATATAACAAACACATAATGATTACTAAGAATAATACCATGAAAACTGATATTTGAATAAATGATTAAACCCTTTCATAATCAACTCATTTATTATAGTGAATGCCTTAAAGTGAAAGCATGTCATTTATGGTGGTGTTTGCAATGGACAGTTACTCTATGTATTTACTCCAAAGTACATTTTTGTACTTCAGTAAATTAAGAAATACTGATTTTGGGCAAGTTGTTGATTTTACTGTCAGAACAAATTTAGCTTTGAGAAATGATTTTATTAACCTGTTTCATACGTCTCTCTAAAAACACAATTTGTGAGCAACCCACATTCGCTTGATTTAAATGCCATTTGGAACTTAGCCAAAAACTAATTTAAGTGGAGATGGGCCAAATTCATTTTTCATTTATGTTTATGCCGTTCTGGAATAAACTCAGCAGTCTTGCAAGGATATGCTCTTGTTTCTAAGTGAAAATATCATTCCCTTATTTTCATTGATACAATTCCAGATTACCATGCTTGACTTCAAGGGGATGCGATTATTTCTTAGGGTTTTCTGGTTATCAGCAACAATTTTGGAAGAAGATGACTGAGCAAATTTGATACAGTTACTTTTCAGAACATGCATTCTCGGCATTTATTTCATGCCTGTGATTTACTGTGTACGCGAAAAACCTCAAAGGTGTGGATTTTGTGAAAAATTTCAATAAAGAGGCTTACTTAAACCCCCACAAAACAAATCCTCCAAACAAGAAATGCTTCCAAAGGCTCTGTGTTGCAGAGTGTCCACAATATGACTTCACTTACCAGTGAAAAATTATACAGAAAATTATATAGTATTGCTACCCTTAGAAAATGAGACTGGCCACTTTGTAGGGACATGCTTATATGCCATAATTTATTATGGGTTTTTTTAAAATATTTTCTGTTATGCATTCACAATTTAATTGAAGATTATCTCAATTTATGGGGCAAGACCATATCTTAGTTTCCCAGAACGCTGACAAAATAAAAAAATTTTGAGAAATGCGTAGGAATATTTTCCTGTAGGTGCTGCAGCATGGAAGCACCTGGAGTATTCATGGAAAAAAAAAAGTGTTTATTCCTGCTTCTGTGGAAAGGAGACCCTTGCCCAGATGAATGAAGAATGATTTGCTCTATGACATCTTTTTTTTTACCCCTGACTTTGCAGAAGCCCATCCTCCATGGCATTGGAACTATGTTGTAGGGTGAGGTAAATGAAACCTGTCTCTGGCAAGCAGCCAGCCTATGAAAAACTAGGATTTTAGGACTATTTAAATCTACTTTACAATTTTAGCACATTTGATTTCAGCCCAAAATGTTTACTTTTAAAATTTAGTTTTAATTTAATAAATAAATAATTTTATTTCTATATTTGCCAGACCCCCTGCTGAGGCTTATTTGCTAACGGGTAGTTGCATTTTTTGAAAGGAAATGAAAACTATTAAAACTCCCTATTTGAGATTTAGTGAGACATTTTCTTACTGAGCAAAATCAGCAAAAATTTGAACACAAATACACAGCACATATTACATTAGGCAAATAAAGCAATTATTTGTACAGCCTGAGAGTGCAGATCCAGAAGGAGAAGGCAGGGAGCAGACGCTGCACTTGGCACCCTTCCCTGACCTCAGAGATACCTAATCTGGTTATGGGTGCCCCAGGCAGTTGTTAGATGTATCCAAGAAGCAAGTAAATGTGCTCCAGGCAGCTGTGGGTTCCATGAAGCATCGCTCCTGCCAGCTGGTGGGCAGCAGTGGAGAGGGAATGCTGCTGGCTGTCAGCTCCTGCTCGGCACCTGCAGGACTGGCTGGCCTCAAGGAGAGGGGCCAGAGCAGGAGCCAAGGTGCCCAGAAGCTGTATAATCCTAAAACAATTACTAGGCTAATTTAAGCTTGGGTTTAGCACAACTAAGTCAGTTGACCCTGCTCCGCTTTATATGAAATAATTACACATCAACAGGACCAGAGAGAATACAAAGGCCTGTCTGTCCTAGAACTGGGAACACGGAGGCTGAGGTTCCCCTCCCCATATTTGCAAACACGTAGGGTCCACTGAAACACTAAACACACGAAAGCACAAGAAGTTTCACCTCAACATGAGGAAGAATTTCTTTATGTTGAGCATGGCAGAGCACTGGAACAGCTGCCCAGGGAGGTCGTGGAGTCTCCCTCTCTGGAGATGTCCAGACCCCCCTGGATGCATTCCTGTGTCACCTGCTCCAGGTGACTCTGCCTTGGCAGGGGTTGGATTGGGTGATCTCCAGAGATCCCTTCCAGCCATAAGAATTCTGTGATTCGGTGATGTGAAATGGAACACAGACACATTTTCTTGTTCTGATTCTAGTAATAAAATCCCCAAGTGCTTCTGTGACAGCAGCATTAGATTCCTTCACTTTACCCTGAGAAAGTTGATAACTACCCAAAACATTGATCCCACGTTCTTCAGGTAGGCAAGACCACAGTCATTTGCTATTACTCAAAATGTACTTAGAAACAAGCAACAAGCTCTTACCATTGTTATGCATTCTATTTTAACTGTGATTTTCCAGTTGTGAAGGACAGAGGAAAGGGCAGGGAGAAAATGAAATGAAAAATTAACCTGATCCTGGTTATTAGCTTACATAGTCCATAATAGCTTAGTATGTCACTTGAATGCCTCAAGATTTTTTCAAGTACAGCTTCTCCCCTGTTTTGAAGCTGATTAATTCAATTATCTCTTGGCAAAGGCCAAGTCCTTCCTCGTGCTGTCTGTAAGTGTGGCTCACTGACTAGTCAAGAATACCATTTATGTTTCTCCATGATTATCTGTATTTCTTTTTTAGCATAAACTAGAGATGCAATAAGTTCTTTTATTCCTATTTCTTTTACCATGCTCTTGACATAAGAACTGAAAAGCATTTTGAGAAACTGAAATGCAATAGCGTCACCACAATACTGCTATGATGTAATTACTTACCGTAATGCTCCTCCATGACTTAGAACAGATTTAGATGTAAACAGAATATTCATTTTTTTCCATTTACTAGTTCAAGCAAATCAGTCTGAATGCTGGACTAAAGAAAAGCACTTCAAACTTCTGATTAACTTCTTAGAACATCTATCTCAGAGTAGCAACTTTCTAAAGTAGTTTGTATTCTTTACATCAGCCCCTCTATACATTCACAAGCCATCTCCTGGGAAAAAAATCAAGTGTGGTTTTACATTTACACACCTTAAAATAATCATGTGAGTGGAAGAGTTATTCCACACTGTGCCATTCAGAATCATCTGACTCATCCAGCATATTCGATACACAGTCTTGGTACAAGAAGGTAAGTGATCTGTCTCTACAATGTGTATAAAGTGACAACACATAAAAACGAGGTGTCTACCTGAGTGATGTCCATCCCAGAGTCACAGCTCAATGGCTGGGTTGATGTGAGGCCATTTGAACCTATTATTGTTGTGATCACACCGTTCTCATCAATTTTCCGTATCATTGTACCATCAACGAAGTAAATAAATCCGTGCTTATCTACAGTGATACCTGGACGAAGGGGAAGGGTAAAAGAGTGTTAGTACTGGCATTATCTCGACTAAAAAGTATGAGCTTAAAAGGTTTCCTCTCTTCTTAGACTCCAAAAACCTGCTGATTTAAAAAAGTATGACTTTTTCCCCCCACCCATTACTATTTGAGGCTTATACAAACTGTATATGGAAAGTTCATACCCATCTATCAGACTGACTTTAAGAGAAAGAGGGAAGATGTGAGGATGAAACAAAATGAAACAGCAGAGGCTTTGCTTGTAATGTAATTTTACAGACATAGAACAAGGCTCTTCAATAACTTCATGTCTATCACAAAGTGGGCAAGATTAGCTTTTCTAAAACTTACCTCACAGTTGATTTTTCTTCATTTTCATTTCACTTTCTTCATTCTTATGCAGAGACAATTTTTTAATTGCTGTACTCTCTGAATGATGAGAGTGTCTGAGCAAGGAAGAAGCATCCACAGAAGGCCAAAGAGACCTGTTCTGATAGGGGCTGTACAAACAAATGGTGCAGACCAGGCTCTGCTCAGCAGGCAGAAGGAGAAGCTGTGCTGCAGGATGTACCACAGTGCAGTGCTGCCCAAAATGATGGTCCTGCACTAGAACCAGGCTCATGACAGCTGTGGGCACCAGCAGGAGCTGGGGCAGTTCTCCCACTCCTGGATCTGCAACAGCTCCTGCAGCACTGCACTGCACAGGAGGGATGGAACTCAAATGCCAGGGCTCTGAAAGGTCACAGTCCTCTGTATTTCAGTGGGGAAACTGAGGAATGGAAGGTTTGCTGTCTCCCACCAGCAGCTTTGGGACAGCCATGCCACAACACATGCCCAGCCTTGTTCTGCCCCAGCCTAACAGCTCTCCTGCAGTTCTTCCTGCATTCAATTTGAACAGTAAGATCTTATTTCCCTCAAATCCTGAAAATATAACTAGAAGAGCACTTCTATTCATGTTAGACTTGTGAAACCCTTTCTACCAAAACCGCTCAATTTCTTGCTTTAAACTACTTCATAATTTCCCATTTAAAGTTGCATAACTTTGCAATTATAGCAGCTGCTGTGCACAGCCAAGCTAATCTAATAATGAATTTATGTTCTGCTACACAGAAATGAAAGGCAGAGGACTTGAACAGATGGTTTGGACAGTGGCTTATATCGTTCTTGATTTTTGTCCCCTGCATTTAGCACAACTGAAGGCTGCATGTACTCTAAGTTTACAAAACACTTGTCTGCAGGCCAGTTCAGGATCCCACACAGCAATTCCACATGTCATTAAAAAAGAAAAATAGCCTCAAACGGAATTTCCTCAGCTTACAACCCCATCTCCTTATATTTAAGTTTTTTTTTTTTTAATATACAGGAACAGTTACAGCTAGGGGAAAGGGAGATTTAGCAGTCTGGGGGGCAGAGACAGGACCAGGAAGCCCTGATGCAGAACATGCATGTCCCATGGGGCTGGGAAAAGGGGGGAATGGTCTCCCCAAGCCCCTAAATATATCTTTACCTGGCAGCTGGAAACGCCTGGGGATTGAGTTTGAGTTGCATACATAACTGAGTGTTATATACTTTCTCTTGCAGTGTTAACACCCGGGGGCAGGCTCCCAAGACAAATTGCCCATGACTGCTTCTGAGGTGCCTCTTCACCGCAGGTGATGGTCAGACACCTTGCAAAGGTCTGAGGGCATGATCACAAAATTCTGAGGGTATCATCACATAAAAAATCCAAAAGCCACAGCAGTTAACTTTAGTGTGTAACACTCCCTACTGCATCCAGCTCTCAGGTTATCAGCACAGTGCTGGGAGTTGAAAGTAATTTAAATTGCCAAAGTATCCGTCTGGCTGTGAACTGCTGTTACAGGAGGGTATTCACCATCCTGTCACCTCCTCCATCCAGGACAAAAAGTGTCCATGGACTGCTAAGTGCCCAAGGTACAGGGCTAGACTACATCTCATTATGTGAGATGGCTGAAGGTTCTGCAGGACAGATGTCACCTGGGGAACTGAAATCATCTGGTGGGGGCTGGATGGGTCAGCTGGGGAAAACCGGGAGGTTATAAAAAGGCTAAAGGAGGAGCAGGCAGTCTCAGAGCATGACTCCCTGCCAGCCTGCGAGCTAATAAATCGTGACTCCTTGGTACTGGCTCCCTTAGAGGATCTTCAGTCTTTAATTAGAAAGTAACTGTGCCTTTGGAAACTCCAGAATGACTGGCAAGCTCCTGGCTGTCATCTGCTTCTGAGAAGTCCAAACTCAAAAGGCTGAAGGTTTGAAGGTGAGCTGAGGTAAAGAGCCAGTCTGGGAAGCAAGGAGGTTCGTGTTGGTGTTGGGGGTGACCTGTGTATTCCAGTTTTGGCAAGGGATGGTCCCTTGTACCTCTATCTCACTGATACTGCATCATGTAGCGATATTAGATGGGATCTGATTTGCTTTCCAGTGTGGTTCACAAGCTGAAATGAGAAAGCTGATGTGGGTGGGAAGGGCAGCACATGTGCTGTGTCTGAGCCTGCCTTTGCAGAGGGGAGGTGCTGCACGGTAAGAGAGGAGCTTTGCTTCTCAGCTGGATCAGATCCACACCACAGATAACACAAGGCCAGGATCTGTCACTAGGGCAAGTGCATCTTGTGTTTTGCGCAATTTCCCTGAGAACAGATGGCTGTGTTGGCTGCAAACCATCCATTATATAAAAATCAAAAATTATGCTGCAATGAAATAAAGCTACTCAGCTGTGTTGTTGAATGGATTTCAAACACTGACTATATAAGAAAACCAAGGATTTCTTAATGTTTCTAGCGTTCATGTTGCTCTCCAGCCATTGCAGAAAAACAACCTGTCTGCAAGGGAAGGACATATGCCAGTGCTATGGCATAAACAAGCCCATGTCTTCAGTATTTGCACTAAATTCCTGGTACTTCCTAATAAGCCAGTTTCTTCAAGTACCAGTGTACAGATGTTAAACAATGACCTACGGCTTCCAGAGCTTATGACTCTAAAGTAAAACAACACAACTTTACCTATTTGAAAAAATTACTTATGCATTTAAGTCTTGTTGACAAATACCCTACATAAAGCATCCATTGGAAAACAATACAGATTTGTGGCTAAACTGTCCCAATTTATTCATTAGAGTTGGATTCATTAATGCTCCTGTCACATCTTACATGATGCTACATATAATCTGTACTCCAAGAGCTTATTTTTAATCCTTTTCTGACGTACCATGTAACGCAGAATCAAATCACACACAGCACAGCAATTGTGCTTTAATCACCATGGAACTGGGGGAGGAAACATGCACATGCTGAGGGTAATGAATTGCACTTGAGTGCAAGTGGGAACACTGCCCACCCCATGAGCGAGTAAGAAAGGTAATTTTTTTTTTTTTCAGAGGAGATGTAGTTTGTATCAGGCTCTCAGTCTGATTCTCTTTTTCTTTTTTTTAAGGAACTGTAGCACTAAATTTTATGCCCAACTGATGATGTCTTTGGGCACTAAAGGGACCTATGACCTATTGCACAAATGACAGACTTACCCGGCTTCCATACAGATTCCTCATTAAAAGCTGATGTCTGGGTAAGGACAAAATAAATCTGTGCCAGGATTTAGTCCTGTTGTTTGACTCAGAGCTGAGTATCAATCTTGCTGAGTGACATGCTCGTGCTGAAGGACTGGTTTTGGTCATATTTTAGTGGCTGGGAATGTCCTACATAGGGCTGAATTTTGTACCTGAATGTAAAACAGTAGTTTTTAGGAAGATCTATCTCCAGTGGATTTACATGCAGACATTTTGGAACAATATTTATAACACTCAGAGGTCTTTTAATCAGTACCATTTGAATTCTGTTAACTAACATTAAAAATTAACTGCTGGTAATGCTATCAAATGTGGCGACTAAGTATTATCACTAGAAAGACTATGAAGAAAATTTTCCTTTTTATAACTGTTTTCTTCAACAAATAATAACTAGTACAGGGGCTGGGTACACCCATGATAAACACAGGATGGCTATAATCTCTCCTGTTATTTGCTCTCCAGAGTGGTTTTGGTTAAAGGGTTATTTCCCTTGAAAGCTCTGCCTTAGTGCACATACATACACCATTATAAATGCAAATAGCACTCAAAAAGCAAACTGATTGCTTTTTATGTAGTTATCATGGGTATAAATTCAAAACACATATGATCATTCAGTCTAGAAATTTCAGCATTCATGGAGTTAAGCTTATAGTGCTAAAAATAGGGATTAAAAGTAATATAGTAAATTCCTTATTAAGATACTTTCTTTTTTTTCTTTTTTACCCCATATCATATCCCACACTTGCATTCTAAGGGAAATTTTTTTTGGGAACAAATCCTTTTCAGATGTGTGAATAAAGAGCAGCTAGAACTATATGTTGCCCACTTCTAGAAATTCTACTTTACACTTTTTGCTCAGCTATAAACTTACAAATGAGCATTCTATATTGAAAACTTCCAATTAAACTTCTGAAGAATTTTAAAAACAGTATCTACAACTACTGTTGAGGACGGATAAAAGATAATGCCACCTTCTGCTGAAGAACAACTGTATTTAGATGGAACTCGTGATTCTCATAAACTTTTAATAGGAAGAAGTGAATCAAATTGGTTAATTACCATTTTATGGTGTTAAAAGGGCAAATTGCATGCCATCCATTTCTAAACTTCTAAATGTCTTCGGTGCTTTTAATTAAAGCTGCCATCTAGAAACTAAAGCAATTTTATGCAATTAGTTATTTATAAGTTACCATAATACACCACTCAAAATATGATTCAAATGATTTGCAGTCTGTTGCCTTGTGATCTTTGTCATCTTTACTTCCTTACTGTCTCAGCACTAGCTTCAAAATATTCAGTAGTTCTTTGTCAGCTGGAACATGACTTCAGTACTTGCACTTGAGTGTTGTTCTCTTTAGAGATCAGTAGACTTGGAGCAAACAGCATTTTTAACTACTGACTGTGAATGAAAATGTTCAGCTTCCAGCCTGAGACATGATGACTGGGGTCATCCTGCTGACATGGGTGAACAGAAAAGTGAATGATTTATGAATTCAGATGAATGCTAGATGAAATTTAGGAAAAACCTGCTGTCCAAAAAGTTTACAATGTTCTACAAGTTTCCCATACATTGGAAATCATAGGTAGCTAAGGCTACTGAAGAGAAAAATAAGGAGTAAATTTAAATTAATCAAAAATGGCATGAGATTATTTTTTTGCTGATTTTATGATGCATATATGACAATGATTCGAGGCTGCAAATCACTTTGGCTTGTCTATTTCTAACTTTATATATTGCTAATGAAAATCTCACCCCATTCTATTTTCCTTTTTGAATTCTATGGAAAGGTTCAAAAGGTCTTAGGAATTTACAGAATAGCAAAGATTGCTGGAAAAATAGCATTAATCATTACCTTTGACTAAGGGGGTTTGTTGTCACAAAAGGCTATACTAGGAATTTGGTGTGCATCCTACTGAAAGTAAAAGGAATCTTCTAGCTGAACAGGACCAGTCCTAAATGGGCTAAGCAGTCTAAGCAGCTGTTACAATTTTATTTACAATGTATTGCTGAGGATGAGGAGCAACAAGACTGATTATTTTAGGATGCAAGCTACTGGAGTGAACACATCTTTAAAACCATGATTTTTTAAAGTAATATTTCCTTAGCAAAGTAATTGCAAGCAAAATAGATAAAACTACACTGCAGAACTGTTTTTTAAATTATGCTTTCATTGGCGTTTCTATCTCATGGCCATTGGTCCGAGTGAAAAAGTTCTTTGCTACAGCTGTGGATAAGGTATTTTTGTGCATGGGATTTAGAACTTACCCCAGCCTTCCACATTTGCCTGGTGCTTTCTTTGGGGTCTGCTATTGCATCTGTAGTGAGGTCACCATGTACTCTGTACTCAGTGTGCAGCTGAATTTCTCAAGGCCCTGACACGGCCTGCACAGACAGGGTGTGCATCTGCCTTCTAGTTCTAGATGCTGGTCTGGGCCCAGGAGTCAAAAAGCAGACACCACAGGACCTTACATGTTTAAATCTTTAGATTTAGTTCTTGGGCTTCCAAAAGGTGTAAATCACTTCTGATGTTCAGGGTGGCATCACTGGAGGGACCTACTGTTTTCACAGAAGTTAGGCAGCCTGCATTTCCAGCAGAGCTGCCCTGGGTGAGTGCTGGGCACAGACACAAGGTAATGGAAATCGGGTGTTAATCGAACACGTTTCTTACCCTGCTGCCTGGGAGACACTGGAGCTCAGCAAAAATGTGGTAACTTGATTGCCTCAAACTTTCACTGCCTCTGTCAATTATGCTTAGAAAGTCAAATCTATTTACAGGTCTAAAGCCCACTGATTTCAGAAGGGCAGGGTAGGTAAGTGTTTAATGGTGTTGTTTCAAGCACTGGCTTTGCAGGGCTAAGTACAAGTCCCAGCTATTTCCACTCATTTTAGTGCTTCTTACTGCTCCAACACCCGATGACTAATCTAGTTAAAATCAGGACACGATCCCCAAGTGCCTTATCATAAATACTAATCAGATTGTTTAAGAGATTGTGCTGGCGACTAGATGTGCCATAAATAATTTTTATTAAAAAAATCTCCAAACCCACCAAACAGAATTCCCCACCCCAAAATTAAAATCTGTCACTTGGTAAAGTTCAAGTGATTGGAATTCAGTCAATGATTAATATCTTGTGTAGTTACTTCTTCATTTTCAATATCTTCTTGTGTAATAAATGTGTTCAGCTTGTCACAGATCTTATTTTATGTCCCCACCTTGTATAATTTCACATTCTGCTTAAGTACTTGGTCATCTATTACATGACTCATTAGTCTGAGATCTCTACAGAATTAAAGAAAGTTGCAGTAAAAATAATATATTGAAGTTCAAATTTCAACTACATCAGCCATGCATGTTTAAAAGCATCTTTCAAAGTCAGTTCAACATACAGTAGTGCAAGATTAATGTTCACTAAGCCCCATCTCTAGTCCTTCACAGAGAATTGGGAACAGACTGAACAAGGCTACATGTGTTTGCTACCTGTAAAATGAAAGTTGTGGAAAGATGAAATCAGAATTGATTAGTGCCACTTCATGATACCTTCCTGTCTGGCATTTAATTCCTGAACACTAGGCAAAGGCAGTCTTGCCAAACAAAGATAAACACTGAGAAATAAACATTGATGAAAGACTTAAATAATTAAATGACAATCTAGGAGTCTCCTCAAACTTCCCTGCATGTTCAAGGAAGTAGAAAAATAGGTATGAGTTCAGAAAAGTTAAAGCACTATTCAGAGCAACTTTCATCTAGAAAAGTAAGTAAAAAAGAGAATTTGAATTTGCGCCTATTAACATAGCTTTGAGGATGTTACCAAACAGGATTGAGGTACACAAGTGTTACACAGTAGGTATTTCTTATCAATTCTGCAAATGGATAAACAGAGTCCTCTAGATAGCCCTAATTCAGTTACAAGCAGCTGGTAGCAAAAATTAGAGTCCAACTTTTAAGATATAACTAACCAAGGTCACACAACCACTAAATTGAGTCCTTTTTCACATATTATCTTTCTATCAAGTAAGGGGGAAATTTATTTTTCATTTATAATGGGAAAAAGGAATACTCAGGACAAAAATAAGGCAAATGAAGTAAAAAAGCTAATAATATTCCTGTATCAGCTTAAAAATAAATACAAAGTATTCATTGAATAATTCAAGTGATTATATTTACTCATAACTTGGCAATTACTCTGTCTTTGGGACCTACTGTCGCACTGTAAAAATGTCAGAGGTACGAAACTAGAACAATTCATTTATTTCTGTGGTCAAATGCTATATAACACAATACTGTGTGTCTATGTGTCCAAGGATTTTTAAACATGGTTAAGAGTTTTTGTCAAAATTTCCTGCCTCCTAGAGAAAATAGTTTTCTTTACACTGTTTGAATGTTATTTCAATAGAAATATGACATCTTCTGACTTGACAAGTATTTCAAGAACAAGCAAAATAAGTGATCCAAAAGAATCTCTAAAACTGTATTAAAGTATGGGAAACATCTCTGTTTCTTAATAAAGATCTATGGGTACCAGGCAAATACTTCCTTCTACTTTCCAGGGTTATTCAAGCTCTTACAGTTTAGGGGAAAACAAGGACCTGTACCTATTAGGCTGTTACGATGCTACACTGATCACACTCCTGGTGACCACAAGCTGATGGTGCCTTTTTCAGGCCCTGTAGAAAAAGGGCATGTGGCAGTCCAGACTTCCTCGAGATTAAAATAAAAAACGTAACAAATCTGATCATTTCACACTGGTATTTAGAGGAGATGCACAAACCTAAAGCACCTGGGAGTCATTGCCTGAATTTGCCAGTAGAAGAGTCATTGTCTGCTGACAATTTCTTTTTAATAATTGCTGGCTACCCCAGAACTCCTGACTCATGTTTTTATTACTCTTAATTTCTTTATGACTAGAACCTTCTGTTAAGGAAGTATGTAGGGGTATCTTTAAAGTAAATAGCGTATAACAACATTTTCATCAACATATTTCCCCACTAAAAATAAGATGGAACAACTGTATTGTAATTGGATATAATCAATTGTAATCAGAAATAAAACACTGATCACTTTCAGAGTCACACTTTCCTGATAAAGGATCTGAAAACCTTTATTTTCTACTATTTTTAGAAGTGATTCATTACATTAATTAGCTGTCTGAAGATTAACATTTATTTGTACTTACCTCACACTTACCTTCTATCATTAAAGACATGCTAAAGTCACTCTATAATTACAATGTGTCTCTTGCTAAACCTTAAACCAGGATTATTTGCTTGTCTTAGAGGTATTTCTGCCTGGATATACATTCTAATTTCCTACTGATGTACAGCCTTCCTTTATTAGCTCACGAAAAGTAATCAAGCCCCTTCCTTTGAGCCAGCTGTGAGCAGGCGCGGGGAAGCACAGCACAGCACAGCCCACGCAGGGCTCTGCCTTGGGAGCTGCTGAGTACCCTTTGTTCCAGGGATTTCAGTGGGAGTTGAGGGTGATCAGCTGCTCTAGAGCACCAAATCCAGAGACTTTATCGCTGTTCTAATGCACACTGCAAGGGGATTAATTGTGGCTTTGGTGGGGATTCAAGGCTTCACATGCATTTTGCCTGTGACAATACTGGATGTACTCTGACAGGGAGGCTGCAGCAAAAGCTTATTTCACGTGCAGCAGGGGAGATGCTCATCTTTTGCAAAGTGTGTTAATAAGAAAGGACAAACTAGAGTTCCAAATACATTTGATTTTGCTGGCTGATTTGAACAGCTCTGACTTACTGTGTATGAGTAAGCTCTGTTAACATTACAAGACTCACCTGATGCATAAAATCTAAAAAATAGACTTTGAAACCATGTAATTTGCTCAAGAGTTACATATAATTAAATGTTTCTACCCTGCAATTGAAAGGTAATGAAATAGGAGTGCTGTCATACAGGGAAGACTAATCAGAGGATTCAAGCTGGAGCCTGCTGCCCATGCTGGTCCCTCATAAAGGACTGGTTGTACTGTGGACATGAGTAAGCCTCATGAAGTGATTTGGCTTCATAGTTGCTTAAATCATTGCCACAGACACATTTTTGACTCGCTTGCATCTGAGCTCCTAAATAATGGAAGGAAATGACAGATGACCAACACTAAGCACCCCAGATACGGTCTTTTCTTACCTCTTGGGCTGTTGAGAGAGGCCTCGGATGCCTTTCCGCCATCCCCACAGTGACTCTGGTCAAAAGGAAGGCACTGATCACCTGTTCCTGCCACCACGTCTGCGTTTTTGGCCAGATCCTTTGTTTCAGTGAGAGATTTTGCTTTGTAGACTTTTCTGGTGTTGGTATCTGACAAGTAAAGGGATTCTGACACTGGATCAACAGCCAAGTAATATTTATGTGCAGGACTTGTACTAAAACAGAAGAGAAGAGCATCAACGTCAACTTTTTTTTCCTTTTACTTCTCTGTGGCAGCATAACAATTGTATTCTACTTATCTGAAGACATCAGGTCAGTGATCTGAAGAGGACAGAGGCATAAGTGAGAGTAGCTCAAAACACCACCAGCATCCTGCTACAGAGCCTGACCAGTGAGTTATGGATCAGTGAGCTGGGGCAGAGACTGGTACTGGGGGAGCTGGTCTGCCCATCAGTACCAAACCACTCAGGATAAAGCTAGCTGGAGTGACTCTAGCTTAGTTAATATTATCAAACACAAGGCCATTTTTCTGTATCTGATACTAGTACTCTTGGCACTGAAAACAAATCTATGAGTTGCAGCAAAGTGAAACACAGACTGTTCTGCACGGGCACAAATACCCACTCTTGGTTATTTTTATCTGTTTCTAAACCTCAGGAAATATGAAGGTGTGAAATATAGTGCCTTAATTCATGCCGACTCTTATTGTCAGGAGCAAGGCAGAAGGCCAAGTACTGTCAGTGCAACTAGGCATGAATTAATGCACCATAATTCAAGCACTGTCACTGCCTTATTGAGATTATAAAATGTTATTTTAAAAAATATTTACATATGTTAATTAAATGGTGGGGATCATAAATTCTAATCTGAAAACTGGGCTGCATCTTATTATCCAGTAAGACTTTTAGTTTCTTTTTCAGTGCAAAGTTGATTTCCAGTTTGAAGAAATTTTTTAAGCACATGGCACGCCATGCTAGTGTCCTGAGCCTGCTGAGCCTGCAGTGGAGCCTAACTAAAAGTCCAGATAGAGATCCTTTAATCGCTGAAATGATTACTGAAATGGTGGGAGAGAGGCACAGGCTGAGAGTTTAGGTGCTCAGACAGTATTTTTAACAACTACCATGTTCCTCTAAGGGGGAGGAGGAGATTTCTGACAAGTGGCTGGGTTCTATATGCCCAGTTAGATTAGAAAGACTGTAAAAAATACCCCCCTCTTCTTATTTTTTTAAAGAGATATTTTATTAATATTGGTACAATTAACTAACACTTAAGATTGCTGCAACAAAGTTGTGAAGTGAGTTCCTCCTCTCACCTTGGCCAGTTCTGTTTGTGGTGGGTTGACAATGCTTAGTGATATTCCCAGAGCTGGGGAACAGATGTGAAACCCAGTCCAAGCAACCACAGGGAATGTGAGGGCAGTGGTATGATGAAAGATGAGTAAGAGGATGAGCTAAAAGCAATTAATGCCAAAGCATCACCACTACAAAATTTTGTTTGTTGAAAATATCAAGAACCATTTTTGCTCTCTGGATTGAGGTCAGGAGTGACTGACCAGCCAAATGATGACTTTTAAATAAAACATTTCTATGAAAAAAGTTGCAGGGAGAATTCTAGATTTTAAATAAACATGTTGTTCAGTATGCAGCAACTGCAGAGAACCGGGGGTCACTCTATACTCTCCTTGTAGACACATTTTCTGTCATCCTTGCTGTTACATTTAATAGACCAGCTGTTAGAAAACTCTTCATGTTTATGCTTAAAGCCTTGCATACTAAAATGCTTAAAGAGTACTAGTAAAAAATGGAACACAAAAAAAACTTGCTCTTTTTGCAGAAGATATAAGAAGATTTGTAATCAGATATAAATCTGAGTTGATTTAAATTAGCCTTTTGAAAATCTATGAAGTAGACTAGGATTTAAAATTAATCTTTTCAGTACTATTCTGTTCTAAATTTTTCTCAAAGTTTAGTTTCCATTTTTACCAGTCAAACAGCTTTGCTATATCTTATTAAAATTATGATAACAAGAAAAACAAATGGGATAAGTTGTTTGTAAACAGTCAAAACTAAGATCAATGACATTTTTTGCTTACTGGTTGCCAAACTCTCCCTTTTTACACAGTGTTTTCTTTTTACCTGGTAAAAAGAACTCTTTTCCCCCTGCTCTTTCAGATGCCAGAAGTTGTGGAGAGGATTTTGAAGCCTTTTCCTGCCTGGACTGTCAGGAGCCATCTTTTACCTGCAGCTTCTACATGGTTCTTTGAGCATTCTAGAAATTTCCACCATGACTATGACCTTCAGCGCCTCAAGAGAATGGCACACAGTGGGACTGCTGAGTACTCCCCTATTACCTCAAAGACTACATTAACTTCAAGTGATTTCCTCCAATTTTCTACAAAATTCACTTGGACAGAATAGTGACAGAGACAATTATTACTGTAATTTATAGGACTGGGGTACTTGAATATTGTCATAACTTGATTTAATTACGGTTGAAGCTCATCTCAAGAAACTAGTACTAGTGAACAGGTATTAAAAAAAATCTACTTTACAAAAGAAACCTCTCAAGCCTGTAAAGGCTGATTTATGTTCTGAAAGCATTAGAGAAAAATTTAGTTTACAAAGATACTGGTCAGTTTAAAGCAAGTGGAAACAACCCTTCAGTGAAAAAATGGAAACTTGCACTTACCAACTAGAAATTATTCTTCCTTTTTAAGTTTTAATTGTAAAATATATGAGATGTGACATAATCTGGTAAATAATTTATAGTATTCAATAGCAGTCCTGTGGCTAAAATGAGCAATTTCAACCAATACTCTCATGCTGTAAACACAGTTCAGTCCACATGCTGCTCCCTACTACGCCATGAAGTTACTGTCTTATATTGTACTAGTGCTGGTTTATTTATCTCATTTAAGTACTGGAACGCTAAGAAGTTTATTTCTAAGGAGACAGGGTGCCTTGCTGTCTCTTTCTAGCATGCAACATCACTTCTGCAGCTGCATTGTTGGAACCAACTCCCTCACCATCTGTCACAGAAGCCGAATGTGCAACGTTCATTCCTTTAAAGAAATCCCTACATTGCAATGCTAAAATGCCAACTGGAAAGGGGGAAAGCCACTTGCTTTGTCTTTAGCTGGAGCAGCAAGGACTGAGCTGTGACACAGCATCCTCAGTTCGGGGCTCTGCTGTGCGCACTCTGTAACTGGCAGATTTTAAAGCTTGTGGTATCCTGGTGCTCTAAAGCACAGCCCACTGAAGTATAGTGTGTTTCTGCAGCCTTTTTAACTATTTTTTTTGTAGCTAAAGCTCCAGTTTCCTTGGATGGCTAAATCTGTGATCAGTCAAACACCATGTGAAATGGGGATGACAGCTATGAAATGCACTCTCAGTGTTCAGGTTTAAACCTCTCCATCTCTTCTTGGTGATCAGCAAACTGATTTTTAGAGGAAGACTTCACTCCTTCAACGGGAACAAATCAAATCTTCTGTACTATAAACAAAGGTGAATTTGATTAACATTTGTATTTATTAACATTTATATTTATTAAATTCAGAGTGTTTCTCTATATCCAGATTTCTAACAGGACTTTTGTAAGACTGTCTCCTCGAACATGGTTCACATATTAGTTACTATGTTTTACTTACCTGTGTCTTGTGTCTCTATTCCTGGAAAGACAGATTGGGTCAGGTTTAAAAAGAAAGAAAAAGACAAGAAATGTTAGTCCTTGACAGAACTGCATTCTTTGCCTGACTGCTCACAGAGCTGGATCCCACTAACAAAACATTGTTTATCCTCTTACTTGGTATTTCTTTCTCTCAAACTGTTTCCTTCGCACTGCCCACACATTGCCAAGTTAATTCTGAACAATCAGCACACAGAATCATCACCAGCAATGTTAGCTAGGTGGATGTTAAGTAAGAGAAATTTCATGTATTAACATCCAAAATCTTCCCGGCCTTCCCCTCAAAGGGAATGGGAAGCTGGGGTGATAATTACAGGTGAGTCATTAAGGGCAGCACAAGCTCAGCCTCTGGCAGGTCTGTGATGCCAGGTTTGCTCCTGTCTGCTTAAACTGAGCCACATCCTCTGCTGCATGAGGAACAGTGTAATTGTATTAATTGTAAACATGGTAAGTCTATAGGCCCAGTGCTGTGACTTGACATGATACTCTGCTTGTTTGCTGTGGAATTATGCAGTTTTCTTCAAAAATACGCATCATGGTATATTTTAACTTTTGGATAAAATGTATGAAAAACCTCACAGGAAGAAAAATCAGCTTTATTAATTCTTCAATTTGCAGAAACTCATTATGCAAGACCTGTTCTAAAGGCCACTTAAAACATCCTATTTAACTGATGACTAAAAGTAAGAGTAAGTTTTCTGGTAAGTTAGTTTGACAGTTGATGACACACATGGCCACAAAGCAACTTCATGTGGCTATTTCTTCAAGTCCCAAGGTATAAAAGCTCACCCTAGTTTTCACAGGCATATCACAGCCAGGATTATGCACACTAATCAGAGAAAGTCAATTATTTTTTTACCTTAATTCTAATATGCCAATTGAATTTCCAGAGGGAAAGATCCGTCTGACATAATTGAAGTCCCCAATATAGACACTTCCATCAGGCCCAGAAGCGAGTGCAACCGGGGCAAAGAGTTTGCTGTTGAGGGCAAGTCCATTGCAGTTGGAGCAAGAGACACTCCTCTGGTGTCCATTGCCCATCACAGTGGAGATGACTGGAGGCTGCTGGGAAATGAACATGTTTTCCCCATTTCCTTTGTGCAAAATTCCTAGAGGGAGGGGAGGGAAGAAAACAGAGACAAAATAAGCCAAATGTATGGCATTTAAACTATTCTGCAGTTTTGGATTATGAAATCCTGTAGACAGCCAGATTACCAAAATAGCAACAAGCATCAGGTATTTTAAAGACTACCAAAGGGTTCCACTAATCTTTTCCAATTTTGTTCATCCCAAGCTTCACAGCCACCATTTTGTTCAGTAGTGGCTGAACAAAATCATCATAACCAACATCATGAGGAGAACTCATGGTTGGTTAATACTCTAACAAATTGACTGCTAATTGCAGTGCTATCTGATTTCTTGGGGATTACTGCTTTAATATTCATTTTATTCATAAATTTTTATTAGGTAGCAGAAGAATTTCTTAGGCAGTTTGAATATTTAATTAAAGGAGATTAATAGCAGGACTACTATGCATTTTTCACAAAAGAGCACCAAGTGGCAGTACAAAATCAATATTCAAATTTAACTGCGAGTCCTTCATGGTATATGAAAATGGTGCCAAGTGCAGCAAAGCCAAGTTAAGAGTCAAGGAGCAATTTTGAATGTCTTCCCAGCAGTAATATACTACATTCTGCCATAAAGGCTAAAACATCTTCCCAGTGTATTCTAGCACTGCTCTGCAGCATACACTGTTGAAAGTCTTCCCAATTACCAGGTTAGTGATACCAGAACTAGTACAAAGTTGTATTTTCTCAAGCTGATAGCTAAAGTGTTTATTTTAAGTAACAATGTGGTAATATATTTAAGAAGTGTCATTGATACATGTTGTTGCAAGAATTTGGCTATTGCTGAACAGAAGATAGGTACTCTTTTAGAACCTAGTCCAAAGTTTCTTATCTCCCTTGAAAAGCCCAGCATTTCATCAGAAAATTGGCACTATTAAAGGAACAAACACAAGGGAATTTACTTTCTGGAGGACTCATGCTGGGAAATGAGAATATTCTAGACACTGCAGGAAGTACATGTAGAGACATGTCTGAGTTTTCCCAAAATACAGCAAATGTATTTAGGTCTCTACCAACTTGTTTAAACTATTTGTTGTGACTTTCAGGTAAATCTGTAGCTAAAATTCACCTTGGAAATTACTGAATGTTACCACAGCTATTTTGAAGAGAATTATATTTTAAAAAAATTATTTATGAAGAATAGAGGGCAGAATGCATAGATTTGTTTGAATGATAGCTTTAAAAAAAGCATCCTGGAAATATGCCAGTAAAATAAATGGCAATATTCTCTCTTATGTAGTGGATAAAAATACTATGAAATGAAGATGCTGCCCTTTGTCTGAAATTACAATGTTAAGGTAATCTTTCAACATCCTCTTACAAATGCCAGTAAATAATTAGGGCTCTGGAGAATATATTTTGCTGTCAATAAATATAAGTGTGTGCTTAATAACAGGCTTTCGAGCTGCTGCTTTAATTATAGTTGATGCTGTGTTGCACTGGGGTTGAAATTACCTTAAAGCATAAAGTCTCTCTAAAACTACTCCTCCTTACCCCAGACAAATAAAAATGGAATCAATGCACTTGCCCATCAAAAGAAAAATTTAATTCAGATAACACCCTGAAAAGTCGGTTAATATCACATTCATTTGTATTCATGAGATACAAGTGTCTTTAAAAGACCTCTATGCAGCAACTAATATTCATGGTATCTGTTCTCTTCTTGATTATGAGAAATGCCCTGATGATCTTCCAAACTGACAAAAACCTTTGTACCAGAAAACATTAAACTCTAATCATGTCACAAATTAGATGAGATCAAACCTCCAAACTGGTGGGGGAAAAAAAGTGGGAAAAGGGCAGTGGAGTATAGCTGAGAACAGGATGTGATCCTTTGGTAACCTAACAGCCACATTGATGCAAAACTGCATACATTTGAAAAACCTGAGTTTCCAGTGACAGCCACACTGGAACAATATTTGTTATTTCACATCAATTCTGCTGGAATCAGGCATCTTTTTTTTTTTTCTTTCTTTTTGTAAATCCTTACCTCTGGCAGTAGAACACAGTTTCCACTTGCTAAGGTTTCTGCATGTCAATACATGTACCTCCACAGCTTACTATGAATTGCAAGTCTGTAAAATTGCATCTGTTTCTTTTTACTCAGTTTATTTTGTAACTTCTCTAAAATGAGCAGCCTTCATGGGAGAGAAAGAAGAATATCTACCCTGGCTCTGAGCAGGAATATTGTGCACAGTAGCAGACCTGCTGGGAGACCAGGCTTAGTGGCTGAAGTTAGACATAAGCTCTTCAGGAGTAGTAAATCAAGCAAAGTGCTTCTAGTTTTAGTTTGAAAATAAAATTGCAATTTGCAGTAGAGAATGTTACATTCCAGTGCTGTTTCTGTAGTTAATCCAGTGGCAGTGTTTCAAAATCATGAAAGTTTCATCCTTCTAAAAAGAGCAGCTCTTCATACATACAGAGGAGATGCTTTAATTAAAAGTGAAAAATCTTAATATATTCATGCTTAAGAAGGTTACTCAATGCTTTTCATATCAGTCATGGTGGCATGGAGATAAGTCTGAAATACATAATTCTGCTTTGAATCATATTCTTGTCCTTGTTTAAAGCCCATTTTATATATCTGAAACTGAAGTGCAGTTCACTTGTTTCTAGGTAAGACCAGAAGCACACTTGTCACTTTTATCCTTTTGGTTGCCACAGTTCATTACTTGGTTTTGTTACTTTGATACGAACCTACCGGCTGCTCTGGTAGGTGTGAACCAGCCTCATGATAGTAATTGTTTTTCTGCCCTTTGCTGCTTTTCTAGCTCTTGTACATAAGCCAGGTGTGGGTGCTCAAAGCCTGTAATAGTCCTGAGGAATCTCTGACACATCCCTGACCCTGGCCTTTGTTGCCTCGCTGGAGATGTTCTGACATGCAAACTGCAAACAGAAGAGACCCTGGATTTCAAGTCAGATGTGCTTACGCCCTCCCCTCCCCTCCTGTGTCTCTGCAAGTGATGGGTAAAGATGTCTGGCAGCTTTCCTCGACTTCAGCCTTGATCCGTGCCCAGCACAGAGGGAATTTGCAAGGAAGAGGAGCAGGTGCAGAAGCTGCACGTTCCCCACCCATGTAGTGGGCACAGCCCAGCTGATTTGAGAGGAGGTGGCTTGAAGCTGACAGGTCAGTGCCCTCAGGCATTCTCAGCCACACAGCTGAGACGGGGACAGGAAGCAATTTGTTACCACATACCTTGTGCTCAGGAGAGCAATGGCTTAGCCCTGCTTGGGTTATAATTGTATACTTTACAAAATCTCAGAACATGTTAGTGCCTATGGGGTGAACTGCAGCAGTAACCACTGCAGTTATCAGATAGTCACATAAATTGGAGTTACTGCCAGCAATTTAGTCTTGAAATTAAACTATGCAAGTGGTAAATTGGCACTAAGGAGCAGACTGTGGGACTCACAGTTGGGGGCTCAGCTGACTGAGGTCAGATTTCTCTTTGTGTTAAATGTCAATAGCTGGCATTTAAAAGAGACAATCTATACAAACCAATAAGACAGGGAATGAAAGAACTGCTGTTTAAAATGTCAAACTATTTTAAATCAAAACAGAAATCCAGATAATTTACAAACTAAATCTGACCTTTTGTATTTGGAATATTTATACTGTAGCTGTGCATTCAGCAACAGAACTTGTAAAACTTGAGAGCCATACATCTGTGCATGAATCTTCATCAACAGAAGTTTGCAGATAGAAATGGATTTTATTGGACTGACTCTCAGCTGGAGCAAATTGAGAGAACTTTACTGAATCCAATACTCTGCTGACTTATAAGTGCTAAAATCTGACCTCAAGTTTCTCTTCTCCTGGACAATGAGATATCTGTTTATTGGCAAAACCATATATAGTTACATAATTTATCTACAAGTATTGTTTTAATAATTTAGTCCCACTAGTTCCCAATCACAGATGTTCATGGAGGAAAAGAAACCTCCCCAGGTATAAAATAAAAGCAATGGGAAAAAATATTCAAGCCTCCATGCTTGAAGAATCTCTCTGCAGAGTTAATGTTATGACACCAAAAGCATTTACAGGTTTTTTACTAATGCTTTGAAATGTGTTGGATTGCTTGTACTGGGGAGTGACTTACTGTGCTTCTCCACAGAGTGGGCAGCCACAAAGCTGCTGCACGCTGGACTGGCAGCATGGGTTTGGAAGTGCTGGTCTGGGATCAAGCAGGGTTTGTCTGCCTGGGGCTGTGTTGCTACAAACTGATGGCAGTCATAGGATGAATTAGGGGTGTAGACACTTCACTGAGAATATAACACACTACAGACTGACCTGAAATGTGGCACTTCTATACCAGCTGTGTGAGAATGAACCCAAATTAGTTTGCCCTTTTCCCATCGAAACGACCACAATGTGTTAGCAATCGCAAGAGTCAGTGATATTAATGTCTAAACCCTGGGAGCCAGAACATTAAAAATATCCTTTCAGATGGCATTTACAGTTCAGCTCTCAATAAATGAGGGTGCACATTCAAAGAGGATTACACATTAGGAAGTGTAACACTTAAAATCTGAACAATTAATTCCTTTAAAATTTGTATTCTCCTTCTGCGTGGGCAGTTAATAAAGGAGGGACTTACCACTTTGTGGATTTAATACATGGTGTTTGTTTATAGACCAGCCACCCAGATTTGAAGCATCCATTTCAAAGCCTTGAAGGATTACTGTTCTCTTCTCCCACAGAATAAAATCAGGACATGTTTCATATTCATATCCCACCGACACTGGAAACAAATAATTAAAGATCTCTCAGTCTATCTTCTTCTCTGTGAACTGCTAGGCAGTTTTTCATTCCAGTTTTTGATATTCATCTGTCAAGTAAAGATGCCACTAATTTTCCTCTGCCTGATTGCTATTGTTGAACGGTATTTTTTTGAAAAGAGGGTTTTAAGAGATTAGTATGTTATTACAGCTATAGTTACTACTGCTTCAAAGCAGAAAATTGTCTGTGGTATCAGTCGTGGATTTCATAAGATTATAAATCTCCTCCAATGACTCCTGACTTGATTGTTTATTGCATTTCTGCTAATTACCTGAAAACCAGCTTAAATAGAAAAGAATCCATGCTAAAACAAATTTGTTTTAATTTGTTTGCTGACTGTAAAAATCATAGTTAGGCAGAAATGGATTGACAAGCTGAACATTTATAGAATTACACATTATCTTAACAGGCTTGTACATTACCAAAATACCTGATGAAAAATCTTGAATTACCCTAAGAATGATGGGTCTTGGGGAACTCAAATTGATTAAAACCCTTTTCCTTTAGTACTTCCATAAAACAAAACAAAAATTCAAAACTTTTGATATCTCTAATATACCAACCTTTCAAAAAAAATTATTCTAACTTTACTAGATTTCAGTGAAACCCATCATAATGGAAGAATATTATTTTTAAACCAAATTCCATAATTTGACCTAGGAAATATTGAAACAGTTCAACCTTTCCAAAACAAAAATGTTTAAAAAAATATTTTAAGATACAAAATTAAAAAATATGAAACATTTTTAATAAGTTTCTTTTCACTTTTCCTATGTAACAGCTTTAGGTATATTTTACTTAAACCACAAATAGTTTTAATACCACCTAAATTCCATTATGGTATACAATCAAAATATTTTGACCAGCTCTAGCAGGCAGCATTTGTGTTTGTAAGATAAATGTTTTATGGCAAACTGAAAGCTGTTCCTTACAGTAACAGCTTCACCATTTTAGCAGAAAGAGCCCGTTTTTGCAGCTAAACTCTGACTTGTAAAAATCACATCTCCTTAAGTACTGTAAATATTGTATGTTTCCAACATTGCAGGTTTCAGTTTGAGGGTCCAGCAGCCACTTTGTCCAATTCTTCTGTCACAGGAGCTCTTACAACCAACACCAGCAAAGCTTCTGGGTACCGCCCTGAGCCGAGAGCCCGAGTAAGGGCGTGGAACTTCCAGAACAGCCACATCCTGTGCTCGGATGAGTCATAAAGGTTCAGTAACACAACACACGATTTTCTAGGTGTTAATGCAGAGAGAAGATAAAGGGCATGTTTCTCTTGTGAAGCAACCTCACATTTGCCACCTATGCATTAACATCTCTCCTCCAGTCATGCGCTTAACACGTTCAATCCCAGGTCAGCTGTGTGCGCTTGAGAAGAGCAAAGCCCTGAAATGCAGCCCCTCAGCCTGGCTCAGTGACCTGTTAGGGACCCACAGGACAGTTCCTCAACAGCTGGGAGGGACCGTGCTGAGAGCTGGGCAAGGGAGGCACAACAGCTGAGAGCATCTGGAATCCGGGCCCATGGATCTGCTGGGGCACCTTTACCAGGGCTGGAGCTAACTCCGTAAGTATTCCCTGCCTACAGCTGATGTTTCTGAGCAGCCTAATAAGCTCCAGAGGTTATCACCCTCTTTCCTACAAGTTCACTGTTCCCTGCTCTCACAGTTACTGTGCATGGCTTTTTGTCCTCTCTCATCAGTGAAAGACATATGGACACACACTCACTTTGTGTGCATCTACAACCAGGCTTCTATGCAAACTTACCCATACTTATGAAAGACACCTATGCTCCAAAAAGAAGTATCTGTGTGATCTTAAAGTGGGTGTCCTGAGCCATCTAACTGGAAGTCCTGCTGTACCATCCATGAAAATTTCCTATCAGTCATTTTGCATCCAAAGTAACCAAGGCAAAGCATAATACTGGCAAAGTCAACAGGATGATTACAGTGCCTCTTGAGAAGTATGTATTTTGTTAGGGGTAGGTTTTGAAAAATGTAATTTTGTAAGTGAAATTAAAATCTCTGTCAGCTTACCCTCATTGTGGGGTGTTACTTTCTGATCCAATTAATTTATAGCACTTTTTTGAGGTGACTGAGATTTCACTGTATGAGTGTGAACTTTAGTGACTATGGTTTTAGACATTGAGTCAGCAAGTACAGTTCTCTGCAGTCTCAAAATGGATTTTGAAAGACCTACTAATCATCTGTACCAAAACCCAATTCTTTTCATACAACTATTGAGAAGGATAATTGGTGCCAGGCCAACAGTATAAGGGCTGTTGCCAAAATACAGGTAAGAAATAAAAGACACGATTAACCAGGACAGTAACCTCTATTTCAAGCTCCCCTGAGATATTTGTACTTATCTGCATCCATCGTCTTTGAACACTGAATAAAATGTACTCAACCACAGCACCAGGTAGGGCTGTTGGAGAGCTGGTTTACACTCACCCCCAAGAGGGTTCATCCTTGCAGACTCCTCAGTGCTGCTGTGTGGGATGCAGGGGCTTACAAGTTACACAGGAGCATTTATTGAGGATTTGACTGAAATCCTTTTCTTGTGTTAGATTACAAGGGGACATACACTTTACCCCCAAGCTTTTGTGTGTCAACATCCACATGATGCTTATTTATTCAGAACCAAAATATGGTGCTTTGTCATCTCAGTTGTTACTCTGAGAAAATGGCCTCTTGTGAGGAGCTTGGGGACTGGACACATGCCAGCAAACATTTCTTCAACAAGTTTAAACAGAACCATTTGCATGTGGAAATATGCTCAGAAAGTCTTGTTTTCTGTAACTGGTTATGTGATCAGTGCTGTCAATAACCCTGAAGAAAAATATAGATGTTTATAGTATTTAGAAAACCAAAAGCAGATGGTTATAATCCTGAGTTCCAGGACTTCAACCTGCTCCAATTTAATTTAATTAAAATGAAAACTGAACAGAATGCATTATTAAATATTGGTAATATACTGGCAGAAGAAATTATTTTGACAAAAATTCATATAATGGATGCAGATAAAGGTCCCTGAGTAACTACAGTGTGTCAAATTAAATAAAGCTTTATTGGAATCTAACAAAGCATGCTAGTAATGCACTTAAAATATCAAGATTTTTGCTTCTATTTTGAAAGAAGCATAATTAACCTATACTTTATGGAAAAGAACTAAAAAAATTAAGCACCAATTAAATAATTTAAAAGTAGTTATCCAGCACTATTGTGTAAGCTTTATTCATATTTAAACACATTAAGCTCATCTACTCCTAATTTGGGAAACTAACTACAGTATCATTTCATGAGATGTTATGTATTGGAATTAAAATGTTCTAAAGTCTGGGTATGTACTGGACTTGACAATCATTAGAGGACTCTTAAATGATGCAGTGGGAGCAGTGTAGTCAACTGTTCCCTCTCAAACATGTAAGTGACAGCCTCTGGACACGGGGCACACGTGGCCGTGCAGAGGAAAGCCCCAGGTGGCACCTGTGACCCACCTGGTCCTGCCTGATCACCCACAGGAGTGCTGAAGGTCAAGCTGGAGTATTTTTTTATTTCTGGATTTGCACAAATATGTGCCAACAACTAACTTAATACCTTCCCTCACTGCAAAAACAAACAGGAACTGCTATCAGCAACAGGATGAGGCTGGATCTGCCCCTTCACAGGGTCTCCTGTATCTCAAGAGGCTGAGAAGGGCACTGCTGCTCCTTGCCACACACCACACCTGGGGTGTTCAGAAACCTGGTGTCAGTGCCAGCACCTGACTGACCCCAGCAAAAAGTTGCCCACCCTTCTGCAGATGTGAGCCAGAAGTGGAAGATCAGACCCAGATAGGAGAGATGATGCAGCAGTTCTGGAGACCTGGCACCAAGGGTGGAGTTTGGATTTCTTTAGGCCAATGCAATGTGTGAGCTACAGCTGGAACGAGACCTGAGCTTCTGCATGAGCATTCATAGCAGCTCAGGAAACTAATGAAGCCAAAAACGTACCACTGATTTCTTGGTTGCTTCCGTTTTCAGCTGAATTTGTTCCTGATCTGGCTCATTTCATGATCAAATGAATGTGAGTGGTGGCCCACAGGTAAGGAGAGAAGGTGGGAATGTCCCTGCAGGCGGCAGCCCCTGTTGTGTGTGTTGAAGGAGATGGTAGGACCACAGCTCTGGGAAAAGCTTCTTGTCTGACATTTTCCTTCACGTATTGCACTACATAATCATATTCCACATTTTGGTCTCATAACCCATCGTGGAAATCCATGTCTGTCTATGCTTGCATCATTCTCAGGGAAGAAATGACCAGGAAAATGCTAGAATCCTCCTTTTCCCCACTGCCTCCCCACATAGCCGCCTCCCAGACCATCTATCTGGGAGCACACAGGAACAGAATCACGCACCAGAGGCTCTGGGAGCTGCAGAGCCTGGCTGGCACCTTTTGGCTCTGCACAGGCCACTCTGCAGGCACTCTGCCTGCATGGACAACACAACAGATCCTGAGGGAAGCTCCTGGATGCCCCTCAGAACAGCATTCTCATATATGGAATGAGGCATATTCCTTGTGAGGGTGCACAGCTCTGTGTTGCCCTTGCTACTCTTGCCGTAGAGCCTGAGCTGCCAGTGCTGCTGGTGATAATTGCCCTGACATAAAAAGCAAACAGAACTGCTATGGAAGTGAATGGGCTTGATTCACAATACCAAGCTTTGCTTGTAAAGTAAATAATTCTAATGCAAAGCATCTATTAGTCCATTAAGCAACATAACATCAAAATTAAATTACAAAATAGAAAGCCCTTAAAAAAATCAGGAAATTAATGAAAAAAAAGATGCTGGCTAAATAAAATGTATTTGCACAGACAGCGCTTGTGTAGCAATTCTCAGAATAGCCTGTGCTGCTTGCTGAACAAAGCCTATGAAACATGATGATTTGTAGATAAATATCTTTAAACAACAAATCAATTAGTTTTAACTGTTGGAGACATGAAATGCAGTAAGAAAGGATGCCCAAAAGTTAGAATTTTGTAAACCCTGAGCGGAAATGACATTTTAAATGTCACAGCCAAAAAATGACAGAAACAATGACACACCAAAGGTCATATTCAAAGTAACATTCAAAAACAGAGACAGCTGAATATAATGCCGTTAGTACATAACCATTCTCTGAGGGAAAAGGGAATTTTCAAATTGATTAAATTAGAAAGATGACATTGGAAGAACAAGAAAATAAATGTTCTTAGGAAATCATACAAGTCACTTCAGTGACTTCAGCTAAAGGGGCATTTGAATTAAAAGAATGTAGGAGCAGCAAAAAAATTTATTTGCCATATTTTCATGGCTTGATGTGTGTGAGTGCTTCTGCTTACATCAAGGTGATTCTACATACCCATTGCCTCAGCCAGACCAGAAACCTTCTGTCCATATATATCTGTCTTATTCCAGGCGAATGTGTACACCAAATTGGCTGCAGCAGGAAACCATTTCTGAAGCAGACGACCTTCAACAGCAACTATCAGATGGACTTTCGCCATTCCAGAAGGGATGGTTGTGTGTGTCAAAATAATGCGCAGCAAAGTTTTATACCCCGGTGTCCGACTACTGAGATAACTGAGCTTCACAAAACTTGAAGGAATTGCAATTTCCTCTTGGACCACCTTGGAAAAAAACACATCATTATATCTATAGCCAAGAAAAATGAAAAATTATAATAGTAAGAGCAGGTAATTATTTTACGTTTCACAATTATGATGTGAATACAGCACCACTGAAACAACAGGGTTTATTTCAGCAATGCAGTACTTGGGCACATGACAAAACATCCAACATCAGACACTGCTTGGTCAACTTACTGGATGGCAGGCTGTCTGTTTGATAAAGAGCCTCTTCCTCTGATGCTTTACTCTTATCTACTGGGGAGCAAATATGGCATCCGTGCACATATTCTTACATACAAGCTGCACAGCTTTACCTTATCTTTATTACTTGGTTTACTTAACAAGTGTTCTTAACTGGAATACAATTAAAAATTTTTTAAATATACACACGCCTTCTATCACCTACATTTTATGTGAAGATGCTATCCTACTGTGGAGGCAATAACTTTAACTTGGAGAGTGTTAAGAAAGAAAACAGACCTTCCTGCTAAACCAGTTAGGCCAAGCTCCAGCAAGAAGGGGCATGGTGTATGAAGGAGTAGCATTAGGAACCTAACAAGCTAACTGGGGACACACAGCAGTGAGGATGAAACAGCCTGAGCATCAGAGTCATCTTGCTCACAGGTAAGTCCCCAGGGAGCGCAAGTGAACTCAAATCCCAGGGCCCTGCTGTCAGTACTGCTGTCTGAAGCACTTGGATTAAAGCTAGCTTGGATATGCCCACTGTGGGGTGGTATCAATTCCCACTGCAATGGAGATAGGCCCTCAGCAACTAGAAGGACTGCAAAGGCTGTGAGCTTGTCAGGGGAAAAAAGAAATTTGGCCTTGACCTTTTGAATGATGTGGGCCTTGGAGCTACAAAAAGGGATTTAGCTCTTGTGGTCCCCTGAGAGAAAAGAGCTGTTCTGAGACAGACAATGAGGAAGAGCAGGCAAGAGATGAAAATGGCTTCCTGGAGGATGCTACCGCAGTCACTCAAAAGCCACCTGAAAACTAGACTGTGGTTAATAAGGTTAATGATGCTAGTGCATTTCTGTACTAATGAATCAACCTGTCACAATGTTAAATTCATCCTGCTTGGAAAAAGACAAACTTTTGTTTACATTTCCCATTTTTTAAATTTTCCTTGTCTAACAATAGATTACTTCACTTTCAACCAATTTTATTTACACACTGCAACAGTATCACTGTCACAGCATTGCTGCAGTACAGCTGGAGGCCTGCCAGCACTTGTCGTTTCAACATATGAAATGTAGTGTTGCCAGGGAAATCCTGCTCCCTTTATTGTTCCTGATTTGCAGTGTTCCCCTTCTTTCCTGCTGACATCCCAGCTGCCCTCTCTGTCATACATCTGACATCCCTTCTCAGTTTTTAATAGAAAAGCAGGAAGAAATATTCATGCATTAATACATGCTAATATATCTCTGTCTCCTATTATTCTCAGTTACTTTTTGCTCAATTCCCAGAACCGTACAATGAAACTCAACACTCTAAGAAACCTCCAATGACAAAAAAAACCAACCAAACAAACCCAAACCCAAAAATGAAGAAGAACGAACTGGGCAGCAGTTTTTGAGTAGACTGCATCTTTGGGTACCCTGCTGTTCAAAGAAGACCCAGGCATACCTCATGTGGAGCACAGGGACCCAGCTTTTTCTTACTGGTGTGCAGCGGTTATTCTTAATTTATGTTCTTTAGTTTCACTTAGCACATTCTGTGAAGCAATGCTATGACCATCAACTGGATGAAGCATGATAATAGTTATGGAGGTGTTTAGACATAATTGAGTTCAAGCAGAGGTCTCTCACATGTAGAATAAAGTAGAAACACTTTTATGAGGCTACAGGTACCCTCGGAAGTATCTTCCAGGCTTGCTTAGTGAAGTTAAAAGAGAACCCAAAAGAGGTCTTATTGTTTAAAATCTAACTGCTCAAACAACATACTAAAAATTAAGGGCATTATTAACTTGACCCGAGTTGTGTTCTGTTGGGTGTTTGACTCTCACAGCCTCTTTTAAGTCCCAAGTAAAAGAACAGTTAATTACAAGGTTAATTAGAAATAACTTTGAACACTTAAGGGGGTGTCAAGAAAAAATAAATTTAAATTAAAAAAGAAGTCCTAAAGATCATGTTAAAATTGCTCTACCTTGGAAAGAAAGTAATAAAATTCAAAAATCTGACATATAGCTGTAAACGGATGAAACATCCCTAGGAATGTTCAGAGCATCATGTCTCACACTGATGTTTGGGAAGTTGTACTGTTCATCTGTAACTAGGAATGGTTTTGTGCATCACTATCAACAAATCAGGGTTTCGATAATTTATGTTAGCATTTCCCACTTTCTTCTACTTGGAGGTAAGAAATAAAGCACCTTTAAATATTAAAAAGTAAAGAAAGAAAAAAGACAACAGCATCTTGTTAAACAGTACTTAACAGATATGCATTGGTGCTATTCTGCCAAGTGAATGACATTACAGCAATTATTTGCTCACTATCTTCAAAGATTGTCTAAACCTGGTTCTGGAACACACTGTTAATTTAAAAGTCTTTTCATTACCTGTAGTTCTGGAATAACAGTTCCTCTTTCAGGACAGGACCCTCCAAACGCTGTCAAGGGGGAAGGGAGTACAATTGGATTTGGACTGATAAAACTACTGATGTCACAAGATGGTGTGTCCGACTCTGTTCTTTGCATTACAACTTTGTCTACAATGATAAATCTATTCCAAGGCAACCAAAGTGTTCTTTTTTCAGATATGAAAGGAGATCTGTCAAAAACTAGAGTGACAGAGATTCCTCCAACAGCCACAAGGTCAAAACTGGAAAAGAGAAAACAAATTGTTTTGTTTCTTTTTGTTTTTTTCATCACATTACCACATCTTTCAATGCATCGCAAAAAACCCCTTCATGTTTGTTATTACAGCTGTTAATTTACTATGTGAAATCATTCAAGTGTACATTCCTTGCATCATCTTGGTATCCACAAAGAAGCTTTACCTCTGTGTGCTTTCTCCTGGTATGCATCAACAGCAAGGCACAGAATTTCACTGTTACTTGGCCTCTCTCCCCTCTATTTATCAACTAGAATCAATATTAATGAGTCATTTGTAGCAAAAGTGCGAACCCAGTTGCTTTGGTTTATATGAAAAGAAATTCCTATCCCAGAAAAAGGATGCCACTCATCATCTATGCAGGAAGAGCATGCAGAATAAGAAGGCTTAAAGCCTTGTAGGCCTTAGCTCTATTAACATAACCCTTTCCCCTTTTCTAAAAGCAGCGGGAGGAAAAGGTTGAGTACATTGAGCATAAGACCTCCCTGTACAGGATATGAAATTTTTGGGAAAGATGACGATTAATTGCACTGAGAACTGAGTCAGCTCTTGAAGACAAGGACGGTGGTCCTCTGGGAGCTACTGTGAAGAACCTTTGGCATATCTGGGCTGCAAAACATTGGGACACGGAAGGCATGATATACAGTCTCAATTTCCAGAGTTTCTGACATCCCCAGTCAGGCAACACAATCAGGTAATAGGTAAATAGCTACTTCACTCTCTGTATTATTGAATGCATCTATTATGGAGGTTTTTGATGGTAACAAATTGTGATAAGAAGTCAGACTTAATTATGCATATCTCATCACATTTCCCAAATGACACCGATTACATTCACAGCAAAATACAGGTAGCATATTTTAATGCAACAGCTTTATCCAGGCTAGCATAAGGAGGAAATGATATTACTAACTTTCAGTAGTGCGATTTGAAAGTCAATAAACTAAGGTGAAATAAATATGCAGACTCCTCACTTTTATAAATTGGCAAAGCCAAACAAAAAAAAAAAATTGTGGAAACAGTGACAAATTGCAACACTTTTTCCCTGATGGAAGACAGCTTCAGACTTCTTGTAATTCACAATCCATCCAAGGAAGATGAAGTGTTAAACTGCCCTTAACAGCTTAATTCAAGTTCAGGAGCAAATCATGACCCTATTGCAAATGGATGGCCAATCCTGAAGTGCAATATAGAATATATTGAAACCTCACCTGTCTTTGAGAAATGAACTCAGACCTGAGAGACTGGGGAAGAAGGGGAAGCCAGGGCTGGTTATGGAACAGCAATTTAACCATTTGTCTTTGGAAAGAGTCTGTTCTCATTTTTCCTTGTGTGTCTCAGGTGATCAGCTAAAGGATTTGACTTCATTGACACCTCCATAAACTACTTGGGTGATTCACACTTAACAACAGAAAAAAATGAGGGAAGACAGGATATTTCCTGGAAACCCTGACTTGTGAAAATATTCCAATGTCAAGGAGCTACTGTTACAGCAGACCTGGCACATTTTGAGTCCAGGATTTTGAATGTCACTGTAATTTTGTTGCAGTACAGGTTTTTTTTCTTCTTCTCTTTCTTCTTTGGTCCCTTTACTACAGAGAGCTCCCATCAACTGTGCTCCCAGAGCAGAAGGCCAGATGCCATCCTCAAGCCACACTATGAACTGTGATGTCTGTGGAAATTTTGTACATTAATAGAAGTTGGCAGATGGCCTTAACTACACAAACCGAAACCCTGAAAGCCTGACCTTCCATCCTGTCGGCTGATGGTGTATCCGTACTCGTTGTGGTGCAGGAAACTGACGTTCACTCCAACCAGAGGTGTTCCATCTATTGCTACAACCTGGCCTCGGATGACACACGCCCGTCTGCAACAAGAAGTGTAGAAGGCAACATGTTACACACATGGGGAGGGTGAGAAGGGCATTGGTTTCAGAAACTGGGCTGTGCTTTGGTCCCAGACAGAGAGAACCACTCTGGTATCAGCGTGACTGTTGAGTTTTGAAAGAAAAGTCATTCAAGCCCAAAAGATTGATTTGAAAAATTCTCTCATAAGGATGACACACAGACTCTCCCACAAACTGTTGGTATAGGGAGAATATATTCCTGTTTCCAGACATATTTCAGGATACTATTTGTTCTGCCACTGAATAGCACTGCAAAGGTTTCACTGATAGTGTGATTTAGCTTGCTGCAGCTCTAGGGAGTGATGGTTTGTGAAAGGAGAGAATGAAACCTCATTCTCTGCTGCTAGGTATAGGGCATTGCTGTCTATTAGAAAAAAGCCGAACTAATGTGATAAGGCAGCAGTGAGACACACGGGCTTCACTCAACTTCAGAAAGTTATATAGGTAAATTCACAGGGCGCCTAATCAAGTGTAACATACATTTTTCTCAATCCCCCATCACATGTGATGACCTTCTAAATTCCCTCTAGGATGCGTTGGACTTGCACCCACTTTCCACTTTATCCTCACATTCCAGTGAAGAGGTTGGAACGTGGCAGAACAGCAGAACACATCAAAGTCAATGGACAGGAAAGTGAACTCATTACTAAGTGGATCTAATCAGAGGCTAACAGGATCACAGAATCATAGAAAATGAGAGCTGAAAGGAAATACAAGACTTTATCTTGTCCATTCCTTTGCCTCAGGTTAGATCAACTATGCCTACATCAGTCCAGACAGATGCTTGTCTAACTCTATAAGTTCACCAAGTAACCCATTCCAGTGCCTCTGTATGAATGCTCTACTCATGGCAAGTTCTTCCTACTGTCCAATTTGAACCTCCACTGCTGTCCTTTCAGACCATTGCTTTCACCTTATGGTGTGGTGAAGAAATTAATCTTTTTCTTAGCTTTAGCCTTTTACCTATTTGAATAATGAAACACAAAGGAACCAAATCTCCTAAGGATGAGGATTAAGACGTGAAATATCCTCATGGTGCAGATTAGGACCTAGTGGGATTTTCTAAGGGCTTACACAGCCACATTCCATTGAAAATCCTCCCAGTATTTTGCCCCGTGCTGTCAGCTACACCACATCAATACACTGGCTGAACCAACCCAGGTCTTGGAAACTCATGATACTACTGCACCTGTCTCTTGGAACATGGAGTGAACAGTGGAATGAACAGTGAACACATGGAATGAACAGTGTATGCAGAAGTCTTTTGGTAACCTTAAGACATTTAGGGTCAAACCCAAGAGAATACCTATAAAGTGAACTGGCATTAATTACTCAAGATAAATGACAAGCATAAATTTAGGCATTGTTATGCTTCTTTCTCAATTTGAAAATTTGTGGCAAACCTCAACAGACACATCCACTGCACAGTGAATACGTGACCTAAAGGAAAAAACTGAATAGCTCCTCAGACAAAAGTTATTTAGGAGTCTACATATGAATTAAAAAAATATCCCTAGAGAGATTAATTGATCATGAGCCAATGAAATCATATGCAGAAACTGGAGAACATAACTTTCTGAAAATTCTGACATGTTTCTTAAGATCCCATTCTCCCAAGCCACTGACAGGACACTGATTTATCACCATGATATCATCAAACCTGTCTAACTATGACTTGAGAAAATGCAACCGGTAAAAATTAACCTCTTTGTGAGTACACCATTCACCACAGCTGCTAATAGGAATTCCATGCTCCCAGGCCATGGAAAGATGCTGATAAATCCTAGAGGAATGGGAGAGGCTGCCTTACTGCCAGTATGTAAAACAAGAGTTCTGATTTACCACTTTTTTCATTTTCTATACAAAGTAAATTGGTTGTGGCCCCATTTGTTGCCCAATATCTGCTGCTCCACTGAAGGCAACTGAACTCCTTTTTGTTTCAATCGACTCACAAGACTCACTCGAAAGAAGAGCCAGGTCTAATTACTCTTTGATTTGTTAGAGCAGAAAATACTGGTTTCTATTATTTTCACATATTTTTAACATCAACAGACCTGCATTTTCTTTTCTAATACCTTTATTAGTGCACTCCATATATTTACAACACACATTGGTGTGAGAGTGAGACCCCCGGGAGTAATCATTATTCAGTGCATTATTCTTGCACTTCTGTTTGTCCATTCCACACAGACCTGCTTCTGACACTACTCTGTCCTCATATTTTATCAAGCACACAGATTTGTATGATAACAGCTCATCAAAATCTCCATTATTTCATCCATGGTCTTTCTTTCTTCTATTAATTCACTTTCCATTATTCATAAATAATATTAAGAGACTTATATCTTTCAACATTCTCCTTTTTTATTCATCGTATTTTACAAGACACACATATTTACAGTATGTGATAAAGACACATAAACCTCATTATTCTACATTTATCTGTACTGAATTGTCTTTGTAATCTCTTAGATTTTAAATGTCCTAAGCCTGCCTCTGTGTTCCTACATTTGTCCTCATTATTTAATGTCTCTTTATTACCTACTCTAAGCTGAAATCTTCTCTGGCCTCTTTTTGAATTACCAGCACCTACTAAATCTTTGGCTAAGCATTTGATCAGAATTATCTTTAATTCTGGCACTTACTGCAGGTATGAAAACGTTTCTCAGTTACTTTATGACCAGCACTAGTCTCCAAGGCTCAGGAGGTAACCAAGAGCCCCAGTCTGCAGCCATTTCTCCCTTGTTTCCCGGTGCCCTGGCAGCTCACAGAGCAGACCCCGTGTCCCCAGGCATGCTGGCACGCAGCTTCCCTGCAGCTCTGCTGCTTAGAGAACACCTCACTTAATTCTGTCCCTTACCAGAGCTTTTAGAGCACGTTCCCTGCAGTGATGTCCCTTCACAGTCAACTGCCACTTCACGCTTCCCTGCTTCAGCATTCACCCTCTTCCCAGATGAGCTGGGGGCCTTGCTACCACTCACTGCTTCTCTTAATTTGAGCAGAGAAACCTCTAAAGATCATGATGTCTCCTCAACACACTGCACTTTCTGCCTCTAAGACTTATTCCACATCCTTGTGACTGCCCTGCTTTGCTTTCTCATGGGGGATAACTTGTACTATCTGTCCAATAGCCACCTATTTGTGATGATTGTGCAATCTTAGACCTAAGGCTTTCCAAGTTGTTTTAACTTGAAAGTAAGTGCAAAAATGTCTTTTCTAATTTGGTGAAGCTGGGCAGGAACATGCCCCTGATAAGCTGCCTTAGTGTTCTCGAATGCATTTAAAATGTTCCCAGTCCCCTGGCAAGCTGTACTAAATCTGTAACTCCAGAGGGAGCAGTTGGCTTTTCGAGATAAAGCTGAGATTCCCACGGGTTGCAGGTGGCCTAAAAGAAGTAGGATTCCTCTGTCAGTGCTTCATGGGTCATTCCATGAGTAACCAAGGAACTCACTATGCTGTGGATCTCAGGTCTCTGCTGTCAGGCAGTTTGTCTGACATCTCAAACTTAAAATACGAGCAGAAGTTCAAGTTTTAGATCCATTCTTTCAGTACTTGTAAAGCATTTTAATATTCTACCCCCATTCTGCCTTGCTCTGCTGCTACTCACCTGCTATTTTTTTGTTTTTGTTTTGCATATTAAGTTTCCAATAAGCACCTCAGGCTGAGACATTAGGCTCAGATATGGAACTCTGTCAAGCAGCTTGTGAATTTGCAAGTGTCACATTACCAGAAGATGTCATTTACTGTATTACATTTCTGATTAAAATCTTCAATGAGAGAAATTAAGCTGAAGGCTAGTGAGGTACATTCGTTTCTTCCTGCTGACAATGTTGCTGTAAGCAGCCTTTGAAGGGTAATTAATTCAGTACCATACACTGGGCCCTTTTTGTGGGCAATTTGCAGTGAGTCAAACAGCTTGCCAGCAGCATGCATTAAAAAAAAACCCTCAGCAAAGAAACAAGCTAAAAACCTTCCTGAAAACAGAAGTTGACAAAAACATTATAATCTGCTACACCCTGCCACATGTAGTAGGTTAAAACCATGCCTGATGTAAGCAAGTACATTTCCATTTATCCAGAATGTCTCTAATCTGCCTTTCAGCATGTCACAGTTTAAGTGGGAGTTTGTACAAACCCAGTGCATATGACATAGCTTTGACATAACAAAAAGTAAAATATGTTTTGCAAACACGTAGTTCCTTAACATTATTTTTGGTGTAGTATTTAGGCATGGCTCATGCAACATCCTGACTGTATTGTAGAAGCCAAATGTTCAAATATTAGACCTAAGCGAAAGTCCAAGATGTAAATGCAGAGGGATATATGTCTCAGCAGCTGTCAGAACAACTAGTTTTAGTATTTCAGATTATTTGTAAAATTCCAGGATATGGCAGAGACCAAACACTTCCAGTCTGAAGGACAGAGATAATCTTCACCCTTTTTGACAGCTTTCCAAGATCTAATCAACATCACTTTGTCTCCAGTGAGAGTCATGCAAACATTACCCATACTTTACATACATTTACTATACTGTGGTATAGTAAAACACTGCACAATGTCATTTGAATCAGAAGACTCAAAACACTGGATAGATGTCTCTTCCTTAATCCTCCTAATGGTCTCAGAGATTTCTTGTAAAGGGAAATAAAAAAAAAAGGCAGAGAGGGCTTTGCAAAACTGAAGCATCAGTGGGAATGGATGCCAGTGCTCTGATATAAATGCATGCCACTACTACATCCAACCCTTCCAACATCTCATGTTGAACCACCAATGCTATAAAATCAGTGGCATTGCAGGCAGCCATGAGTTAAGATCATCTGCCTAGACACAACCTTTTCAGTAATAGCCCAAAGGAGATTTAAACCTCCTAAGCATTCTTTGGTCTTTACCAGATAGGCTGGATCACAGATTTCTGATGTTTTTACTGTAGCAGCAGTTGTCTTTCTATATTTTTTTCAGTAATCTTTATTCTCAGAAGAAGAACTGACACAAGATGACAGTCAGATTGGCAGTGTCAGAGGAAGATTTCTGAACACAGGCAGCACAGCTCAGCTATTGCCTCGATCAGAGACCCTGCTTCACTCTCATCCTTGAGGAAAATTCTGGCAGTTTATAATAATATTTGACTTATGGATGAACAATATTTCAACAGCCTGGAAGACTCAAGGATCAAGCAAAGTGTGGACTGAGGAACCCTTTGGGGTGCCCAGTACATTGCAGATTACTGTTGACAAACCCCAGGAGACACAGCACAGCACGAGTCTCCAGGCACTGCCCCGACTCCAAAGATGCAGCCACCCTCATCTGAATCCCAATGATCTTCTCACCAAACTAACTATAAATCTGTCTACAGTGGGAGGAAATGATATCTGGGGTGTTGGTCATACACCAATGCCAGCAAAGTCCTACTTCTCAGTGGCAGGAAGTAAGAAGCCATGGTGAGGGGTGGGCTGCTGCTCCCACATGGAACTTCACTGCTCTTCAGTCTTCAAAGGCATGGCAAGTATCAGGGTAAAGAAACGAAATACTCAGAAAAAGCTTTTAAATCCAAGTTAAATCCCATCAATGATAGCTTTAAAAGATCAATTCCTTATATCTATAAAAGCACGTTGATGGGATTATGTGCAATCTGGCTGCTAACATTTGCAGTGTCACAGAACACTGTACAGGCAACTCAAGCGCTCACCTCCTCTCTGGAAACCCCTCACTGTGAGGCATTTTGATGAGGAAAATTTTTCAGTAGTGACTTTTGGTTTAAACTGCACACAGAGCCAGCCAAGGACCCTACCCCAAGTGCAATGGCCTCATTCATAAGCACAACACACTCCAAGAGACTCACCAGAGGCAGGTGGGTGCTCCTCACGGAGTTCATCTTCATGGCCTATTGTTTTACATATTTATAACATCCTGTTACATTATTAATAGTGATTAAATGTTTAGGTATTTCAGATCAATAATGACTCTGTTTACAAATTTACTTTATTAAAAATTAATGCACTGAATTAAAAAGTGCACTGAATTTGTGTGCAGCTATGGGATTGTGTTGAGGTTGTAACCTAAGTGCTATGTACTGGGAAAATAAAAAACTCTTACGTGCTTATTACTGGAACATGGTTTATCCAATGCATAGGCCTAGTTGACAGGGTAATAGTCAGGTGATGTGGATGATTTGTGGATCTCTTTGTCAGCATGTAAGTTATAGCTTCCCAAGTGAACTGCAGCATAAAAACTTATGTGCCCCTGTATTTCAAATGTTCAAGAAAATATGTGTTACCAGGTTTTCTGAGTAAGTAAGTGCCCTTTTTCTACTGCACAGTTCCTTCCTGTTAAAGGGCAAAGCCAATCTCACAAACACTCACGGATCACTCTACTCTTTGCATGATAACGCACAGCACAAAATAGTAAATTCCACACTGCTTTATCAATGTGCAGCAAAACCAAGGAAGTTTTTTAATTGTGTGTCTAGATTACATGTAAGTGACACATAATAAATTCATTACACTGTAAATACCAATCAAATTATATTGGGCAGAAAGGTGACTGAAGGCACCAGATGTGAATCCAGCTCGCATCCTGCCATCATGTATGTACAGTGTGAAGGGCTGAACTTCCCCCTGCTGATTTTACAAGTGTGAGACAACTTACCTTCCACAACAGTCAGACTTGTTAATAAGAGCAGTGGACTTTGTTGCTGTGACACTTACATGAATCAGACAGGTAGTAACAATAATCGGATAACCATGATCCTCAGCCTCTGGGACTTGAAATTTTCCTATCCTTTTAAGTATTTTATGAGCATAAATTATCAGCTATCCAGGTATCACCATTTTTTCCTGGTTAAATAATTTAATTGCAGTTCTCAATATTCAGAAAAGTCTTTCATTTAAAAGAAGACTCACCTGCTCTCAAAGGAGACATCTCCTGGTATTACATGAGTACTTTCCTTCCCAATAAGGAATCTGATTCGATCATAAAAGAGCCTTGGAGGATGCTGAGAGAAAGGTGGTTGGCTGTGCTGAATAAGGTCAAGGGGATCAGGCGAACCCTGGCAGAGAGGACTTGAGTAACAATTGCTTTGCTGACAACAGTCAGGGTCTACACAGTCTGTCAAGCCATCTAAAATGGAAAGAATGGAAACTTCAGGAAATTGAGCGGTTCTGAGAATAAAGCACCACATTTATTACCAGAGAGCACAGGAAGGATGTAATCAATGGGAAGGCATGCTGATTATGACACAGTCAAGTTCAATAAAGCATTAATGTACATGCTTAGTCCAGGAGGGATATTTGTCTCAGTCATTAACACTGTATCACCTCATCAAATCCTCACACAATGAGAAAACGGAACCTACAAACTAAGTGAATAGGGAAGAGCAGGACAGCCTTCCCTGCAGAACAGGCAGAAGAAAGTCACTACACTTTGTCAGTGCAATGTGATCCACACCGTGCAGCTGCTCCCTCTAACAGCCCTTTATTGTCAGCACTGCCTGGTGACCCCAGCTGGGACATACACTCACTAACCAGTCCCCAGTAACGAGGTCTGAAATGTTACACAACTCTCTCAAGTGTTGTGTAGCACCACTTTTTACCACTGCAGTAGTAAAAAAAGACTTGTTACAGTTGTCTTACTTCTGTGTTAAGCCCTACAGTAGTTTTACAAGTGGTTTAAGATATGTACTTCTCATTTATTGGTTGCAATACCAGAATGATCCAGAAAGGGCAAAATCATAACTACACTCCTGCAGTTGGTGATACATGAATGCACATCTTGATTCAGGCTCCATCACAGTGACCAGGCAGTTACAGTCTTCTCTATAGATGTCTGCACCACGAAAGCAAATTTGGAAAGTGAAAATAAAGCTATTCCTCCTCTGTCCATTTTCAAGTATGAAAAATAGAAGAAATAATAGATTTTTTCAGAAATCTTCACGGACAAACTTGCAGCAAAATTTGTGGGGGAAATTAAGTTACTTAAATATCTAAAGCTTATGATGAAAATTGAAGCACTGAAGTGCATCTAAACTAAGAACCTAAATAAAACTTAAAATTGGGCTACTGGCATTTAATTGCTTCTATCAGCAGCTTAGATGTCCAAATTGCCTAAACTACATACTGAATCAGAAACAGATTTTATAGGATATGATAAAATAACCAACACTCTTCATCAACATCCACTTTATGACTTAGCAGCTGTAAGTTGCTTGCATTTAAAGCAAGATAAAGGTGTTTTATCTTTCAACAAAGACACCTCTTTGTATTTCTAACAAGGTTGGTCTGAATAAACGTGGAGTCATCATAACACTGTATGGATCTCCCTTGCGTGAAAATTGGAATGCTATAGGATCAACACACATCAGATATTTTCACCTCATGCTTTGACTTTCCATGCTCTGTTCGTACCAACACTTTGAAGTCTATCAAACTGCACCTCCTCCAGGCAAACTCTGCCAGCACAGGAGCTCCTGGAGTTTTGTCATTGACTTTAATGACAGACCCTATGCCCAGCCATCCCTACTGCTTTCTCACCAGAGCACTGTGTGACTGCTCACTGAACAGCAGCACAAAACATTCAGTTTGAAAAGAAAGCAAAAGCCCTTCTACAGAACAAACACATATAATGAAATGGGCTTTCCTGGCATCTGAAAATCCTTGCCTGACTTTGAGCAAGGTAATTGCTTGGCTAAGCAAAAAATATTAACAAATCTATCCTCTGCGGCTGGGAAATCAGATAGAGCAGGCTAGCTTTTGTGATAATGAGCCAAGGGCAACTGTAGATAGCTAGCAACAGTAATCTAGGATCCTCAGATCCAGCAGAGCTGGCATGGCTACAGGTCAGTGTATGCTTTAAGTGCTCTCCACATTCCCCAAATCCTGGAGACAACAGGCATTTGCCAGCAGTGGGAGAAGAACTTCACAGGGCAATGTTGAATTTATTGACTTTGAGTGCAGCAGTCACTTTATATTGAGGAAAGCCTAGGAAGCAACTGAAATCTGCTAGGATGTCAGTAAGCTGAAACAATAAGGGGCCTCCAGTCTGAATAAAAGTACATGGGAAGCAGATGGAGGAGTTTACAACATGAACCAGAGAGGTTTTTAGTGTGTTCTGATGAAAAAATAAAGGAGTGTTTTGGGTTGAAACTTGAAGAGCAGGCTTGGAGCTGCAAGGAAAAAAAATTGTTTCATCTATTTTTTGTCCAAGGAATGAAGCTCTCTATATTCTCAATAAATGAACTGAAAAGCTTCAAGTTACAGATGATTTTCAGCAGATCATCCAAAACTACAAACATTAAAGAATTCTACTAGACTTGAAAATATCATAAAGACATTGAAATCTCTTGTTGTGGTTTATACTGGTGGTGGTGCCTGCAGAGGGGTCTGACATGGCCAGGTCATTCAGGGCTGGGCTCTGCCAGTGGAAGGGTTATGGAAGTGACAAGTCTTGTTCAAGGAGTCAAGGGATTTTCTGGAAGATACTAATTTCTACAAGCTCACTGCTGTCTACCTGAGAAACTTGACAAACATTGGTCTGGCAGATTATGTGCTAACCAGAAAAAAAGGAGCACTTATTTCAGAATAACAGTATCCACGGGAAGCTATTTTGGAGTAATTTATTCCACACTAGCAATTCTGATTAATTTTTTCCTTGTCAACAAACCATTAGATGCGGGAACTGAGCTGACCTGATTCTCTCATTTATGTAAGAAATAAAAGTGAAAGGTCACAGAAATATTAGAATATGAAGATCTGCCTAGGAAAGAAATAGCTACAAAAATAACACTTAACTATTTTGCTTTTTCTAATAGAGTCCTCATTTTCCTCTGCTTCAGTCAAAAGCTTACATAGCTGGTGACAAACACAGTGCATTCAGGCTGTACACAAAAAGAAACCAAGGAAAGGGGGAGCCATTTTCCATCTTCCAGTCAGACTCAATTTTCCTCTCTTCTTTGCAGCTTACTTGTCAGCAAAGTGAGTGCCTTATAAACTCTTCCAGGTTCTGCTAATGGAGTTATTTTGGTTTGAATTACTTGCACCTGGTTTCATTTGCCTCTTCAGCCTCCCAGGGCTACAAGAGGGTGGGTTTTCCCATTAGGAGGGTGTGAAGTCCCAGAAGCACATCTGAAAAAGCCATTTTGAGACTGGTGTGTGTCCTAACAGCACCACAAATGTATGAAGTGCTGGATTCAGAGCTACAAAGTCATCAGAGAAAGAAACTGCTACCCAAAATATCAATATTAGTGCAAAGGAGCAGTGTTCTAGGTCACAGACTATCATTCATGAGTTCCCTTTCTCTCTCATGCTGTACTTTTGAAAAAATATTTTGATTGATCAGATGGCAATTTATTTCAACCTCCCTTCACACCCATGCACAATGAAAGAGAAGACATGTTAGGCTCAGAGAAGATGCTTCATGGGCAGCAAGGCAGGAGGTGCAGAAGCACCAGCTCCTCTGTGGACTCCTAACACCGCACATTTAGCTCAGACTGCTTTGTGTATTTTAGAATTATTAACTACAATTGTCTGAGTAATGCAACTTCCAGCTTTTCTCCAAACAATCAAACAAAATTTAGAAGAGAAACTGATGTGGATAGAACTGAAAAATATTTTTCTCACTTTGTGAAGAAGTAAAATAAGAAAACACTTATTTTGGGAACTCTTAAGCTGAAATAAAATCTTTGTTCCACTGTAGGCTCTTTCAAGACATTGGTTTTAAATTAAACAATTTTGAAGAAAATAAAGGAAGAAAATCCAAATCTAAAACCTCCAAAGAAAACTCCTATAACTTAACATGATATCCATCAAAATGAACCAGGTAAACCAAGCTGGTACAGCGTCACAAGCTACATATGGAGGCAGGTTGTGATAATGCAAATCATATTAGTAAGTGCATATGAGGATAACATTTTCAACAAACCAATCCTATTTGAAATGAGATTTTTAATCCAGGAGAATAACCCAGAAAAAATACCAAATAAATCTTGTTTATAAACTGTATAGTCAAATTCATTCACTTGAAAAAGCTACAAATACATTAGTCAGTTCTCAACCAATGGTCACAATTTTAGTTAAATTTTCGTATCAGGAACCAACTTTAAAAAGCTCACTGTGTTAGCAAATCAGCAGGGCTTCTTTTAAGTCTCAGGAGACAACAGTGAGGAGTATGAACAAACTACTACAAACAGCAAACACTGTAATTCATACAGCAGGGGATCCTGTACACTGAAGTTTTTACTGTCAATTACCCCAAAGTGCATCACAGCGTAGGTGCAGACTAAAATGTATTACAGATATGTAAATGGTTTTGGTTTGTTACTAGCATTTTTAAATTTATTTTATATGAAAGACAGCCAGGCAGATTCACAGTACACTACAGATTATATAATAAAGTGATTTACATTTTGATGAGCCTGAGATTATGGCTTCCCATCCTCCAGGTACCTTCTTTTGTATGCAAGGATAACGATGAACTGGGTTATTTTGTTTTGTAAGTGAATTAGAAAATTAAAATATGTTTAATATTACTGCTAAAACAGAATTCACGAAGATTGACTTCAGGATAGAAAGCACTTCATAGTACTCTTCAATAATTCAAACAACCTCAAAGGGAAGGCAGAGCATGCCAAAACAAGTTGCTCTGTTTTCAGTCACACCATTCCTATCTGCATTGCAATAGATCACAGAACTAGGACAAGATTTTCCTATTCCTTAGCTGGGGAAGAGATTTTTTTCAGGAAGCTTTCTATAAGGAATGATATTAATATTTATTGTGTCAGGAGTGCGTGTCAATGGAATCACATGAAGTTTTCCATCAAACAAAATATATTTTCTTGCTTATACATTTATATAGATATTCCTTATTCCATATGAGGGAAGGGATGTCACAAGTGTTGTGAAATTAATTCCTCAGCTATGCTTCTGCTGCAGTCATAGAAGGCTCATGTTGTGCTTGGTACAGCACATTTCCTAATGTACACATTGGGCAGCAATCTCTCTTCTACAGGCATGATCACCTTCAGCAGCCAGAAAAATTGGCAATGGAACTGTGGCTATGGACCTACCTCTCCACTGGTTACTTTCCAGCAATATATATCTACTTTCTATGTCTGGGAAAATGCTGCACAGTGAGTGCATTTCATATACTTTGTATTTGAGCTTTCCATGTGCTGCATAATACTTGCATTAAGTTAAAAATAATAAAATAAAATAAAATAAAATAAAATAAAATAAAATAAAATAAAATAAAATAAAATAAAATAAAAGTTGGAAACGAAAAAGGCATTTTTTCAGCCCTAAGTTAATTGCAAGAATATGGAACAAGTCATATATTTTGTGCCTGATACAAACAGCTCAGTCACCTACTTTTCAAATCCCAGCATCTCTATTCTTCCAATCCACCCCTGAAGTACTTAAAATTCGTGACCACAAATATGGGAATATCACAATAACTCATGTTGCTGAAAATGGATCTGTGTTCACAATTCGTACAAATTGTCTAGATACAATTTCAGGAGTACCCAAGGACAGTAAAGAGGCACTGCATGGGGACACTGGTAAGGGGACAAAGAACAAAGTGGTTCACACCAGCAGTGGTGGCTTCCCCACCTCATCAGGGAAGCACCCAATAACTTGCACAGCAGCTTCTTTTCTATTAAACCACTGAGACACTTTATTAACTGGCTATGAAAATGAAAAATTTGATCAGACTCTGCCTCCCCTGTTTCTGATGTTAGTTATTTTAATAAACCATCCACTATCATTAAGTTCTGGTGAGGAAAACGTAACTAGTTAACAATAAAACTTAAAATTGCTATTCTTCTGCTTAGAAGTTCATTAAATGAGCAGAGCTCTCACCTTTTCAAGCTTTTGTCACGCGTGCAGAAGATAGTACTGAAGTTAACTACCTGGTTAATGTAAACTAATAGGTTTGAATTTTATGGTAATGTCAAACCCAGAATACTACAAGTGGTGTAGGGGCAGACACACTTACAAACACACCCTAATGATGCACTTGCTCAGTGACATGAAAATCAAATCTCTAAGCAATATGTTGTACTTAGTTTTGGGCACCACAATATAAGACAGCCATAAAGCTATTAGAAGATGTCCAAAGCAGAGCTATGAAGGCGGTGAAAGGCCTGGAGGGGAAGCCCTCAGAGGAACGTCTGAGGTCACTTGGCTTGTTCAGCCTGGAGGAGACTGAGGGAAGACCTCATTGTGGTCTTCAACATCTGCAGAGGGACAGGCACTGATCTCTCCTCTCTGGTCACCAATGACAGGATGTGGGGGAACACCATGAAGCTGTGTAAGGGGAGGTTTAGGTTGGATGTTAGGAAAAGATTCTTTACCCAGAGGGTGGTTGGGCACTAGAAAAGCCTCTCCTGGAAAGCTGTCACAGCACGAAACCTGACAGAGTTCAAGAAGTGTTTGGATAACACTCTCAGACACATAGTGTAATTTTTGTGGCTGTCCTGTGCAGGGTCAGGAGTTGCACTTTGATGATTTTTGTGGGTCCTGTTAAACTCAGGATATTCTATAAATCTGTAAGTACCAATGACTTTCATTTTCACTGCTGCAGAGCACCAGAGGGGTGTGTATGTGTGTGTCAGTGCACTTCTGCTCCATCTGTACTGATCCCAGTGAGTGCAAGCCAGAGATGGAGCTGTGAGATCTATGTCCAGAACATTTTCACAGAAAGTAAAAAATGGGATTTAAGTTTCTCCTTAAATATTGCCTGTGCTGACTTTATTCACCACAGGCTCAGTTCAGTCTAATTAGTGTTACCAGGAATCTAAGCAAACGGAATCAAAGAGTAACTTCAGAAGAGACTAAGCAGCAGCAGCAGCAGCAACTGTCAAGAGTCTCTAATGCTTATTCATATGCATTAATTCAAAGTGCCCAAATTTTACCCATAATACACAGCATGCAGCAGACAGTGAGGCTGTTAACTGGGAACACTGGTATTTATGTAAGGAAAGCCATCAGTGTACCTATGGAAAGGCTGTGAGTGTTTCATCCAATGAGTGCCAGTAGTGTTTGGCCTTACACACTCGGGACAATTCAAATATATCAGGGTTTTCAGAAACTCTAAGTATCCCTAGGGAGTCCTCGCTGCTCAGCAACAATGAAAACCATTCCCATCAGTATTATTTATATTGGGTAGTAATAGCATATTACTTATATATGGACTCAATATCTCTGTGATGGATAGGTTATTAAAACGCCAATGGATGGGTCAGAAATACATCAATATTTTAGCAGCACTGGTTATCAACCCAAGGCTATGCTGAGTCATATATTTCCTTGTGCTTGGAAAAGCTTGGAGAAAGCTACAATAACTGTCTGAAGTGACTGAAGGCATATTTGGAAATATTCAAAGCTTGTAGTAAACAGTATTTTCCTTAAAAACAAACAGGCAAGATTGATTCAAGAAAGAAAAGCGATAAAAGGAGATGCAGGCAAATTTAAAAGAGAGATCTGTATCAAACAAACTAATGGGAGTGACAGGCTGCAGCTTTCAGCTTGAAACAAAGATCTGTTGGTGCAGCAGCTGGGTAAATATATGTCACAAAACCAGGCAAATTGTACCCTGGCTGCAATTGAGTGGGGTGTGACCCATGAGTGCCCTGCGTGTTCCCCCACCTCAGCGGTGTGTTCTGCCTCCTGCCCCAGGACACAGGCACTTGGCCTGCACTGAGCTCAGCAGAGCTTTCCAGAGATCTTCTGGAGCTTCCAATGAGTCTAAATTAGTGTCAGGACAAGAGGAAATACCCTGCTCAGATGAGCTGAATGGCTATCTTATAAACTGAAATCATGTGAGTTGTGACAGCGAAAGAAGGAGGATGCGGAATGGAGAATTATGCTGAGGGAAGACACAGTGAGGGAAAGGCCCCACTGCAAAGGCCACCTGCTTGACTCCTTGGCATTTTTTAATGGACATCACACCGCTAACAGACTGCAGAAGCACTCCATGAGACCAAGTGCAAACCATGCCATCGTGCATCTGTTATAATGCTAAGACCTTTTCACTGATATTTGTAGTGATATTTGAACAGGTAAACATGCCCTTAAGTCTGTGAGCAGGGACAAGCTAACAGGGAGTTATGAGCTGGAATGGGAAAGGCAGTTATGGTACAGCCAGGGAACAAGAGCAGCGAATCCTAATGGGGCTCTAAAAGAAATTGTACTTTCCCTGCCCAGGAGAATAGTTCCACACGTGTTTTATCTTACCACCAGGAGAAACTGCACTGAAGGGATCTTGGTGCTTCGGTGGCTGCAGGATCAGGATACCTATGAATATGCTTATAGCTTTTCTTTATATGACTGCATCAGTCCTTAAAATATGAATTCAAGACTTTCCCCCTCCCAAAGCTTTTGTGCTCTTAATACAGGCTAAACAACAACACTAACACTTCCTCATGCCAAATAAATGAGATGATTTGAATCCTTATAGTTGGGATTAATCTGCTTTTTTTCTACTGTGCCTCTGAATGTAGTTTTAAATGACAAAAAAATCTCAGTTTTTCCATCCCTGAAAGTACCATGTGACAAATTAACTGAAAAAATAACTGAAAACTACACAAAATTATCCCTTTGTCTAAGTTCTAAAACTAGAGTTTGTTTGAAATTATAATTGCTCAACTTTACTACAGCTTTGTTCTTTGGTGGTGACCTCCTCCTCATGAACTTGAAGCACAGTAGGACTGAGATGTAAATGTTTGATTTAAACACAACTGGAATGATTAAGACCTTTGCTAGGCGAGAATTCCATGATTTGGCCTATACAAGGGCACTAAATTATCTCTTGGGCTATGTGTTACTGACTGAATATGATCACATCCTAAGAGCTTAGGAAGCTACCACCTGTGAGCTGTGTTTCTTTAACTCAGCTGAGTGCAAGCTCTTAACTCACCTCAGCTACAGGTGAAAATGCTAATAACTTCCATCCTGATGAACCTACTCCAGCTGTGTAGCTTGATGGATGGAAACTTGCTATGTCACCATAATATTCTCACAGTCTAAGGCTCAACCTCCCAGCAAACAGGACTTAAGAGGTAACGTCACACCTCCTTCCCAACTCCTGATTTTCCTGTTGTGTTGGTACACAAACCCTGAAATACACAGCTTCTGATTTCATATTCATCTTACACTGGTATAACTCCAATGACTTTAGAGGAATTTTTCTAATTTATACTTATACCAAAACAGGTCCCATGAACTTCATATATATATATATATATAAAAAAAGAGAAGTGGTTATAATATGTAGATATAATTCTCTTTTCTTATACGAAATTGATTGTGAAGAAAACTTAATTACATTTAGCTCATGTGTAGTGGTCAGATTAATTAAATATTTCTCTCTGCACTTATCTCTAATTTTAATGTCAACAGAGCTGTCCTAACCCACGTTATGCTGCCATTAAAAAGGAAAAAGAAAATTGCTTTTAAAACCTGCAGTGAAATGATGTTAAGTGTCTGCCTTAAACTGACAAATTCAAGGAGATTTAGAGTTAGAACTGCCAACTCTTCCAATAACTCACTGTTATTGCAGAATATAAAGCACCCAAAATCACAGTACAGGGCAGTTTATACAGAGCCAGTTCATAGAGTGCATCAGAAAATGCCTTCCATACATTACAGGCTAAACAGGGTTTGAGTGGGCAGATTTAAGAGTGCAGGCGGGTGAGTCAGTGGCTCGGGCAGCAGGGGAGAGCACAGACAGATGGGAGAGCACAGGGGGGCAGGGATGCCAGCTGTGGGACCTTGTGTGACAGGGACACACACTAGTGCAGGAGAGCACAGACAGTGGGCAGAGACACGGTTGTTGGACCCCTTGGAAAGAAGGTGGAAAAGGAAGGATATGAGAGGAATAAGGTGATTTTGAATAGGATTCAGAAACGAGGAAGCCTTTGCCAAAGGACAGCAGGGTCTTAGAGCCCACAGGATACAAAATCAGAAGGTCTCAAAATATATCTGTAAATGAGGAATCATCACTGAGTCAGAATGTTTCTATTGAGGTCCCACAGTGACCTCAGTTCTTGGATCTATATCAAGCTTAATTTATCAATGACCTAGAAGAAAACAGACAACCATCATAGTAAAGTTTGCCCCTACAGTCGAGTGTAAGATCTCATCCAGAACACTGATATGGTCTTTAGGTGTGACACAATAAGATAACGTGTATTTTAATACATCTCAGTGTACAATCTAAGGAAAAGAATTTAACCATGCTTGGGGCTAATCAGAAAATCATAGAACTGTTTGGGTTGGAAGGGACCTTAAAGATCACCTTGTTCCAACCCCCTGCCGTGGGGAGGGATGTCTTCCACTAGACCAGGTTTCTCAAAGCCTCATCCAACCTGGCCTTGAATCCACTCTCTGAATGAGAAAGCTGCACAGCTCTGAGGATGGGACAAGCACATGGTAAAGGCTTTTAGTAGGTGAAGGAGAGAAAAGCAATAGTCCTTGACTGTTCAGTAAATGAGTATTCCTAAAACAGATAGGAAAAATAATTAACTCTGAGAGCAACCAGTGAGGAATATTGTGGCTTCTCTCCCACTGGCAAGTCTGAAATAGAGTCTGGATGTTTTTTCTTAAAAAAAAATGCTCCAACTAGTGTATTAGAGCAAACTATTGGAAAGGAAGCAGAGACCAACTTATGAAAGAACTGTGTTTTTCCCCAGCAAACCTAAAACTTACACAACCTCAGAATGAAATCAAGACCACAGAGGAGGAGCAAATGATTATTTCAGTACAGGGCTCAGGTTACAGTACTTTCCAAAATCTCTTCTGCCTACTTCCTACACTAGTTTCCTAAACAGTCCTTCAAAAGTAGGTCCAGATAAATGCAAGAACTGTGGTGTGTCTCAATAGAAATATTAAGAGAAAGACTTATGTTAAAAAAGCAACTGTAAATGTCCGCTTTATGCTTGCAAATATATTAAATTACTAATAATAGAAGACTAAATGGATGTATTTTGACAGGCACAGAGGTTTTTTTCATTTGGATATCTCTTGGCTGTTTTTTCTGAAACACTGACAGAATTATGAGGAACAGTGGAAAGGAGATAGAGGAAATTACTTATTACACCTTTGTTTTGTTTTGCTTTTTATGAGAAAAAAACAAGTACTGGGATGGTAGATATGGCCACAGATACTTTCTGCCTTCAGTAGCATCCAGCACAAGGGTCTGTTCCCTCACTGTGCTTCTTCAGATGAAGTCAGTGGAACAACTGTCTCAAGCAAACAAACATTGACATTTTGTGATAAAAAGGAAAGCATACACCAAAACTATGGATTTAAATGGCAGTCAAGGATGTGACAGTTAAACAGAGACACATGAATTATGTATCATACCTCCATCATTGTCCAGGTTATCTGCACACACCATTTCCATGACAACGTTACATCCCGAGCCGCTCCAGCCCACTTGACAAACACAGTGCCACCCATTCTGATCAAGAGTGCACCTCCCATTTCCATAACAGAGACCTGGGCAACCATCTAAAATAGACAGTGTAAGAAAAAAGCCTTCATGAAGGGATATTTCCCCTTATTTTGTAGTTGCAATTATTCATTAACATTCCTACTTCCAGCATCATACTTGCTGCTTTCAAATGATGATAGCTTGCAAGCCACTTACATTTCTGGATGAATATGGAAAACTCTCCAACTTGGTCCTTCCCTTTGCTTGCCCAAAGGTAGTTTCTCATTGAAGAATGAGGATTTTTTTAGTGTTTAATATTTTGTGCACAGGAAAAAAGTGAATAAAGCCATGCTATAAAGTTCTAAAGCCATGTCCATCTCTTTCTCTATTGAAAAATAAACTGTAGTTCACTAACAATATCATACACATAATCAAGATCTGTATCAAAGATACACATGGAAAATACTGTCTAAATGACAAACTAGCATCTGTGGACATAATCCTACACATTGCAGGGAGTGGAAGTGGCCTTTTTATTCTGTTCATAAATACTCATCTGACTGAGAAAAAGCAAATTTGATTTATGCCACAACACAACTCTTTCCACAGAAGACAACTGAGGGAGCATTGCCTTCCTGTTCCACTTTCTCCTGTTATAGCTGATTCCAACAGGACCAACACATGCCCTTTGGTGGCGCTGATTCTAGATCAAAACTGGACCAAGAACTGTAGCATCCTCTTGATTATATACCTGCAAGCTCTGAATCAACAATACTTTGGACATTCACATCTAGATTTCTTGCCTGTAAGAGTGAGAGGGGAATGGTCTCTTGGATGTGTACACTCATGTCCATCTGCTTGCATAGTGCAGTGCCAGCTCAGACATTTGTCAGATCCCCACCATATCACACATGGAGCCAAAGGACAATGGATAAAGCAATGGCAATTGGCAATACCTTTGACAGAGTGAGTGGCATCACTTCTGAAATGGCTCCTTTCTTTTTGCCAGCATGGACACACAGGGTCTGAAAGCCCCTGCACCTGATACTGACCATCAACACATAGGTGTTATCAGAGAGAGGGTTTTTTTGAGGAAGAAAGAAGACTCAGTGCCTGACAGCCCCAAGATTTTCCAAATGGACTTTGGAGGAGCCAGTCGGAGAGTCTGGTCTGTCAGGCTGTGACTCACAGCCCCACATGCAGCACATTTCCTGGCAACTTTACGTGAGACGTGTGATCTCCCTCCTTTTCATCCTTGGCACAGTTTATCAGTCACATCTGCAAACAGAGGGATCAGAGAGTCTGACCCTCTTGCTCAGAAAAACTGGAGACGGGTGGCACCATTTTCTCACACGGAATTACAGAAGATGCTACTCCAAAACAACATGAACTTGGCAACCACCAAATATACTATAAAAGCCTCTTTCAGGGAGTTGGGGGAAAGGGCAGGATGTGAGATCTCTTTTGGGTAATGTGGATGTTTTTCCACTTTCAATCACTGTCCTGCTGAGTTAATTAATTTCTTGTACATGATTATATTTTGCTACTGTGTGTGGTTGTCCTTTAAGTCTATAAATGCAATAAAATGAAGGCCTACATGCTTTTATTATTATCTAATTCCAAAGAAATTAAATAAGAAACAGAAAATAAGCACTCAGGTCTTTCTGAACTAATGGTGGGTTCGGTATTTCAGTGAGCAGCATTTTTGGAAGGGGCTGTGCATCACTGCTCTGCTCAGCACGGCCCAGGCAGAGGGACTGCTGTCACACTGGGGGAAGGCTCCTGCACTGACATGAATGAGCAGCACCCGCGGCGAGGCACGGGAATCAAATGAACAGCACCAGACACAAAGCAACATCAAACTTAACTCTTGTATCAAATGATATGAAGAGAACTAGATCACATCTGGCAAAGACAGCTTTAGAAAACAAGAGTACTTCTCTATCAAAAGAAACTTACTTCAAGCATAAATGACAAAAAAAATTATTTTTTGTTCTCATGGGAGACAGTATCAACACAAGCTTTTTAGCAAGTCCTCAGCTTTGGCATTACTCTGGATGGTAAACAAGAGCAAAGAGTGGATTTGCCCGACACAGCACATCAGATGGCCCTGTAGAACATGCTTACATTGCTACAACTTTGCAAATGAGTTGAGCACATTACTTATTAAAAACTGCATTTTCTGCTGTAAATCTCTCTCTGTCTCCATGTGTGCATATATATCTATATATAGCTCCATAAACAAATGTGCCATCTATTCTGGGAACTTAGCAGTACAGAAGCTCAAACAAAATGGGTAACAGAGAACACTCAATTCCCAATACTTTTGTAAATTTTCATTACTTTTTTTGGAATGCTGATATGAAAAACTTACCTTGAACAGCATCTAAGTAGTGAGCTTAAAAAAAAAAAAAGAACAAAACTGAGATGGATCAAACTTCTGTACCAAATGAAAATACATTTGCTTATGGCTTGACACCTGTGGGTTAGATATAAAATGTCTCCCTCTTCCTGCAGGCAGATCTATTCCTGCTGCTGTCACCAGAACATTGTTTGTGATCGTTCTCCATTTGATGACAAGTGTGCAGGGGCCACACCTGGCACTGCCTACAATGTGAACAGCAGGTCTATTTATCGTTTTAAGTATTTTGGTCCTTCCCTGGATTTGCTCTAAACAACGTTCAGAAAATTAGGCTGTTCCTCCAACACAAACCTAATTCTTGATTTAGCAAATCTGATGTAGTAAATTCTAGAGCCAGGGAATGAATTATCTTAAAACACTCAAGACAAAGATAACACATTCTAGATTTTTTTTCAAGAAAGAAATGTGAGACCTCACACTGCTCATCTTTGAAACTTAGATAATAACCTCACTTCAGGACATTTTAGGGAGAAACACTCTTGGAATTTGCAAAAAAAAAAGTTTAATTTCATTAAAAATGTAACTATTACATTTGTGTAGTAGACTAATGGCTTCTAAAAAGATCTGAAAGCTTTACCTTATTAGGAATATTGTTAAAAGTCAGCTCTAGAAAAAACACCATTAGCAGTAAGTAAAACATGTAAATCCTCAGACAGAAAGGCAAGAGACTTAATGCAAGAATTATGTAAGCTAAATAATAGCTTTTTCCCCTCACACCTTCTGTTTTTTAAACATTTTTTCTTTCCTGACTTCAAAGTTCATGTATGAACACATCCCAAAGATATGTAAGGACTGAGGTATCTCTCCTTTTTGCATTTTTTTTTTTTAATTAATTAATCTATGTTATTTCCTGTTGTGCCAAGTTGCTATTCTGTGGGACAAACAGGGTGCAGAGGCACCTTTTCTGGATTCCGAGTCTCTGTTTTTCCAAACAGATTTCAATCAGAATGATGGCTGTGGCAGATCTGTGTAGGACTGGTGTAAAACTTTATGTATTTCATTTCTTGAGGTGCAATACCCCCTTACCAATGGTGCAGTGGTCCCCTTCCCATCCGGGGCTGCACTCACACTTCCCATCCTTGCACTGCCCGTGCTCGGCACAGTGGGAGTGGCAGGTCCGTTCTTCACAGGTGGGTCCCACCCAGCCCTCTTCACACTGGCAAATCCCTCTGGAGCAGACACCATGGCTGCCACAGTCCAGGGTACACAGCTCTGCACAGGAAAACAAAAGTACACCATGTGGAACAGCACTTTCATACTGCAAATAGACTTTGCATCAAGACTAACTCACTTCTGTACGACTATCACTCATCAGTTGGATCAAATATGGGATTTTATCACTCAGTACAGACCTTATCAAATCTGGCTGCTTCCTTCTTTAGCAGTTATTGGTCAGATCATTTATTTGTTTGGGGTGGGGACTGCAAACAATGGCTTTGCAGAGGGTAGTGTAATAGGTCTAAACCAGACAAAGGACGACATGAAAAAGTCCGTATCTTTTAATTGATTTCTTCTGAGACTCAATTCTAAAATCTCTTACAAACTCAAATATTGTGAGCTGAATTAAAGGATAGAGTGGCACATAAAATACATATAAGCAAACCAATCTTTTAGGTATTCAAAGGTAGTGGTGACAAAATGGCCCTCACTTGCAGTACAGAGAGACACCAGAAAGATAGCAGGGAGTAAGAGACAAGGCAAGCACCTCACTCTGACAGCAGCAGACAACATTACATGACCTACCGGCCATTCAGATCCCCCTAGTTCTAAAATGGCTTTCGAGGATTCAGACTTTTTTTTTCCTTCCTGACCTTCATGAGTCAACTGCTAAGAAACCAGGAAAGCTGTTTCAAGTAATACCTCCTTCATTGCCCTTGGAAGAATTTCTCTACCTGGGCTCTGTAGAACAGCCCTGATCGTGAAGTGGTATGAAAGTCTTGAACAGTTTCAATACATCACCATATGCCAACTGCAATTCTACTTCCATGTATAAAGTTGTTCTGTGAAAAAAATGGTTTCATTATAGAAAGGTTCCATGTAGTTTGAATTTATTTAGAATAATTATTGTACAGAGACAGAATTTGCTTGTTATCCTGCAATTAAACTGCTACAGAAATGTCTCCTCATTCTTCCTCTTGGAAAGCAGCTGATAGCACTTAAGTATAAGCCAAACACTCATATCTGCTCTGATTTCAAATGTCAGTGCTACATATTTAGTTGTGGCAAGATTTTTGCCTTGACAGATTTTAAACAATGATAATTTAGATCTTGGAACTATTGTATATAAACATCCTTAAAAGCATTTGTACTGACAAATGCTGTCACTTACATACCAAGAAAAGTTTTTAAAGTTTAAATTGAAATCTTATCTTCCAATCATTTTAACACAAAGAAAAAATCAGCACAAAACTGGAACAGCACAGTGACATCAAAGACGTGCTGGGCTCTGTCTTGAGTGAGAGCTTAGCCCTTGTTTTTGTAAATCACTACAGTGACAGCACAGAGCACAATCAAAAGGCTGGGTGAGTGACAAACTGCAAGAGCATTGTCAAACTCCAATTCAGAAGCAGAAGGCATGGTAAAGAACAGCACACAAAATTCAGTAAAAGCAACTGCAAAGTACTGTCCTTTGGAAGTCAAAATCAGCTACATAAAAAGTAATTAAATTTACTATTTGGACAGGGAGTTGTGTTATACTGGAGTACAAGATATAAATAATAATCTGATGATACAATTCTATGATATTCCTGAAAAAGAATATGTAAGACAAGAAAAGAGACTGCTCTGTTATATTCAAATGTGCTGAGTCTGGGGCATTATACCTTAGAAAGTCTTGATTGCTGCCTGCTGATCATGTATTAATCAGCTTCATGCCTTGGACTGCCAGCCCGTAGGTACTGGAAAGGATTTCTTCCACCTCGCTGCATAATTTGTCTTGGCTCTTTTGTTTTGTTACTTGTTTGTTCCTTGGAGACCTGGGAAATTGCTTGGAGGACTATAGGAGGACTTGCTTTCTTATTCTATCGGTACTGAAACTGTCCAAATACTTGCTCCTATGATGAGGAAGTAAACTGATCCCACCAGATCACAAAAGAACCACCCCCAAGCAGACTGGCAGAGGATCACTGGTATTATTTGAACCTATCTTTCCAGCTAGGGGCATTGGCCTACCCCTGAGAATTAAGAATTTAGGCTACTTTAAGTATTTAGGCTGCTAGAGGGATGCATTTGATCTCCCCTGATCTCCCTCTAGTTCATTATAGTTATTGCTTTTGATACTTCAGTTCAAGTGGCAAAGACTGTTAAGAGGATATTAAGAAATATTGTGTAGTTTACAATATACTGAGGTAAGTGGAACTGATGGTCTTTTTGACCCTCTGGATTGAGATTCTACTACACAGATTTTTGCAGTAGTGGGACTGGCTGAGGTGGGGAAACAAAGCAATAGCAGCTCCTACCACTTCTCTGTCTGTAAACAGACCAAAGAACCAGCTGTGGAAAACCTTGAACACATTCCCACACATGGCATGCATGGCTGCATCCCCCGTCTGTCGACCCTGCAGAATCTAATCATGACAAACTCATCTTCCAAACAAACAAAAGAAATAACAGCATGGAGCTGAAGGCAATGTAGGCACATTCCTACCACAGGGACAGGGATAGATCTTGCACATGTTCCCACTTTAAAACCACAAAATTAAACAGACCTTAAAATGTTAGAAAGTTTTCCACTGTTTTCCCCACACATGGAATAAAATGTTTAAGCACAACTTAAGCTCCTAATTTTTAATGAAATGGAGATACTAGATTACCTATCTTATCAAAAAATATCCTAGGTCAGTCCATATAGTCTTCACTCATAGGGCTTCTTTTTTTTGGTTCTATTTTCCCCACATAAGATGATACTTGAAAAGAACTTACCTAGCTCTTGCCTTTCCTTCTAATTATGATTTTTTCCCCAAAATTTTGAGTCTAAATGTTCTTTAATGAAAACCAAACCCAATTTTGTAAGCACCAGATGTAACGAAATGAGGTTTCTTAGCTTAGACCAGACACTTTCCTCAGCTACCCTAGCTGATCTGCAGTTCAGCCAACTCACACTTTATCGTCACTGAGGCAACCTTGAGACTTACATTCTTTTTGGTGATTTCATAAGGCTTCAGAAATGCTGTTTACCATGATAATGTATTCTTCTGCCATGCAAATCCAAGATTCTCCACAGACTTCTCATGCAAAGCAAGGGAAATCAAGCCTAACGTCATCCTATTAATGCTATGGTAGAACATGCAGCATTAATCCACAGCTAATTCAAACAACGAAGATCAAAAAAAGGATTATCAGTTCAGGTTGTCCTGGTTTTAAATGCAAAACTATTTCTTAACTCCTCCTGTAGATAAACAAGCCCAGAAACCTCTGTGTAGCAGGGAGCCACATTAGCATTTGCATTTGTATCGAGGGTTTCCGCTGCAGACTGGTCAAAATGAGATACTCCAGTGAGTGCTCAGGGATCAACTGCAATGGGAAATTAGACAGTAACTTTAAATAGGTAAATAGCTTCTAATTAAGCTGATGTGGCAACAATTCAGACAGAAGTGAAGTTTGACAGCAAGTCAGACATGATGCAACTGTTCAGCTCACTGGCATCATCCTCCTCCTTCCAAAGCAGCTGGTCCCACAGGACATAGAAGCACCACAGAATGCAGCAGAGCCAGCACAGTGGAGAAGGGCTTTGAGCTGTGGGTCAGTGCAGCAGTTGAAACAGCCAAAAATGTCTTCTCTGACTGAAACAGTTATTCCACCCCTCCTGCTCTCCATCCATCTCCTGGCTCTGTGATCCCTGCCTAGCGCTTAGCACGTGGAAATGGTGAGATGATTCAGATCATGGAACTGTCAGATAATTATTCAGTTTATTTTCCTGGGTTAATACCTGACAACTAGCTGAGCTACATCAGCCCAAAGAGAGATCAAAGCAGCAAAATAGGCAGGACAAGGGAGGAGATGCAAATCCCATCCTGGACAGAGACTGTCCTGCTGAGGAGCCACAAGCTGTGCCATCATCTGACTGCAAAGGACAAGAGCAAAGAGGTGACTTATGTAAGGTAACGAGAGGCAGGTGACATGAAGTACAGTTTGGCTTAATTGACTCAGGGATATTATTACATCACAAGCCTTTACTTGTGCTGTTCCATTAATTGCCATTAATTCTTACAATGTACAGTGCCACGCTCAAAATTCCTTAAGTTCCTTGACCATGTTGGTGTTTAGGCTTGTAGGCTTATATAAACCCACCTCTTCTCTCCCACTCCTCTTGGTCATAGTTTAGTGGGATATACACCTGCCTGCCTGAGCTCTAAGGCAGACCTTGTGCAGCACGCTGGGTTGCAGGCTGGTCTGTGGCTACGAGACCACTCCTCAGGACATGTGAATTTTCATGGTTCCCAGGAAACCAACATAGTCACCCAAATTCACAGTAATCCACGGCCCTGTATCAGTTTTTGTACCTGTACACTTTGAAATCCAAACAAGGTTATCTAAATGTATGTCTGGAAAGTTAATTTCGTTTTTGAAACAAGCCCAGCCATGCAGAGTCACTGCGAGCATCGTGCTGGCAGAGTGCCGGGAGCTGCCCTCAGCCGACCCCAGCAGCTTCCCTCAGACTTTCATCAAATACAGTTGGCATCAAATGTAAAACTCAGAGTCCTTAGACTTACACCAATTAATGAAGAAGAGACTTAAAAAAGGTTCAACTCAGTCTAGAATTTCTACTGTCATGTCAATTCTCAGTGCTCATTAATTTCTTGGAAAAAGGCAAATGTGAGCTGTGAACTATTATTTGTACATATTCTTGAGAAGGAGACAAATAGTTGATCATTCCTGAGCTAATCTAAAAAGCATTAAAAATTCACTCCACACTCTTCATTTTAATTACCTAAGTCAACAATGAGTTCTTTCAAATGTGTTTTATAATAAGTTCCTACTTATGTGTTATGAAAAGGGAAATTAAAGCTAAATATTTTATAATTTGTAAAGATAAAGGAAGATTTTAGTGTTAATGCAATATATGTCAGAAATAACTCCTAGAAAATCATGCTAAGAATACAAAACTGTAAGTAAACAAAAGTGGCCAAATACTACGAAACACTCATTGTACTTTTGTTCAGTGGTGAGTCTTGTTCTACAGACAGTCTAAACTTTCAGTATCAATAATTTTGCTATCCATTTTTTAATAAGTAGCTTTCCATAAAGATTAGAAATTAATCTACCCAGACTTTCACCCAATAAGCTTAACTGCTAGAAGCAGCAAAAAAATCACCTATCTAGACCTAATAAAGTTTTTTTCAATTTAAATATACATTGCATTTAATAAGTTTGCATGATAATTTCAACAATGTTCCTGAGCTTTTTAAATTACCTTCCTGCTGTGTCCTGGAGACAACTCTGTTCTAGCTTTCATTTTCAGCAACTGAATTTATTAATATAATTTTTTACACCACAAAAAAGTTCAAAAATGTAAAGTTTTAGGAGTTTCAAAGGCACTTGAGCTTTTTTTTTTTTTCTGTAAAACCCAATGGAAATTTGTTCCCCTTAAAGAAGGTTACCTAGGAGTGCACTGCAGAGTTTTCATTCAGACATCAAGTTTTACATACCCGTACTAGAAGAGATGTTATTTTTATGGTACAGCTTATCTTATTTTCCCAATTTACATAAACTTCTTTGGCAATCTGGATGTTAACTGCATCTGATTTTGGCTCTTCCAACAGTGTCACAGTAATTAGTTAGGTGTGTAATTTTTAACATTCTTAGCCAACCACAGCTATGCCAATAAACTGTCCCTGGAAGTGTTCAAGGCCAGATGGGATGGGATTTGGAGCATCCTGGTCTCGTGGAAGATGCCCCTGCCCATGGCAGGGGAGTTGGAATTGGATGATCTTTAAGATCCCTTCTAACCCAAACCATTCTGTGATCTATGATCAAGCAAGGGACAGCTTTTTTAGGGACAACACACCAGTGCTACATGGGTTATACCAGTGTTCAGTGATTTGCTGACGTCCTTCTCTGTCAGCTGCCAGGTTTTGTGAACATGTTCCCTTTGGAAAACTGAAATCAGGTTCCTGTATGGAGAGGCAGCAATGGTGCATTGCCCATCTCTTCCTTATCCTCCACACCACCGAGGAACACGTGATGGGAACTTGCCACAGAACTTAATGTGAAATTTAGTACAATCAGAAATAAATCACTATGATAGATCATCACCCAATTACTGATCTATTTTAACATAAATTTATAGAGAATAGAGCTGCAAAGGACTTCACAGGATCATCTATTATTGTTTCAAATTAAATCATAGCTGGCATCCCCTAAAAGCTCCCAGCAACAGAGAACCTATGACAGGACTATACTATGACAGGTAATTCATACCACTATCAGACTGTCTTCACAGACAGAGATTCACTCAATCTAAATTCCTCTTGCTGCAACACTCCTTATCCTTCTCTTCATGCATTGCATGCTAATATCTGACACTGAAATATATTAAAGGTCACCTCACAATACCATAACAGTGTGTTATAGTTGGGTGAATAAACTCAAAGCAACTCTTTCTGCAAAACTATTGCATTGAATTTATTCTCACATATCTCTCTAAAATAATTTTCACAGTCATTTCCAAAGATTTTGTCCTTGCCCAAAGTGGGACATGGTGGCCCATCCCAACAAAAGACTCAAAGAGTGAGATTCATCTCACCTGAATTGAAACATTTGTCTGAAATACTTTTCTATTATAGTGTTATCAGACTAGAATGCTTAATTTATTCAGCTATTGATATTTATCCTTTCTGACACTGTCACGAAGCAAGACTGTAGCACTCATATAAAGCTATGTTAAGCCAAAGAAGAATTACTTGCAAAAAAATCTTAAGGAGAAAACAAGTCCTTCTCTAAATTGCATCTGCCCTCATTTCTGGCTCTGAATGATGTTAGAGAGGTTCATAACATATTCCAACTATTTACAGTTTTCCATGCATTACACAGACATGGACATGGCTCAGCCCCTTTAAATACCATTCTTTTTATGTGTCTTCTTGATGTATTCTAATACTTGAATTCATATTAAGTACCCCCTTTCCCTCATGATTACGACTGATAACCTGTTTCTATTTTCTCGTCAGTAGATCTATGGGTTTTGCTATGAAATGAATTAGTGATTCCAAATAAGCTTTTGTATGGTCTCACTAGCATTCAAAAACCAGCACAGCTGAAATCTAACTGAATAAAGGACTGGTCCAGACACTCTTCATGTTTTGCCCAGCATTATCTGAGGAGATGTTCCACCTGGAGGCAAAAAGGCACTTCAGGAGGTTGGGTCTTCCTCAGAGAGACAAGAGTTGCAGAAAAGAACTACTGAATAGTCAGTAACTTCAGAAAATAAATGGGGGAGGATCTAAACTTCACACATTTGACTATTATTTGGGATAATTCAGACATAATTATTGCACAACAATCAACTATATCTACCAAAGGCAAGACTTCCCCAAAACTTCTTCATTTCCCAAACATTACTTCATTTTAAACTTTCCTACTGTAAGCTCTATGTAGAAAACCTTTCTGATCTCTTGCCTCACAGATACCTAACTACCTTTCTTATCTTCTTACCACAGGCCACAACATATAATAAAATAAACCCACTGGAACTAAAATGCTGTATCCTCACTGTTTGTTACTCAGAATGTTTCACTATCCATACAGTGGTGGTTTTAATTGCTTTCTGGAAGTAATCCTACCATCATCTCATTGAACTTATTCTTGATGCATTAGGTACTCTATAAATAACTCTTCTGGCCTCCAGTAGGAACGTTGCCATTAGCACTACTGTGTATCACAAAATACATGAATGCAATTGCATTTAAAAAGCCCTGTAAGGTAGTTTCTGATAATGCTACACCTATTTACAAGTATCTTTTCTAAACTGGAAGCCTCAATTTGCTTGAAAATTTATTTGTGTAGAAAAGTAATCAGTGGACAGACAGAAAGGTCTAGAGGGCAAATGCAACAGAGGCTGGGGAAATGACAGAGCAACTTTTTCCCCTTCTGAGATCTTTTATCACACTTTTTTCACCCAGCTTTATTTTTCATCTGATGAAGATTTTCTTCCTGATCCAAATCCAATTTATATATATATAAAACCTCACTCTATATCGATTTCGCTGTGGTTCAAAATGGTATTTTTACAGTACAAAAATTTAATCAATACAGCCTGAAGAAGCAGGACTGGTAATGGTAAACATACTAACAGATATTTCATTTCAGGCAGCCAAAGCACTGAAAATTGATACCACTGAAAAGGATTCCTCATTTACCACTGGGAACATCTCTGTTTACCCAGCCATAGCACTGGTGTAAAGGAGAATACAATTATGCTGGGCTTGCCACACAAGAGAACCTGTCTCTTTCTTAGAGGTGATACAGGTTGGCAGGTCGGACAAGGCCAGCGTGGGCAACGTTTAAAATAAATGAGCAGAAGTGTAACCTAATAGCCAGGAAGATTAGACTGACACAAGGGCAAGGGGAACCACACAGAAATCTGACCAGGACATTTTTTAAATACCGTTGCCCAGCTAAATGCGGACTTTCCTTATCAAATTTGGTCCTGTTTTATAATTTGTCTTCACTGTTTCATTTCAAGTTGTACTTGTAGCAAAGCAGTGAGATGTCAGTCATCACTGGAGACTTATACTCTGACTAACAAGATCTGAAATCCTCCGCAACACCCCGAGAACCACAAAAGGAAGTGCTGTGCAACGTCTACCTTGCTCGATACTTTGTTTGATCAGGAGACTGGTATGAAAGCGGTCCAGAACAATCTGTCATGAGCCGTAATGAGTGAGATGAAAGCAATGCCTTTGTGCTCACTCACAGAGTGGAAAATGCAATTCACAGTTCCTCGGGCTGAAAAGCCAGTAGTGCTGGAAAAATGGGAAACCTGTTGAGCAAGTGACAGACCACAAGAATCGGGGAAGGCATGAGGCCTGTGATAACGATATGAAACATGGAGAACAACCACGGCTTTGTGGGGAAAAAGGAAGGCAAAGAGATGGCTCAGTAGGTACATTCAGTAAAGCTGTCTCACAGGTACAGCCTGAACTAATACGGCATCAAAAGAAAAGAAAGATTTTGAGACACCTATTTTCAGCAGAAGTTCACCAGATTGTCTGAGGGGATCAGGATATGTCTTTATATAAGCACTAAATCTTCTGTGGTACACAGAACAACTATTGTTAATGTAGACTTGGGCTCTGCTCAGAATATAAAGCTTTCCACAATTATTTAATTACTAAGTTTGATTAGTAATACCCAGTAAAGAAGTTATGATTTATTTAAGCATTATTTACAACAAGTGGGCACCATCTTTAATTCACTGGCTTACAGGATGACCTTTGGATATGGGTCCACTCACAAAAATTGTGCTGGTCTGTGCTCTGAATTTCAGATGTACTTTCTGACTTCAGTAATGAAGATATATTTTACTTATCCTATTTTGAAAGAGCTCAAAATGCTGAAAAGGTGGGCATTGGCACTACTTCTCGACGTATTACAGTAACATCTATTTGGATTCATCTGTGTAAAAGCAATGACAGCCCACAGGTGACAGAAATGCCATTGTTGCCCAAATCAGACACAGAGTTGGCCCTCGGAAGGAAAGGGGATAATGATTTGCAGAATGTACATCTACACACTGGGACTGAATGCTTTCAAAAGAATGTACTTCTATTTTTATCTTCTTTTTTTTTTTTTTTTTTTTTTTTTTCACTGAAGAGCCAGTCTACACGGACAGATGGAAATCTGTAAAGCCTGGAGAAGAGAAGCTTCAGGGTGACCCAACTGTAGCCTCCCAGTACCTAAAGGGAGCATGCAAGGAAGAGGGAGAGGAACAGTGGACATGGGCATGTAGTGATAGGACACAGGGAAATGGCTTTAAACTGAAAGAGGGCAGGTTTAGATTAGGTATTAGGAAGAAATTCTTAACTCTGAGGGTAGTGAGTCACAGACACGTTGCCCAGAGAAGCTTTGGGTGACTCATCCCTGGATGTTCAAGGCCAGGTTGCACAGGGCTCTGAGCAACGTGGTCTAGTGGAAGATGTCCCTGTTCACAGCAGGGAAGTTGGAGGGTGCCTTTAAACCCAAGTCATTCTATGATTCAATGAAACAGTAAATCAACTAAAATAAGGCTTTGGTCTCTGTGCTCCCAACAATCAATCTGTATTACAGGAAAAACTACTGTGAGAAATCAGAAGTCATTACCAGCTTCTAAGTAACATCTCAAGTTCACAGCCAAAAGCAAAAGCAGATGAAGAAGCTGGCCCTGCTTCCTCCCATTTTAGCACAAATAAACAGTTCCCTGGACAAACTCAGCAGTGAGGCATAACAAGCTCTTGCACAAAACCAAGGAGTGCAGCCTCAATCAGCACAAGTTCCACAGCGCTCAGCATCTGCCTGCATTGTGTCCATCCACAGGAGCAAATGTCCCCGTGTCCACAGCTGAGCCTGGGCAGGTGAGCGCAGAGACACAAAGCAGCTCCCAGTAAATAAACCATAACTTCCTCTGTGTCAGCAGCACAAACAGAAATAGCAGCATGCATCTGGCAGCTGCTGCTCTGCCTGCCTGCTGCCAAACCAAAGATGCAGCTCATGACTTGCATTTTTTCTGTGGAGCTCCTCAGAGATGGCAGAGGCACCACCAGGCTGGCCACTCTTCTTCAGGGCATTTTTGAATTCAGCATATGGGGGACCAGAGCAGGAGTTGAACAATCACATGCCACATGAACAATCAACTCTCTGCACTCTATCAGAAAATGATTTTGGATCCCAAGGTGATAGGCACTATTTTAACAATCTGTTTATAAAATATCCAGGGCTTCCTGAACTTGAAAGTGACATACCTGAATGTACACTGTAGCTACAATAAACAAGGAGTTTTTGCTCCACCGCCATTAATACATTCTTAGATATTATTTGAATATTCTTAGATTATTTGAAACATATTACTCACCAAAACATTTAAGCAAATGTCCTTAAGGAGGGCAGAGACTGGGAAATCTTTACATGTCTACATATATTACCCTTGCAACAATATATACAACCAAAACCCTTAGAAATGCAGTATGTCAGGAAGTTCTCATGGGTTTGACTTTTACCAACAGCAATTGCCTATTTTCAGAGGAAGTTAAAATTCACAGACTCTGCTGCATAAATATGTTGAAATGATAGGTATTTTTGTACAACACTTACCATGACAACAAAAAACATTATAAATATCTGCTTTTTAGGGACTGATGCAGCACATTTTGCACAATAGATGTTCTGAAATTCACTGAAGGACAAAACCTCTAGTTGTTCTAGTGCTCTTTTATACCCTTGATCTAGCAATTCCCATTTGTGCTTTTCCAGCTGTCAGAAAACAGAAGCTCACTCTAACACAAGAACCCTCCTTTAAAAGATGGATCATTTGTGAGAGTTACATCTTTGGATTTGTCTTAGCAAATTAAAAATGGAAGATTTTCTATGTCATTCCTGTTCTGTTGTTCATCTAGGCTGCTTTTCCCCCTCCACTGCAGCATCCACCAGCAGAACATTCTCACAGCTTCTCTACTTCAGTCCTCTTTTACAAAGGGTTCTTGTGGAGTACAAGCCTTCCATAGTCAGAATTTCCATCTTGACACTTTCTTGAACACAGACTGTTCATGAAAGACCTTTCCATCCCATATCCTGTCAGTTGTTCTAGTATGGTTCTCAGTCACTGTTCTGTAGATTGACTCCTGTGTAGGCCATGAGGTTGAGATGTAAAAGAGGGATGCAGGCACTTAACTACAAATTTAGACCCTTAAACCCTTTGCTTAGCTTACCTAATTCAAAGGTCCTTGAACCACTTTGGCATCTGAGTTGCTACTAAAATCCCACGTATTTGCCAGGTTTTGCTACTAGATAATGACAGCAGCTTTATGTTAAGAGCTCTAGTTTTGCAATCTGCAGGACTTTACATGGGTGTTGCCCAAGGATCCTAAGGAATATCCCTCTCCTGGGGCTGACCTCGCACAAAGCACAGTGAAGGGGGCATTTCTGGACAGGATGGACCCCCTGTAGAGGCACAATGCCATGCAGACAGAGAGGAAAAGCTCTATCAGCTTCCCAGGATGGAGGGTAAACACAACCATATTGACATCACCAGAGCAATTTGGGTATCTTGCTCCTGGGTAAGCCAAGAGCTGCTGAGATTGAAGCATCCAAAACTGGGTCTGTGGATTCCACCCTGTGGAAAAAGTAATACCTTGCTGTGGATTAGATCAGGACTTACAAAAGCTCACTTAACTAAACTGCATTTACATTGGAATGAGGAATATTTCCAATAATTGCTGAATGAGGTGCAGACAGCAATAGATTAAGAATCTTAATTTTCAAGAAGAAAAAGGAAAGGAAAGGGCCATTATTTTTGGCATATCTGCAAAATAAGCAGCAATCAGTTGAAAAACACCCCATGTTTCCTCATTGTATATCTCATACCCTTGACTTATCCTATTTCTTCAATCAATAATTACTACATCAGGTATTTTTGGTTCCCTGTGGACTGATTTAAACATGTAGGGTAATTAATTTTTATTGGAGTGCTTCTTCACTGCCTTAAATTTCTCATGTTTTAAATTCTGCAGCAAAACATATTAAGTGTTCCAATCTTTAACTAGTATGTTTTTAATAGAAACTTTGCTCACCAGACATATTTTTGCAAACTCTTGCAACTCTGCAGGAGATACAAATCAAACTAGTCACAGGTCGTTTTTTTTCTTTTCAATGAAATATACAGTGGTAGGGAAGAGTCTTTCTACAATGTCAGACAATGTACAGCAGGGGAACTTCAATCATCCTTTTAATTAGCAGAGCAGTAATAGGCAAAGCTCCTCACAAATTAGAGAAAGAGGACAGTTAGATGAAATTAAGCAAGTCCATCATTTCTTAAGAACAAAACAGCGAAGGATGTTTCTAGTATAATTAAAAAGTTCTTGAGATTTGTCTAAAATAGGGAGCAGAGTAGAAGCAGCAATGTGGAACTGAGCAGTCTGTAGAAAATGCACGAAATTACATCACACACTGAGGAAATTTCAAGGCTATTTTCACTACTGCAAGTTCTTTGTAGTGAATATCCTTGTCCTTGGTGAATGAGAATGACTGACACCCATACACTGCAATTCCCTAAACCTGAAGAGTTTCTGATTATGATGAAATGGGTTCACCTAATTATTTTTTCAAGTTGCAGTTTTTGATGTTTAATTTTGGAACCTATTTGAGATGTCTTGAACTATATTAATATCCTGTATTATGCCTTCATTTCTTTTTGAAGCACTTTACTGTAAAAAATGCAGACTTCTAATGATTTTTAAATTACTCCACTCTGCACATATCAATTTACAACAATTACAACATTTTGCATTTTTCAAAGCACTTCAGTTTTAAAGAGGTTTTTTGCTTCACAAGATATTGAAGGAAGAGGCTGCTGATCCATTTTTACCCTTTGTAAAATTACCACCAATCTTGCTAGGAGAGCTTAACCAAAAATAGATATGCTAAATATATACCATCTCCATATAATCATTTTAGGATGAATGTTTTTGTGACTAAGAACTGCCAGTATTCTTTTCCCAATCATAATTAGGTACAGTGATATAAATGGATTCAGTGGAATTATGACAAATGTCCTGGAGTAAGGGGACAGAAACTGGCCTACTTTGGCTGAATAGAGTATAAAGAAATGAATGCAGGACAGGATGTCAGAAGCATCAGCTCTGTCACAGATTTCTCAGTCTATAATATTTTAAGCACAGTGCTACAATTAATTAGTGACTCAGGGCTGGATTCTCACCTGAAACACACTGGGACTGCACTGGTGGTATCAATGCAGTTACACTAATTTATGCAAGGCTCTGCCCCCCTGAACAACTCTGTCATCCATTTTTTCTTGATATTTCTCTCCCTTAATCTCAGGGCTCCATGTTAAAGGTGTCAATCTGAGAATAGCTTTTTTGTTCAGTTTGTTGATGCTGCACCTTCCATTAGCCAGAGCTTCCCTTCTACCTGACAGGAGCAGTCAGTACTGATGAGTTTGATTTTTTCTTTCTGAAAAGCACTGCCTAGATGTCTCAAAGGGAGATGACTCATTAACATCAAGGCATTTTGGGTGACAGCCTATAAATAAAGCAACAAACATCCACAGACACTAAGTAAAAAGTTGACTATACTGAAGTCCTGATGACATTAATATAGTGTAATATCAGTCTTCCATCCTACTGACTGTCATGTATTGGTAAATCTCACCCCTACTGCACAGGTCAGCTGATATGTATGGTGAAGGTCTGACTGATAATGGATTTTCACATACTATCATAACAGGGTTCAGCATGGTGTAAAGATGCTGAGACTCCGAAATACTCCAAGGATGACCTTTGTCAGTACAGGTGGTTTTCACAAAACTTATTATAGAATCAGTCTCACTCGGAACAAAGTATGAAATTTCTGTTCTCCACATCTCGTAGAGGCAGGGGAAGACGAAACGAGAAATGGAAAATTCAATCTCTTGTGCATTTCTCTTGGGCACATCCACTGTCAAATGACTAAATTGGTAATGGCTAAATGTCTTTGAGCACTTTTGTGTGACTTGCCAAAGGATGACCAAACTAGGAAAAAACTAAAATTAAAGTGATAAACAAGATAGCAATGAATTAATTCCAAAACAGAAGACGCACATTTGTATTGTGAACATTATAATGGATTTTTAATTTTCAGTGCTCTATATCAGAGAAGCATTTTTTTTTTTCACAGGCTAATTATTAGAGAGATTAAATCACATTTTCTTTTTTTTAGCATGAGCTAAAGCCACTTCAATGCTGGAAGATGACCTATTTGCTGTAGGGCTGGTGTGACTGTTGGGAACAACACCTTGCACAATGTAGAACTGTAGCAGTGCTGGTGCTGTTTCTTTTTGTCTTGGAAACACTTTGAGAATCAAAATGGTGAGAGACAGCTCTCCTCAGAGTTGTCTGTGGATCTCTGCCTGAGATCAGCTTAGCTTGACCCTGATGTCTGTGCCTCCCTTCAGGCAAAATGGACATAGCTCCCCTCATCCCTTGCACAGTCCAAAGAATAGTGCAGAAAGCAGGACAGATAACTGTTCAAGGGACAGCAAGTAAAACAACTAAAGAAATAAAGTTTCTGTAGAAGAAGATGTTGGATCTCTGTGTATTTCAACATGGACTACACCACAGGCAAAGGCAGCAAGCAATGTCTGCCCAGGCCAGCAGGAATGGAAGGATCAACTGCATTACTTGAATAATGACTGCAGGCTTGTGATCCTTGCAACTGGAATTATAACAGCTATGTCCCAGTACAGCACTTGAAAGAACTCTGCTGGAATAACTCTGTGAGGCTTCTCTACAAATTTCTGACATTGGTGTAATTTTGAAGCAGTGAAAGCCATAGCTTGTTGTTAACCTTCAGCATTCAGGCCAGTTGGCAAATTGGCACAGGATGTTAATCCATCTCCCTCATGGTAAATACATGTCAGTCTATACCATATAGAACAGTTAGAACACTTTGATCTTGTCCATATAATAACCCAAAGACAGACAGAAGGTGCTTTTTAAATTTCTTCTCCTGATCACATATGGCTGTAGAAAAGATGCAACAGCGCTGTTTTGATTGGTGTAGCTAAAAATCTGCCAGTATTTCCAGGGTGAAATTCAGTTGATGCTGCCTAAAGAAGGCAGAAGAATCAGAAGCATATTATCTGTATGTTTGTAGTTAGCTGATAGGAAGAGCCTTTACAAAGATGCTCACAAGCAGCAAGGCAAAGCTTAAGTGAAAACCATGTCATCTCTGGGAGAGATACACTGAAATCTGAGCTAACAAAGGAAAATGACTTTTCATGGAAGTTCAGTACTGTAGGGTAGAATGAGGGCAAATACATCTGAAACAGATATCCAGCTAAGGATATTGAAAGGATGGATCTTAACAGAGCTGAAAAAAAGGCCAGCCTAAGTTGTGTCCTACAAGTAGTATAGGATTAGCAATACTAAGTGTCTGAACAACTTTCAAGTCATATTGAGCTTCTATTGAGAACCAATTTAAACACAATGAAAACATATCCTGACAGCTGCTTTGGAGTTCTGCAAGAGGATTTTCTGATTCTCAAGGGATGGCAATAACTTTGGATATAGAAGGAGTATCTGGAGGTGGTGCAATGAAATTGGGTTATGCCAGTCCACAGGTCAGAGCAGAGTTTAGGCTGGACACTGGAAGGACTACAAGTAATTTGACAGTCTTTCACCTCACAGAAAGAAACAGGATTGCAAGACTTTGCACCTATCAAACTAGGAGAGGAAGGTGCACTTTTTAGCAGAGAGGGCCAGACATAATTGAAACAATTTATCTAGAAAATGGTAGACTACCCTTCATTTTCAGTCTCTGTGTGAAGCCTGAATTTCAAAAAACTAAACAGAAACTGTGAGTGTCAAGCAAAAACTGAAGGATAATTGTTATTTTTTGGTAATGTTTTACAGAAAATCAAACTGCATGAACAACATAGTCTTTTCCAGCCTCAAAAACTGCATGATTGATTCCAGAGCTCAGGCTGGGCCTCCAAACTGGCAATTCTTAAGGATATGCATGGGTCACACAGTCACCATTCATCTCTCTGCCTCCAACCATACTGATTCTTGTCTTTCCCCAGTCTGCCACTTGTAAAATGGAAGTTTATACTGTTCGAAGAGCTGGGCAGGTAGGGGAAGGTATTATAAAGGTGGGTCAACCCTCTTCAGGTTGGGCCACACTGTATCTGGAACAATATAGTCAAAAACATTCCAGAACCTTTGCTATTTCTCCCTTTTAAAGTCTGCCAAGATACACTAACTTCTATTTTAAAAACCCCACAAAACTTAACATAATGTATCCTTGTATTTTGAAAGCATTTGGAATTTGCTGGGGAACACTGAAATCCTCAGGACAAGAGCCTGTATTCTTCAAGGTGCTACAGAAAGGCGAATTTTCACAGCACTGAGAAGGAGGTGGTACAGAGATGGCAAAGTGCAAGGGTCTGATGCAGGCTGAGAGACTGCTGGTCTCTCACTTACAAAGCTCTGCTGTCATCTGACTCCAGATGAGCAGTCTGAGCTTTACCCATTTCATCCTCTTCATCGTACAGAACCTCGTGACTCTCTCCATTCACATGTGACAGCTCGTTTACTGTGACCTTGTTACTCCTCTTATGTTTCCTTACTTATTCATTTGATGTTTTCCTTGCTCACTAAAATAAAGCTTTATTTTCAACATGTACAGCAATCACTGATCCTAGGAAGAACATCTCAGGCACAAACATCTATACTTCAGTCTCACACTCAGTGTATTGCCAAGACCATCCTGAATCTAGTCTAACACCTAAGAAGAAACATATATTTGAAAGGAGAAGTCTGAAGCATCTGGCTACGATGCCTGTTGGTAGCTGTAAAAGCATCCTTTGATAACTCAGAAGAGAGTAGGGATGAAGAGAGGTATTTTCTCTACTGATGGAGGTAAAGAGGTTTTCTTCCAAAAATGTTCAAAACAGCTTTGGAGGTTATTTATTAGCTTTTGGTTCCTTACTTAATATGCCCCATGCAGCTGACACAACAGACCCATCTGAAACCGACATTGCTTTTTGAGCTACAATAACATTGTATTAAAACAGAATTAGTTTGCAATATTTTGTGACCAAAAAATTAGTACATAGCTAACACCTCTCCTAATTATTTGCTTCATTAACGGAAATGTTACTATAATACTAAGCTTCAGAGAATATTTTTAATATATAACAAAATACAGGATAAAAATGAGAGCAACTAGGCTTTTGCTGAAACCCATTAAGTCAATTCTTATCAAAGCAGGTGCCATATCTGACAGTGCCAGACTAAAATTGCATGCATTAATTTTGGAGTGTAGAATAAATGCAAGGTCTTTGTAACAAACACTGAAAATTATTAGCAGGTCAATATTTTGTTGCTTAAAATTTCATCATGTAGATGGACATTTTATAAGTCCCTACTTAAAGATCATAACCACACACTTTAAAAATCTGAGCAGAAATTTATACTGTTCCAAGTGTTCTTCTGAATGATGATTTCTAAGAAAAATTGGTGACTTGGACCACTGGCTATATTCCACAGTATTCAGCAAATCTGTCACTTGCATCTATTCTCTACTGGGATGTGCTACTTATCATCTGAGATTCTGGCTTTGTGAGCTCTATAGGGGAAAAAAATAGCAGTACATACATTGGTAATGACATGCTCCATTACAGAGCAAAATGTGCAGAGTGCATTCATTTCAAGAAAACGAAATGTAAATGTACAAAGCACACAGGAAATCCATTTCAACTCTTAATCAAATTTAGTGGGATCAAACCTTGATGGTCCTCTAAGGAAGAATAGAGTTTTTATCCCAGCATGAAAGAATGATGGCCTTTTGTGTTTAAAGATTTTTTTGACAGAGTTTTCTTACTCATCAGTCATTGCATTTGTATTTATTTATTTTTTAATATATCTTCCCAATGTCTCTCAGAACTGTGGATTCCCTGATTGCATGAGCCTGACAGCTGCTCAGCAGCTCAGGTGAGAGTTGTATTTGCCTCCAGTGCATGCCAGGAGGCATCTGCCCTCTTGCAGGACCACTGTGCTCACTGTCAGGCCACCAGGCAGAAACATTCCTGTCACAGAGAAAATGCATTCCTTATCCCTGGCAACTGAAAGCCAGTTGCTGACAAGCCCATCAAGTGCCATGCCACAGTAACCCTGGTTCAACCCAATCTTGTTTTTTAAATTCCTATTAGCGCAGTAACAGCAACTACTTTCTTTCATGACTCCAGCAGAAAACACAGGCAATGCCGATAAAGTCAAGCCTCCATCATACCTGTTGAGCAGTCTGAGCCTGTCCACTGTGGCTCACAGCTGCAGAGTCCCGTGTCCAGGAGGAAGGTGCCGTGCCCTGAGCACTGCTCCTGGCACACGGGCAGCGCAGTCTCACAGTTGACCCCGCCCCAGCCCGTGGAGCAGTGACATTCCCCTTGGACGCACACACCGTGGCCAGAGCACATCGGATCCAGGCAGTCCTCTGGAAAGCAGGGAATATGCAACTTAGAGCAGAAAACTCGCACCTTTACAGTTATTTACTAGCGAAATACAACAGGGATTCAGATTAATTTGATGATATTTTTGTGCAAATACCCAACTGAAACACTGTTAACAAACAAAAGGGAAAAACAGTCTGTTAACATCTGCGCAAAGGGATAAGTCAAAAACAAGAAAAAAAGCAAGCACTAGACTCTAGTCTCTAGACTCTAGACTGTTAGAGGCCATATGAATCTCTTGTCATGGATTTTGTCTTATTTTTAAAACAGAGATTCCCAGGACACATCTATTGATCTAAGTTGGTGAAGTCTGTGCTTCAGTAGCACGGCTGGGAAAGAGCTGGAGCAATTAAGAGTTACTTCTGTAACTGTGCTTTGTATTTCCATTTGGGTATTTGTGCACTGTGTTTTATTTACATCTAGGAAAAGAAAGATTTATTCTTTCACCTTCCTGTGAAAAGCTATCTCTTTAGCTGAAAATTTGCTACAAAAAAAAGGTTATCCACTAAGACTGAGTACTGAATCTCTAACTCAATGCTTGCTGTAAAAAAAAATCTCATACACATAAAAAATATGTGCTGGGCAATTGCAGGTAATGAACAGCTTCATAAAAGTCATAATGTACTGATGAACAATTTGCAAACAAAGAACTAAATTTGTTCTCAATTTGGATTAAACTATTCCTAGTGAAAAATTCAGGAGCTCTGTACAAGAATTTAAATCGGCTGGTTAGTGCTGTATGAGCAGCATATTCTTTCACAAAGCCCCAGCACTGCTTTAACAAGACAGGTTTTAAGCAGGAAGCAGCTTGCTTTCCCTGGAGCTGCAGGAAGACTGCAGAGCTGAAGGATCTGTGGGGTCTGAGCATGGGAAACAATTAGCCAGAAGCCTATCCATGTTATATCATGCTTCACACTCATGTTAAAGAGGCACTGTGAAAGTTCTGCCATGCATTTCTCAAGTACCAGCACAAGTACCGGTTTAATAAATAAATTGTAAACTTAACAAACAGTATCCTGTGCTATGTGAATGAAGAGATGTTTTCTGCTTCAGGAAGGGAAGGCTAAATACTTCAGACACAGAGATTAATGGCCTCCAGTTTATAGGACCTTTCAACCTAAAGATAAAGAAGTAAAGCTTTATCTTTTGAACTGCTATGCCACCAATTCAACATCTTATTTCAGGATTTATTTTGTATCCTTTTCAGCCTTCCAGGCTTGTGGACAACACAATGTAATTCTGAGAGAGGGAATCAGTGTTTCTGGACAATGCACATCTTGCTAAGCATAGGACAAAAATACCCAGCAATTTTCTCTCATCCTGAGACAGCTCTTTATTTTGCTGATATTTTAAAATTAGTCGGGTGACTCCATTTCAGGAATGATAATCTGGCAGGACAAATTCAAAGGACCCCCACAGCAACGAATACATGCAGTTACTGGTGCTTCCTGGAGAGTACATCTCTTGCTATGTCTGTTAACAGCACTGCTATAAGACTAAATCATGTTTACATACAATAAAATAATCTTAATTCCTGACAGAACTCTCTAACTACTGCACAAGTTATGTTTTACAATACAAATGGAACAATCATGTTAAGGAAACACGGTTAGGATAAAAATCCACCGTACTTGGTTACACAGGTTTGTTTCATCCACCATATTTCCATATTTCTACATAATTCCACCTTTTTTATTTAGTTTAAATAAGTTTCTTACTATAAAAATCCAATGTTTTCCCACTCTTGGTTTCAATAGCTGTCAGTATATTTATGTCATTTTTTTCTCCAACCATTTTGCAGGATCTCATTATGGCAAGAAACAAAGCAACTAAAAACAGCAGTCAGCCTCTCACCAGCTACAGGCTTGTTCAGCATCATGGCCTCACTGAGGAATCTGTGTATTACTTGCTTTTTCCCATATGGGTTTTCTTGGTTTCTGAAACTACCAACAACTGACTGTGTCAGAAGCATTCTCTTGATCCTCCCTTTAAAAACCATTCCAGGTATGTCAAATCTATCAAATCCATCCTGGACATTTTTCTGACGAGAGAATTCAAGCAACATAAAAAGCCTCCTGTGTGTGCTACTCAAAAGAATTACCGAAAATCTCTATAGCAGGAAGCACAAAGTATGCTGTCACTAGCTCCAGGCAAAGGGGACTAGTGAAAAATCATCAAATCAGGGCAAGCATGAGGAAGAGTTCTGCTTTCTGAGGCTATGCACAAGGGAAGAAAGTCAAAGCTGATGAGCTATCTCAGACAAGCTGAGGGAAATAACAACTGCTTCTGTCTATAGATGAGGGCAGAGACACATCAGTACTATAACCAGCAAAAATACAATAACTTGTTCTCACAGAATTTCCCACTTTTTGTTAGCCAAGCCTTAAAGGATGCTGCTTTAGTGCCATGAGCAAAGGCTCCCAGTAAAAATGACATATGACAACAGAATTACACTATATGTGCTGGTAAACTGAACCTGTTTGCTGCCCTTTTGGCTTCAGATTGTCAGAAAAATACAAGATGTAACAGAATGAAAAAGGGAAAAGCTGATTACAATTGTCTGATTGCTTTGGAGAACTACCACATCATGTTTTGTTTAAATGATCTTCTGACTGCCTTACCCTGAGCTTTTGGCCAAATAAAAAGAAATAATTTTATCTTTTAAAATGAAAATGTGAACTTTATGTGATCGGTCCACTGGACTGTTACCAAGACCTGAATACCTCTACCTTTGAAAATTTTCTACCTTTACTTTCTATGAGACAGTAAAGGTAGTTTTGAGCAAAATAGTACTGCTTCACAGAAAGCTGATCACATCTGTGTGAGTTTTTAACTACCTTAAAACAGGTGGAAATTAAAGACAAACATCATCCCTCGGGACTATAGAGAAGGAAACTTCACAAACCTTCCTCACAAATCTCTCCTTTGTATCCAGGGACACAGATGCAGACACCCATGATACAAGTACCATGGCCAAAGCAGGTTGGATCAATACACTGCTCTTCTGGAACATCACACTCTGGTCCTTTCCAGCCATTTCGACACACACAGTGACCTTTCTCATATTCTCCATTTCCGCTGCACAGCACTGGACAGGAATCTGAAGAAGGCAGATTGACCTTTTTAATGTATTTACATACTTACATAGATTAACATTTATTGCATTTATCGTTCTGTAAAATTGCTTTTCCACTCCAGCTCCTCAATTCTTCATTTGGTTCAAGGGCTGTGACAGACTGAAATCTTTGAACTAGGTAGTGCAGCAGTAATGCAATGTCCTTGTCTCCTCAGTCTGCCTCTCTTGTATACCTTAATTTTGACCAGAAATGGGGTATCTTAGAAGATAAAGACACTCTCTCCCCTTGATTGGCCTCTGTGGAAAATTTGCAGTGATGCCTGATTTTCAGGAAGATTAATATTTCTTTCCTGTGAACTGAAGCAAGATCCTGCCCTTTTCTTTTTTCTTCTGAGAAGACATAATATCACTGAAGTTGTAGCCATTACTGATCTCCATGTAAACCAGCAATGTGGAAGCTTACTTTTACAATCCATTATCAATTTCTGAGCCATCTGAGTCTTGAAAAAAATAAACCCTACATTTGAGGAGACATTGGAAAATCATGAGAACTTCTGGACATCATATGCAGAGGATAATGGATAATACTGACAGAAATATCTGAAACAGAAGTAATCTCACTTAACATGTTTTTTTGCTTTAATGCTGGAAAACAGTCTCTAAGCTGCTTTAGGTTTCTTATCTACACCCTATTCAAGTTAAGACCACAGAAGCATTTGACTTACTTATGTTTTCTCCAAAGTGAAACTGTTTGTCACTTTTAAATAACAGAAAACATTATGCTAAGCTAACACACCTATTAAAAATGTATTTTACAACTACAGACAAGATGCAAATGGGGGTGGAGGAACCTATTAAATTTGAAAGTCAGGGAGGGAGAAGTAGTTGATCTGTGTTAACTCATGCACAGCATAAAGAAACTTTCCACATGTGTGCTTGTACTGTATCTGCCATCTGGCTGGAAAAAGGAATTTAATCTCCTTTAATCACTTTGAATCTTTGCAAGCCCAGCAGTCACACACCATAATCATGATCCCTGTCATGCACCGTGGGTCAGTTAATATGAGATTACCTTTTGCACAATCAGGACCAAGGAATCCCGGGAAGCAGTGGCAGTGGCCTGAGATACATTCTCCATTCCCATTGCAATTAGTAGAGCAGTCATCCAGGATTTCTGTTTATTCAGGCAATTGTGCACAAAGGAAAACATAAATTGGTTGAATTCGAAATGAATGGCATCTTCACCTCACTCTGCAGGACACATCTCAACATACAAATAGGTGCAGAAGCAGTAAAAAGCCCATTTTCATTCATAGGGAGCATAAAACAAAATTCCTGTTCAAGCAACTTACAAATATTTATTAGATTTTGTCTTGACAGCTTTGAGATAACAGGTGCATCATTTATATTACACCAAAAAGCTTTTAAAGTAAGTGTTCATGTAAAATTTACCACCATTAAAAGCATTGCAGGAACCTGAGTATTTGCTGAAAAATGTCCACCTTAAACACTTTCTTTTATTGCTGAAGTAATTTGTTTGAAACCTGTTTATAGAGTAAATTGCCTTCTATGGTGTTCATTTGAACCATGTGAATCGAATCCCTTGGAGAAGGGCAGGATTTCCACTTCTATACAATCAGAGAAACAAAAAAATAGTCTTTTGTACAGTGATGAAATTCAATGTGATAAAGAACTAAGAACTAGATTTGAAGAAAAAACCCCCACCTTCAGTTCTGATCTTAAACTTGCCCATGTTTCATCACACAGCTTTGGATATTAAACCACTTAACCTCACACATCTGAGGACAAGTTCCTATCTCTACATGGATTAGCTGGTTCCAATTTACACATATATTTCCTCCAGGAATGCAGTGGATTCACTGATTTATATGGATTCTCCATAAAGAATATGAAGCAAAATCAAGCTAAGGTGATCCTGTGTGCAGTAGGTCACTGTCAGACCAGCTCCAGGACTGAGGGACTCTGCAGCCCATGCAGGTGCTGGATGGGAGAGGGGCTCGAGTCAGGAGTACTGGGACTGTTCAATGGCCACATCCACTAATACATGTGGGGAAGTACCTCTGGCTATAGGAAAATGGGAAACTTGATGCCTTTCCCACAAAATAATTGAGGAAAAAGAAGAAAACCCAGATCCTACAATTAGTAAAAATGACTGATATAAGTGTATTTTGATCTTATTTATGGGCACTTAGACAGATAAGGATTGGTTCCTCTTGAAAACTCCTATGGTTATTTGAAAACATTCTTTTCAGGCTATCAGTTTATATTAAAGAACAGACATTTGATGTGTCTAATATCTGTTCATCAGATATCCACAACCTGTACAGAGATGTCTGTTTCAAAGTTAAAAAACCAGCACATTTTTAGAGGGAAGTTTTCTTTACGGAAATGCTGCTCGTTATTAATTTTTTCATATTACTGTTCATTATCAACTCTTTTCTTGCTCTGTGTGTGCACCTGCCTGCCTTCTCAGTTTTCCTAGAACCACACGGCAAATGATCCCTACATTGACCTGAAAGGAAGAATTAATGGTTTGAGAAGTTACTTCCCCTCAATGCAATGTCCAGTTTGGGCTGCCCTTTATTTAGTTAACAGAAGTACTGGAAGCATGCCACGTTCTGCATGCATTTACCCTTCTTGGAAAAGTCTGATCAGAACTTCAGCTGAAGTCTCAGCAAAATCAATTTTGTACATAACTAACATGGAGCATCTTGAAATACAAGCTAACAGATGCTGATGAGGGGCATGGCTGGTTCACAGGAGCACTTGGCAGAGATGCATCCAAGCTCTTGCTCTGTTCTCAGGGTTTCTGGTTCTGGCTGATTCCTTTGTTGGCAGAGATGTCAAATACAACTCTAGAGACCAGTCTGGGTAAGAAGAATGCCTCAAGGATTTTTTATGTTTTAAGGTTTTTTTGGTTTTTTTTTTTTTTTGGGAGAAACTCCCAAAGAAACAATCAAGTTATGATGCACAGCAAACTAGGAGAAAAGGATACACAGGTTATGAAAACACAATAGCTGGCAGTATTTTCAAATGCACCAGCAGTAGATTCTTGAAGCAGCATGAACAGACTTTTTCTCAAAAATATCTTCCTGCAGCCATTTTGAAGATGAAGTACAAGGATTCCTGCCTGCACTGTGGCTCACACACTTCCCTCTTTCATAGTCTCTTTTTCTTTACCACGTGTAACATGAATTAGATTCCAGCAATTAATTTCTTTTTGTTTTTGGGGGAGGGGAAGGGGAGGAGTAGAGTTATGCTATTAAATGAAATATTATTTAAACCCTCCTTTATAAACCCTGCTGTCTTACAATAAAAATAAACAAGGGATCAGGAATTTGGATACTGGTCTAGGCTGGAGTTTGGCCAGGTTTTATGGTCTTTGTAGAGCATCTGCAAAGATGGTTCATAAATTGCTTGAATCTTATTTTCTCAGATGGAATTGAATAATGGCATATTTTCTTGCAGAAGATTAACCTTTTTTAACAGAGCAAATATGAAATTTTACACCAGAACCAGTCATTACAACTCTATCTTAATTTCTAATTTTTTTCTTTTATGCAAGTTCTTCAGAATCTTGATATTTGAATCATACTGTCCTGCTCTGCAAGGTTTTTACCACAAAGTAAAAATAGTATCCACTTTTTCTGAAGAGCAGATGGCATGTCCATTACTAGTAAAGACATCTTGCTAAACATATGGCAGAACAGGTTAACTAAAGGGTATCGTGGTTAAAGTCTTGCAGCAAACCGAGACTGTCATAAATACAACACTTCACCTAAATTTAAATTCAAAAAAAGCCCTATGTGTGAGGACTGCTCACTCACAACACCTACATCTGCAAACATTTGCCCACCTATACGTGTTAAAAAGGCAGGAGGGATCTCATATGCAACCAGGACACTGCCTCCTGTATTTGCCCTCTGTATTCCAAACCAAATGGTGCATTTGAGTAACTGCATAAAACAACACCATCCATCCATCACACAACACTCACAAACAAATCCACAGAAGATTTTCTAACTGACTAAAATACTGGAAATAAGAACTTTAAGCCTGGATAATTTTTGTAGGATTTATGGTTCCCATATAAGTAGATAGGGCAGACATAATCGTTTTTACTTGGAACAAGATAAAACCAGAAATTACTCAAGCATTTAAGCTATCATATAAAAATCTTAACACATGAATACTTCACACTTAATTAATTTGATAATATCTATCTTTAATATACAAACGTTGCTATTTGTCTAATATTGGCTTAAACATGAAGTTGCTCCACTGAGGTTAATTAAACTAAGCTGAAATAAAACATATTTAAGAGAATACTTAAGAGGAGCTGGAATACAACAAATACATCTTTGCAATGTAATAATGAGAATAGCAACTATATTGTGATTGTTCTTACCAATAGCTGTAGTTAGTACAAACACTTGCTCTACTTTCTTTCCATCATTGTAGAATGCCATATGCCAAGCTCCTTGATCCATATACTCGATGAAACCCGTCTCTTGCAGTGAAGTTAAGATCAGGTTCCTGGGAGCTTGCTGAGGCTCCTCTGAGTTTTTTGGTTCCTGTTTAATTAACTGTTTTCCATCCATCAGTTTTACAAAATCAAACTGAAATAATAATGAACAAAAATTAACCACCTAGCAAATATTCATGAATCTACTCTGCATGTCTCCTTCAAACATGAATAAACAGTTGAAATCTTAAGAGGAATTCCCTAAGTATTCACCAATGTGAACAGCAATTGCATAACCTAGTCAATTTAGCTTCAGTTTATATATAAAAAGCATTATGGTAGGTCAGAAATCTGGCATCAAAACTGGCATAGCTGTTTGCTATGGCAGGGTAAAACCAGACTTGCTGCACTAGATACAGCAGACTAACTCTAAAAATTACATCTTTTTAATGGGAGTAATTCCAAAATTCCCAAGGTGTAGTGCCTGTGCTATGCAGCTATTCATCTCAAATGCCAAGAGCTGACTAAAAACCTGTTGTTCCAGATTTTTAAATCCTTGCCCCTTAATATCAATATCAGATATCAAAACCTAAATATACTCTTTCTTTATATTTAAGTAATACAAATAAGTATATTTTTTTTACAGGAAAGTTCTTAATACCTAACCAGGCTGATGCTGACAACTTCAATGCCTGTTAACCTCAAAGCACCAGAGATTTCTATGAATCCCTGTTCAAGAAATACATATATTTCTCTAGGATTTTTAGGCATTCTGATTTTCAGTAAAGTTCATTGTCAGCTCAACTGAGGATCCAGCTTCAATTAAAGCCAGTGGCAGCTAAAAGTGCTTATTTCTAATATCAGAACTCTAGTAAAAAATTTTTGAGGTTAGAGTAGATGATCTCCAGTGGTCCATTATAAACAATCTTCCCATGATTCCATGTGTATTTATCACACTCTGTGGAGTGTGATCCTGATATAAAGAAAGCTGAAAAATTTATTATCCATAGAAATGACAGCTTCATATGCCAAATACATTAAGCCTAAAAAAAAAAAAAGTTGAATGTGATCAGCAATATTGCATATGACTGCTTAGCTAGGTTTTCTCTTGCAAAATCCCCAGGAGTAAGCTCTCAAAAATAATTTTGGTCTTAGAAACCAGAGACAGCTTTTTTCTTTTCTATTAACTCTTTATACTGACTGTACAATCTGTTTAAGAGAATCATAAAAAGATTAAAGCATTTTCAAGTGAACTGGAATTTCATCCCTTGCATAGAAGATGCTGGATCTATGCAGCAGGACAGTGTGTACCTGTCCAGCCTCCCAGACAGTCACATCCCTGAGGTCACAGCTGCTGATCTGTCTGCTATGACACTCTCCCTTCCTCTGAGAGAGCTCAGTAAAAGAAAAGGGTAACCAGACTGTGGTTACAGCCAGTCCCTTCCTCCCTCTCTTCTTTGAAAGCGTGTTGTGAACGCTCCCATCCACTGCTGTTTGAAAATGTGTGATAGAATCAGGATCATTTCCAATTACCTGAGTGTGAGTAGGTGGGATGTTTCTTCTGCCATAAATTCCCAGCAGAGAATCCTTCGCCAGTGAAATGTTAAATTTCAGGTACACAGGGTGATGTATGGTAATTTGGAAGCGCCAGAATAGACCAGGTGGGATGGTCTGCATAACTTGTGCTCCAATCTCTACTTCTCCTGTGTCTATGGCCCGGCCCTTCTGAAATACTAATTTTCCAGAAACAAACAAAACAGTCAATTGTGTATTTACACTGGGTGAAGAGAGGTTACAAGGTATAAGCATGCCTTAGATATATTGGAATATACAAAAATCAACTTCTAACACTGATAACTGCACTTTTTATTCAACAAGTTGAAAAACACAAACAAACATGTACAACATATTTCCAACAACAGGTGTCATGGGGTATTTTTGCCCTGGAAATATAACACTTTACTGATTATGAAAAGGAGGAACTGCTGCTGCTGTGTAAACCACGGTCTTTGCCTATCCACTATGCAAACAAAACACATTCAACTGCGAATGCACAGAGCGAGGACAGTGGGAAATTGTTCCTCTGGCACATACTTCAGACTGCTGCTGAAGGGGCATTGCATAAGCTACACAAATGGACCCCAGAGAGGACAGAAAATCCATCAAACCTGGTAGTTCAGAGCCCCTGTCCAAAGCCCGGATTTCTATTAATCACCATTCCTAATGGTTTTATTATGGTAGTGTTAATCTAGTCCTGGAGAAATAAAGAACATCTGTTCTGGCTTGGTCTTTCTTCATGAAAGTGTAATAGGGGCATGAGGACAGGGAAAGGCACTCTGAAGACAAAACTGGCATAATTTCATAATGCCAAACAATAAATTTGCAGACATCTGCAATATGTGACTTCACACATGGGTGTGAGAGCACTGAAATAGAAAGGGAAATGGAGTGCATAAGAAGACTTCGCCAAACTAAATTGGAGCTGGCTTGCTTTGCTGGCTTATATCTCACCATCTTTATGTTTTTTACTGCCTGCTTGTGATCAGCATCGTGACATGCTGCAAATCACAGACCCAATCCTGTCAAAGACATTTGAGCTAATTCAATTGAAAGGTTTGTAAAACTCTATTGACATTTCCTTACTTCTAACTAGAATAAGGGCAGGATAGTGTGTGGCGTTAGAGGACGAGTCAAGAGAAGACTGAATTCAGCAGCCATATCCATCTATGTTTCATTTCATTCCAGAATCACAGTGAAAAATAACGAGGAGCAAAGTGACTGGAGCCTCATCTTTTACAATAAATGCATATAAATATCTAATCCAACGTAATGTACGTGAAATTTTATATATCACCCCTGGAAATGGAAACAGCAGTAGCAAAGCTAGGGCCAACTTTTGCTTGAGTGTGTTAATAACAAAGACCCTCAGTGGGACCTTACACAGGCTTTAACTAGTGTAGGAAGTACTTAGCATTCTTAATGAATAGAGATTTAATTTACAAGGCAGGAGCAATTCTCAGGGTACCAGATCTTCCAGCTTTACAGCTGCTTTGTGTCATCAAACCCACAGCAAGAATGAGGAGCTACCTTATAACACCTCATCACATAAATACATCTATTTTCAGATTAGAAACTTGTAATCTAGTACTCTAAAAATACACCACTTACTTAGTTTGAGAGTTAAAATATTTCCAAATTGCTGCTTTAACAATGTTCAAGGTGAGACTACTTCTGCCCAATTTGCTTCACAGAAAAACATCGTGAATGTTGAGTTTTGAAAAGAGAATTAAACTTCCTCTGTTGGACAATGAAAGCGGATCCCTTCCCAACCCATCCCAAAAATGATCCTATTTGGCTTATGTAATTTTAAAAACCTTCTCCCCTATTTCTAATACTCTAGAGATATTCAATCTTAATGATTCTTTGCAAGCAATTACCCTGGGTTAAGTAAAACATTATGGACCTTTTTGGTGATATTGACAGATGGTAATTAATATAATTCAGTTACAAGACAGTAGAGCACTAAGTAAAAAGTCAGGGATACAGTATGATCTTCGAAGTTAAAGGTGTTACTGGTCAGTGTTCAAGGTCTTTAACATAGAGTAACCACTTATATTTTGAAGTGAGAAAGTCTGTTTCTTTGTTGAAAAGAAAAAGTGTTATGTCTTCAGTCTGGGTGAATTCTCACTAACTAATATTACCAAATTATGCTGAATATCATATTAGTGTTGCTATGTACCTTGGGAGTTCTTCCACATTTGGCTGAAAATACCTTTGCTCTAGCAACAATTTAATATAAGCTTTAAAAAAACCAGATGCACTTAGATGTACATTTATCTCATCCCATGGGAGAGAAGTTCATGCTGCTGTTCACAATGCTAACAGGAAAATATACATACTATCTACCCCCACTGATAGGACAATTGCAGAATCTCTCCCTTTCAAATGCTAATTTTTCAGACAACCACAGAGCATGGAAAGGCCACTGTAGGAGCCATGTCTGAAATGCATATTTTCATATTCATTGAGCCACTCTGCTTTCTTTACAGAAAAAGAATTTAGCTTTGCTTCTGTGTTTAGTTGAACTAAGCAGGTATTTGGCTGTACAAAAAAGGCACCTGAAGACACACTCCTCACAGACTATCCTTGTCTACTTTCTTGTTCTCTCTTGAAAAAGTCAAAAATAAGCTTTTAAAATTACAGTGCTGCAATACAATTCCACTATTGTTGTAAAAACTTTTTTTTAATGACAAAGTATCATTTAATTATCTATATTCAATTCCTTGTACGGCTCCCAATCTTGCCAACTAGGGTATTAATTGTTCCCTATGCTTTCTAAGCAGGGTTTCCTTAGAAGTCTAAAGCAGAAGATAGATTCCTAATCACAGGTTTCTCTTGACTTCAAGAAAGAAAAACTCTGAACAGCGTGGTGCCAATTACCTCCACAAGAATGTACCCAATATGCTTATTATTAATGATCCTGAAACAATCAATTTCCTTGTACTCCCCTGGTAAATACCAGCATCAATAGGATATCTGACTTTTTAATCACATTACTACATATTAAAATGTTAACTCATAGCCATGGGTCAGTGTGTTATAAAGTGACTTCTTAAAGAAATCTGACTTGCTGGTTTACAAACTTCATTTTCATTAAAAGATTAGTTAAAATTTATGCTTTCGAAGTCTGGAAAAGCATTCTGTGCTGCTGCATTGAGTTGGGAAGATGTGAGGTCACACATCTGACAGCAGTTATTTATTGCTGAGAAATTACATCAGAGGCTTCAAGTTTACAGGCAATGCATCAACTTTCTGTAGTATCCATCCTGCTGTAGGGAAAGGAGTTGCCTGTTTCCAAGTGCTCCGTTTCATCACTTCTAGATGGAGAATTTGTTATGAGGACTGGGAATAAAATTACAGATTTACAAATTAAAAGTGGTGTAAAGAAAGAAAATGATTAAAGACTAGCCAGAGCCAGACTATGCATGTACTAATTCTGCATGATTTTTCTTGTGTTTTTCCAAGAGTTTTTCCACTCTTTGCTAGCTGTAACTCTGGATTACGTTACCCCCAAAAGGTGAAAGGGGACAAGTGAGACAACACTGTAGGTCTATTTATGACCAACCTCTGAAACTGCTGGGTATGCCCTCAATGAAATGGCTCTGCTATCACAGGACTCTGTCCTTTAGTGTTGTGGGGTAGTTGTAGAGCTACACTAAAAACTGTGATTCCCAGGGGCAAGGCAGGTGGTTTGGATTTTTACCCACTACACTGAGTCTTTATTGACTCACATATTCTTTTCTCTGTTTCCAACCATCTAATTTTTTAAGATTTTTGATATTTTTTTCTACACATCCTTTTTTGGAAGCCAAATTCATTGGAAAAGCTTTTATTAAATCTGTAATATATTGGCAAAATGATTTAATGCAGTTGAGAAGAACTATTTGAGATATTTCCCATGGTGCACCAGGACAAAAATACAAAAGGGTATAAAACATTTACTGCAACTCACTACCAATCCATTCTAAGGGATGAAATAGTGGAAAACAACATCATTGTCTCCTTACATGTATTTCTATTGTCCATTTATCTAATATGATCTCTATCCTGTTGTGCCACACTGATTTGCAAGATTATTGATGTGCAGTGCAATCTTCCTCCTGGAGGGACTGGTACAACAATGTCCCACTTTGTTGCCTATTTTCAGTCATGGATCTTACCCAGAACATGAAAAATCAGATCCCCGCTCTGCTCTAAAATTGGAAAGCTCTGGAAGTCTCCTATCATTGCAGAGCTACCAGTACAATTTTACTTTCCTCCTAACAACTGGAAAGATTAGGTTTCGTATTCCACTCCCATTCACTTTGATCTGACCTGATTTATCCACTTTTTCTGAGTACCATAAAAAGAAATGGGAAGGCCATCTGCTTTTTCTGGTCAGAAAGCATTGTCACGGTGGTCGATGGGAAGCATGGGCCAGAGCTTGTGACTAATACTGGAGCAGGTGATCTAACAACATTAAATGACGGGACTTAAGAGGAAGGAATTGCACATCTCACACAGTTCCTTCTCTCCATTTCACACCTTGGCTGCACAGCCCACTCCTTTCCTGCCCTAGCTCTGGTGCTTCAAGAGGTCTGGTTCAGCCACTTCTGTGGCAGAAGATGATTTGCATCACGACTTTAACAAAGCCATTTTCTGCTGCCATGGAGGACTGACATGGCCTGGTTGTGCAGGAGGCAATCCCTGCAGTGGGCACAAGGACACGGGCAGCAGCAGAGGGAGGAGGGAGGGCAGAGCAGGGCTGTGCCCCTGGCAGCAGGGAGCTGACAGACTGGCTCAGGCGTTTTGTGAAGCCGTGGTAGATTCCTGGGAGCTGATTCAGTGTGACTGTGTCAGCCGGGATGTGACAGGATGCTGCACTTAATCTTACGCCTTCAAGAACTGGATGCCTTGAAAAGCATTAAGATTTCTACTCTTCTGCACATTCTGACCTGTCAGTACAAAGGGGTTCACTTTGCCTGAGACTGACTTTGGTCTGCAAGACAGGCACAGCATCAAGCCCTCTGCACAACAGGGAACAAGGCAAATTTGGTCTCCCCTCCCTTGTCTTAAGACAGAAGCCAAAACTCTCATCTCCTCTCTGACTGTGCTACTGAACCTTCCTTTTCTAATGCGCTGGTTGCTAATTTCAGTGAGAGTTCTGCTAAAGGAACCTATCTGGTTATGGGCTTTTCATACCTGTTTTAAAATTATACTAGAGAAGATAGAACCTGGACTCAAGATACTGTCAAAAATGTAGAAAACACAGGATCTGAACAGCAGTAATGTTTAACTATTCATCATCCGCCTGGCTTCTCATTTACACATACCCTTTTTTTCCGTTTTATCCAAAGCTTTTCCTCCGATTGGTGAGTAAGTAGTATCCATGGATTCTGTTCCTTTATTTCCTTTGCTAACTCCATTTTCATAGAGCTGCCCTTCCACAGGCTGTAGTTGCCAGGTTAAACCAAACAAGTGTACTGCTGCAAAAAAATGAAGACCAGTTAATTGATGTCTAAACTACAGCACCTTCAGTGAGACTACGAACGAATGCTATGACCCAGTTTCTGCAAAGTCAAGTATTGCTTTGTTCTGTTAGTAATAAATCAGAATTTCAAGGGGGCTAATGAGCAATTTACCATTTTACCTTAAAACTCAATGTTTAATTAGTTTCCATGCTTTCTTCTGGAGCTCAGCCAGGTCAGGGTGATGAATTTCTACAGCAATTAATGGATTTGCTTGCAATTAAAAGGATAACAGTTGAATAAATTCAATATTGCGTGACAGATTCTAATGGTATATCACTGTTGTCCCTCAGCTTTTGACTGTCAAAGATCTCAGAATTTGTTGACAAAAGCAATGACACCAACTAAAACTTCTCACCCTTCCAATTCAGTTTGAAGTGAAACTGTGCCCACTGCATTCTGAAACCTTTTCATTTAGGTTAAACATTAGCAAAAACATTGACTCCAGACTTACTCTAGAATTACACTGCAGATAAAAAGCTGGCTCTACACCTAAAATATATGCAATTATTTTACAACACAAATTAACAGAAATACAGTTGTTATTTAAGTATGTACTAGGAAATCTACTAAATAATCCTTTTAGGAAGTTATAAGCTATCTTTATTGCCATACACAGGGGCTGCCTACTCTACTTTGCCTGCAGAGCCATTCCTGTTTTCTGCTTTCCTTCCTTTGTTTCTGATCTGAGGCCTTGAAGGATGGTTGGAGAAAGACAGCAACACAGGATCTTATTTTAGTATAACATGATAGTTCTGCAGTTAGTCTAGACAATTACCTAGGTCTTACTGAGAAGGCCAAATTATTCCAAGGAAAAGGTTGCCTTAGCATTGCAGTAACTCAGCAGGGAGAACTGATGACCCACTAAAATATGGATTGAGGATGACCCCCACTGAGGAGCTGAAATTGTCACATAAAGAGCAAAGCCTGAGCAGCAGCTCTTTAACACATTCAGCAATTTGCACTGAGTAGGATCTGCCCACAGTGGGAGCCTAGAAGTCAATATATTTGCTCTTCCTGAACCATGTAGGAACCTCAGAGACTCCCAGGAGAAATAAGTGTGATCTAGAATGCGTCTTGCATTAAGAAAGTACATGGTTTTATTCTGCACTTGTACATACTTCAAGGAAAATATCTCAATACAACCAGGAAACTTGGAGACTATTTCCCACGTGTTTGGTCACAAGTCTCCCTGGTATGCTGAAAAGTCAAATTATAAAAATTTAACAAAATCCCAAGCCTTGAATGGATTCCTGTCAAGGGCTTGGGAAAAGTACCACAAGAATGCAAAGCTGCCAATCTACAGTCATTAATTCCAGATCTGTGCACTCCTGGGTCACCCAACTACAGATACATGATCCAAATCAAGCAAATGAGAGCATGACTACTGAATTAGTGAGGTGACAGTAGTTGCGACCAATTTACTGCATCTCAAACCACTCACTCACCATCAGATGTGGACTCTGGAGACACTGGGCAGCACATATCTACTCCCAAAAAGACGTATTAGAAATGTACTTTTATGCTTTCTGCTGTCAGTGGTGAGATCTCAAGCCTGGATTGCTTCATATTCTATGGTCTTGAAATCATCACGGGACCATGATAACACTTGAAAAGGGTCTTGCACTCAGATCACACAGAGTTAAGGTCTGAGTTTTGAGATTCTTAACGCAAGACAACAAAAAGCAGCCTTAACATCCCTAGAGTAAGTGCTTTTGCTCCTGGCTTGACCTTCTGGACATTATTATTATTTGAAGAGTTATTAACAACAAAAGGGAACACAGTTCAATGGGACTGATAGCTAATGAATGTACATTTCATTTATACTAATGCAAACAATTATATCAGCACTTGAAACAGATCACTAGAAGCAAAACACAACTGCACACATCAATAATAAGCTTTTAGTGGTTATGGAATCATGAACATAATCTAGTTGCTTTCTTACACTATTCCCATTGTTGTTATTATTCATTTCCTAGGACAGCATTTGCACGTGCTGCAGAGGGTATGTCACAAAGCCAGGGCTGAACGTGTGCTGTACCTTTTCCTCGGTGCATGTCTTTGCCGCATTACACACTCTGTGCAGGTTGTCATCCGCTCACACCGATTCTGGTAATTTACTGGCTTTGTCTTTCTTCAGGCTGGGGAAGTGCTGTTGTTTTTATAGCTCGTGCCAAAGCTTGGCAAGCTGGCAAAACTATCTGTAGCTATGTTTGACAGTCAGCTTCCTCCTTGAGAAACACCAACTGTGTTGCAGAGAGGATGCTCTCTGCCAGGCTCGGATGTCTCATCCCTGGGAGCTGACACGGGGCACCAGACTTGAGCTAAACAAGGGGCACGACTGAGGGATGTACAGCAAAGCACATGGCTGTGAAAACAAGATCTACGTGAACTGATCTGAATGACTTCTAGCACTGCACAGATCCAGTCACCTTGCAGTCTTAAAATGATTCCAGTTTTCATTACATTAATTATAGCTATTGAGAAATTACCTTCAGATCCAGGTGTCACTCGGGGAGTAACCAGACCACAAACACCAGTAAAGACATTAATTCCTAGAGATACCTTTTTCAGAAGTTAACTACAGGGAATAAAAAATGTTTATTTAGCAGACACAGAGCCCTCCCTAACCTTTTCCTTTTCTGTAATACTTTTCTTTTACCTAGGGTATACAAAATTCCTGCAGAGCTTTTTTCCTACAACATATGTACAGCATGTTTTAAATACACACGTATTTCACCAAATAAGATTACATAAAACTTTCAAATCTCCATCTCTCAAATCTCTTTAGAAATAAGTAGGCATGTACTGAATTTTATTAAAAAGCTCAAAAAAACTTATCTTTTGAGTTATGCTCCCTTTGATTTTTTTCTAGTGGATTTCTGGCTTTTACAAAAGGGGCACAGAAAATGCTGTGCAATTTAAGTGTGGGCTACAATGTCATTTCCCACAGCATAAATCCATTTGCAAGGCTCTCAGCTGTATTTCCCATGTGTAATGTCCAGATGTAAGATCCTACTCCAAAGAACAAATAGGAGATGATACCATCACTCTGTCCAACTTAGTACTGGGCTGGGCAAAAAGGAGGGAGATTCACTTTCTGATGAATCTCTGCCCTTTCCTCAGAGTTGAACCTTCTGAAGACCTTGACTGCAGTACCCTTGGGGGCTGGCTGCTGACTAACAGTATGAAACCCACCATTAGGACTAAGGATGCATTATATGATGTAGCTCAAGTTCACACAGAACAGCCTTTGAGGTTTGATGACTACACTTACATTTCAGAAGCAGCAAAAGCTACTCTGGCTCTGCCTATCTGGCATTCCAAAAAATTTCTGCAATCACATACCCTGCATTTTGCAGCACCTAAAATACTTCAGTTACTAGGAGGGTGCATAAGGTCACTGCTGAGCTGCTACAGTTTCAGGCAGTACCCAAGAACGAGCAGGCAAATGGAGATGGAACAGCTTGTTAGCTGGCACGATTGCAAAATTCACACTTTTGTTAGGAGGAGCTGTGGTGAGTCAGCAGGAGCATCAGCCCCTAACTTCCATCAGCTGGCCTAACCAAACTTCTCCTCTGACAGCTGAGTGCAGTATTCTCCCTGCTGGTAGGAACTGCACTCATCTGAAAAGATATTATCTTGGCTTGCTTGAACATCCAGTATAATCCCATGTCAATAATTACATTATTACTTTGGTCTGTGCAATCTATGAGTTGCACGTTGCCCTGAGCAGAGTTGTACATTGCTTTCACTGAGGTGATCTGGAGGCAAAATTGATCTGAAGGCAAAATTTGACCCTCTTTACATAATGTTGGGAGATAGGGCTTACATGATGGATACTACCACACCTATATTTAATCTATATTTTATTAGGTAGCCCTTTTTAATTCAAAGTTTCTGATAAAATTCTAACACAAAAGTAGACACAGATTTTTTTTTAACATGCATTATGGATGTTATGGTAGAAGGTAAATTTGGAGGAGTCTGTAGTGAGTGGATTTGAAGAGACTGGAGGATGCCACAGGATTATGGTGAACCTAAATTTCTTCCTCACTGCCCTGCCACCCTGCCCTGGCCAGGCTGCACAGTGGAGCTGTGCAGAGTGTTTTAAATGACCTCTCCCTCTCCAGTACAGACCTTTTCTTAGCTAATTTATTATGCTTCTTAGGTAAAAAAATAATTATTAGGTGTAAAACAGATCTCTTGCAGAAAAAGAAATATTAAAGGCCTTCATCATCTACCCTTTCCATAAATTTCTTTCATGGAATCTCTCAGCAAAGAGATGAAAAGTGAGTGTAACTTTATGCTGCCTAAGGGATTTTCCCTACTTAGAGGCAGGTTTTTGTTGCTTCACGTTACTGCTGTAAATGAAACCAGTAGGGCCATGTTCAGAACAAAAGCTGGGCTCTTTACCTCTGAAGTAACTGACCAGATCACTTATTTTGTTCAACATTTAAACAAAACAAATTGACAGTTCCAGACCGACTACCTCATCCCCACACTGCTACAGCATACTCAAGTAAATATCCACAAAGATACAAGTAATTTTTTCTAGAACTCGCTTTGTAAGCTGGATTAACCCGCCATCTGCTAGGAAGCCAATGATCTAATTTAATTTATTCTTATCTACCTTCTGTGTAAGCACAGCTTGTCAACTCCGGTGCTACATGTTTGGCAGAATATGAATAAGAGCCTTGGCTCCAGTGCAAAAGAGACACTCAGTAGTGAGGAGATGTCAAAAAAGTCCTGTGCAATAAGTACTTACTACCCGTGAGATGAACTTCAAAGGACAAAAATCCTGAAAATACGAAGTCTCTCCAAATTGCTGACCTCCACTAAAGGCTTTTGTTTAGCTTTCTCTGCTGTTTTACAGAATCTCAGTAGATCATCCCCCTGAAGCCCAGACTTCAGAAGAGCTGTAATAGAATGTGTACCAGCAGCTGACTATTCTTTCTGCACCTGTTCTAAGTGCCAGAAAATTATTTGTTTCTGTAACTGCTAGCAGGTCCTGCTTATAAAACTGGATTTCACTGTGACATGAAGCCACAGATGCATCAGTGTCACAGTTCCAGTAAAGGTGAATTAATTAGAAGAATACCTGGACACAAGTAAGAGCCAGAAAAAAAGTTCTGATCCTGACCTTTAGAAAAGGTGATCTTCTGTAAGCTCATTTTACAAATAAAATACTATTTCATTCTGCTGTAAACAGATTTCAGAATTTGAGACCGTTAATATTCGATTCAGTCTCCAGAATATTTTCTAAAATCCATATTAAAGTGGTAAGTTATTCTGACCATCTAAGGCATTTACTGAAATGAGGACTTCTTCCATATATTTGTTAGAACCATCTTAACTCTCAGCACTCTCCTCTTTCTCAGGAAGTCTTCTCTTTATACCAAACACATTTTTATACCTGAAAATACAAATATACCTCTCTCTCCTGCAATCCTCCTACAGGGACGATGTTTCATTTTTCATTACTGAGTCATATTTTAGACTTCGGAACAAACAAAACCTAGTCTTGGTCAGCAGTGTCTCCTCTGAGTATTCAGAGGTTTCTGACAGTATCAAGCTCCTCCCTAAGACCCAGGATCCAAAAGAGCAGACATCACAATTCCCAGCTGAGAGATCCTGATGTACCTGTCTCAGTGACAGTTCTCCCAGTAAGGAGTTTAATGGCGTTTCAGGGTTATGCATCTGTATCACAACGTTTGCATAACCCTGAAACACCTAGCACTGTTTGCTCTACCATTATATTCTTCAGTGTACAGCAGTATATTTTCCCCTTGAGCCTCCTCTGCATAATTCCTATTTTTGCTACTGTTATACATTGTCTAAAGTGATGCAACCTATGTTATAAATCTATGCTCTGAGATACATATGTCCTTAAAATTTGGCCTGGCCTTTCCCAATGTCGAAACCATCACTCCTCTCCCTTGTATACAGTGAGAAATGGCAGGTCACAGTGTCAGTCAGCACAGAGGCTTTAATTTCCTTACCCTCCATGTGAATATAATTTAAGACCCAAGACCCATCTCCAGTACATACTCATAAATAGTGATAATATCATGAAGGATAGGGACGACTTCATATTCATACCTGAGAATTCATCTGTATATAAAATAGTCATTTTGTAGTCAGGGATGGTTAAATCCAAGAACATGAGATGCAATTTTCAGAGGCACTGAACATTTGCATCACCTGCTGAAATCAATAGGAACCGTAGGAGTTCAGCACCTTTGATCAATAGGACCAGTGATTTGCAAGTCCAAATCAGCTGCTGATAAAATGGTAAAGCATCATGGAAGAAAAATCCTACTCACTAATGGGTTAAAAATAACTACTAAATGAGCAGCCATATCACCCATTGTATTGGGCTTAAAGGAAATGATGTGGTATTGGAAAAAAACAGAAGAAATATTATATTTCTTATTCTAGCTCTTGTATTTCCTTAATTTACTCTTAACTTTTTTGGCAAGAGTCAAACTTGCCAAAGAACTGCTGGTGGAGCTGCTGTAGCTCCCCCTGCATTGGTGAGAGGCACCAACATCCCCTCCCTGAGGTGTGTCCCAGCTGCACTTGCCTCCCAGCCCACTTTGTGGGCAAATTCAACACCTGTGCCCCAGCTTTACATGACCTACATTTCTCAACATGCAGGAGAACAGAAAATGAAAGTAGGACTTTCTTCCATGGAAAATGATTCAACACATTTACAATTACATCTCCAACAGTTTGAAGACCAAACAGGCACTTTATGAAATAAGGTTTTTTTGGAGTAACTACTATGACATTAGAATCTATTCACAGAAATTACTCCCATTGAAGTGAAAATATGTGTTTTACTTGATAAAGATTTTCAATAAATCTGCTGTTACACAAACATCAACAGTGTTCTATAATTTCCTTACTGTCCCCTTAATAGTCAAATTTATTTCAGAAAGGCTAAATAGTAAACACAGTGATTATAGGCCAAAAGAGGATTAATGGAGAAGTAGCATTTTTTTTTAAATGAGCAGTAGTTCAAAGGAGAGAAAATACAGAAGAATTATGTGTTATTACGTAAAAGCTTCACTATTGAGTCCCATAGATAAGAGGGAAAGGCTGAAAAATAAAAGAACAAAACCATTTTGCTAGCTTACCTTTTATTGGAAAGAAATCACAGCTTAGAGCACTCTGGCACAGGTCTCAGTTCATTACAAATATAAGAGCCACTTGTAGATTTTGATCTGGAATAAGCTTTGTGTCTCTAAAACTTTGGAGATGTTCTGACTTGAGCCTCAGATTTGGGCCTCTTTTTAAAAGCAATATGCTGCTCAAGCATTTAATGGCAGTGAAAAATACTTGAAAAAGAACATTTAAGTTCTTAGATTAGGAGAAGAAAAAACTTGATATTAAATTTTGATCAGCATTCATTTGGCCTGAAATTGTAGTTCATGGTAAGTTGATGCAGGCTATATCAAAAAATACAATGATGAAAACAATTTTGGCTTTAAAATGTCTCCCTTATTCCTCCAGTAACAACTGCTGTGCTGATCACAGGTTAAGTTCGGTCCTGAAATTAAAATGAGTTTTGTTTCACAATTCGGGCCCATGTCTATAGTGATTGCTCAGACACAACTTCCTCTGACTTGAAGAAACCTGATGGAGTGAGGGATCTGAATCATGGTGAGCAAAGAGAAAACACTTGGGGGAGTGAATTTTAACTTCAGAGTGTCACGTACAGTCTGAATTTCTATATTCAACTACTCGTTTAAAACATGCACACTTAAACTTTTGATATGAAAAGATATGCAAATATGCCAGCCTACAGAGCCAGTGAACTCCAAAAACAGTTTCTATGCTAAGATTTAAACCTCGCAAAAGGGGAAGAACTAAGGTATCTGAGTCATAAGAAGAGACCATAAACTTATTTAAATATTTAGCCAACCAGAGACGGGCAGCAGGAATATTCACTGGGAATAAGCTAACTAATACTACCTGAATCTGCAGGAAAGCTTATGCAATAAAAAAATTTCTGGGGAAAACAAGAGCAAATAATGGCATCCTAACAAGTCTTCTGAATTATAACTTCTGGTTCAAAAACTCATATATTTTTCCATAGAAAACATAAATAGAAATAGCAATAATTTATAAAAGGCAAGGACATCTCCATTTTACCTGCTTCTGCCTAACTAAAGAAAACACGCTACACCCTTGTGTTACCAAGATATGATAAACAGACACATCTACAGGAGAGTCACACAGAGCTTTTTAATTCATGGTGACAAGGAGTGCTTCCAGCCTTCTCAGGCTGATGACATGTAACAGTATATCCCTAGAAAGTTACAGAAATTTCAGAGACAGACTGAAATCTAAACAGGGATGAAAGAGGCAGTGCTTCATCCAGATAAAATCTAAATGGTGTGGGTGGGATACTATGTGTAGCAAACAGATGAGGCTGCAAAAATGATACAGCCCGTCCTAAGCGAGGGCATATGCTCACCAGCTGCTATGTAAATCTGCAATTAATGGAGCTTACGAGATCCTCAGGTGCTTTCAAATCATCATGCACCAGAAATGCTCAAATCTGCCTTCCCATATGCATTAGGTGAGGATGTTAGGAAAAAATCCCTCCTGATAAGCATCTTGCTGACAATAACCAAAACTTTGTCACTACGGGACCAAAAAAACCAAGAAATTACTGACATTTTAATAATTTTCACTATAGATACATTTATTCAGAGAGTACAGAAAATCAGTGGCCATTTATCAGCTTGGAGGTATCTGTACTTGTATCTCTGACAAGTTTTACCAAGTATGAACTGTGCTCTTTCAAGCAAACCTGGAATTATTCCCATTCAAGCCATATATAGGGTATCAGGGATACTCTGGCTCCTGCCACCTGTGAACTGCCATCTAAAAGTCCAATTGTGTGTGTGAGACAGCAAAAACAAACTAGATTTCCCTATGCTTACAAAAGCCACAGTCACGTTCTTAAATTCTACACACAGAATGTTCTTTAATATTTTCAATTCAGATTGAAAACCCAGTGAAATAATTAAAGTTCAGGCTAAATGTTATGTAGGAAATCACAAAGAATTGCACTCCTATATATGATTGTAACCACATTGACTTCATGCCACCTCCAATATACCTGTCCTCAACAACAACAAAAAAACCCGAAACGCAAACCTGGGGAAGACCTTTCTAGCTACTCTGATAGATCTGTCCAATATATTTTGCTAACAAAATGACAAAGTTGATACTGTGTAACCTATTTTTTAAACATAAATTCAATAAAGGGATAACAAAATCTATCTTAGACAACATGGTGTAAAACTATTTTTAGAGCTAGCTGTCATTCTAGCAAATGATAAAACAATTAGGAGGAAAACAGTGTAAGACTTAAATGGTGATGAGACTGAAGAAATTAACTAAGGGTAGCAAGGCAAAACACAATTAAACATTACCAGTCTTTCCAAATAATTCTTTAAGAGCAACAATGTTGTAAGGCACAATATGAAAATCAAATGTTTAAGAAAATATCACAGCAATTAAAATCAGTAGGAGTCCTCTGCAAGTATAAACATGTAATCTTGAATATCTCTTTCTCTGTTAGGCAGCATCAAGGTTAACAGAGTAGAAAGTTAATGAGAATTCCATGTTCAACCTTTAGCCAATGTAGTGTTTTGTTCGCCAGGATTTACAAAGCACCAATGGCAAATATTATTAATAAAACATGATTTGTGTTAGTGCAAAGCAAGCAAGAAAACAGAGCAGAGGAGGTAAAAGAATAATTCAGCAGAGGGAAGGAAGCAGGGCTTACCGATGACATAGGCGAGCAACAGTGCCAGGGTCACTGTGATAGCAGTGGCACTCAGAGCTGTGCACTTCCAGTTGCAACACCTGTAAGGTTTGTTAAAAGTGAAGGCAGGTCTGGAAAAGGTACTTCTAGGAAGAGGCCTAGGAGGTGGAGAGTAAACAGTATTGGATGTTAAGGGATAGTTCTGACTGGCTGCGCTGAAGATAGCTGAAGACCCAGATCCATGTTTAAACAGGAAATGCCTACAAGAGAAGACAAAGAATGATGTAAACCACTCTGTGATGTAAAAAGCAAAAGGAACTATATAAGCACTGTATAGTAAATACTGCATATAGCCACAGAAAATATCAAAGACAGGAAAAGGTGTATTTGAATACCCTCTGCAAGTTTTTTAACCTCACCATAAGATGTCCAGCAATGTTTTAGTGAAACAACGTAGTGAAATAACATAAATAAATTATGAACTATTTTCCCCATGTTTCAGAGTAATGCTGAGGGAAGGTTATTTCTCAGCAGAGTACTGGGATCCTCCAAGATGAGCAGCCTCTGTGTGCCTTTACACAGGTGTGACAGAGACATGGGAACTGTTGCCAGCAGCATCCCCTCCATCCACACCTATCTGGTTTATTCACCTGGAATACCCAAAAAATGCTAAAGCCAGGGCCACTGTGAGCATTTATTTTTTACCATGGAATATAGGAAATGAAAAAAAAAAGTGACTACTTAGTCACCTGATCTACAAGGATAATCCATTCTGAAGAACTGTAGTGACTATATAGGTGAGCACAATTTCTTTACTGTTCTTAACTGAACTATTTTGAGAGCAGTTTTTCTTCAAATGCTTTTGCATATTGCAGTGATTCTCAAACATACTAAGAAAGAAATCATTTGGAGATCTATTTCAGCATACTTTGCAGGACTGATTGCCTTCAAGAAAAAATAGCAAAGACTTACATTAGCACAAAAAATAAGGTACAAAAATGTGCCTTGCAGAACAAGCTCTGGTGCAGAAGTATACAGTAATTTTTTATAGGAGGAAGGATGGTTTTTCAGGACCAGCAAGAGCTCTCCAAGAGAGTTTAGGAAAGGTTATTTAATATTAAACAATAACCTACTGTGATATTTGCTCAAAAATTGTGGCAAAAGGGCTAGTACAGGGCTGACCGTAACAACCACATATTCTTTTGGAAACACCAGTTTTCTTTGGTCCTTCTTTCCTTTGTTTTATCTAAGTGAGCAAGCTTCCTCAGTGCTCTCTTTTCTGACAGGTGCACCTCTCAAACTCATGCCACAGCATGCACCCAAAAGAGTTTAGAGCATCTTGGTGCTCCTCCGGCTCAAGCCACGAGGTCTGAGCTGAGAAAGCAAGTGACATGGTCCAGAACCTTCCCAATGGCAAATCTGCCTTTACACCTTCAGCAAGGCACAAGACAGGTTTTTGAAAGCATATATGGATCAATCAAGCCATGCTGGGAGAATTTCTTTGATGAATACACAGCGGGATGGACGCAGTCTCAAACACTCGAGAGTATGAAACATTGTTATACTGTGACATTTGCCTTTAAGAATATTGTAAATACACGTTCCTGAAATGGCAATTGCTAAAATGGTGTAATGAGGATGGTATTACGTATTTCCATTATAAGATTCTAAAAGAAAGGTTAGGGTTTTCAAAATGCCAGATTATAGAAAATAAAAAGGTATTACAGAGCAGTTTTATCTTTTAAAAAGCCATTTAGTTACATAAAAAAGAAAGCAAATGAGAATACAGGTCAGCTTGCATTGCAGTTTACAGGGCCTGTGTATCACGAGTCTTATGACTAAACCACAGGAATGAAATCTGAGTATTAGTTACTTCTGCTTCATGATTATTACCCAAATGAACTGCACTCGGACAAAACTGGACATCTGACCCCGACTGAGTACAGCATCCTGGCAGTACATCAGATAACACATTCTAGTTTTCCTTCCCACTGACTCCCACAGCTGTAGATACACACATCAGAAAGATGGCATTGCTCTCCACATCGTAATGTTACCTCTAACTATTTTAGTTCAAAAATTATGAACTCATATACAGTAAAATAATAAATTCAAATCAAGTAACATAACTGTTTACAGGACTATATAAACCTGCTTCCTTCCTATCAGGCTGTGAGAGCACAGCTGGTTATTCTGGATTCAATGCTTTGTTGTCACACATGAAAGCTTTTGCAAGTATGTGAAGTTTTACTTCTCAGTCAGCAGTTAACAAGATACACAGTCACTTAGACTTCTGGCAGGAAAAAATGTCATGCCAAAATTCCTATTGATATCCAAGTAAATAGAAGCAGAATCACCATAAAAAAATAAGACATGTTATTAGACATAAGCATAACATATGAGAAGTATGTGTGCATATATACATACACACACACACATATATATACAAATACTACAAATATAAAAAGTCAATTGTTCTTTACATGGTTTACATGTTCAAGACATAATGACAAAAACCTACTTATTTGGTAATTTCTCATTTAAATTTTTGGAACTTACAGTAAAAAAGTCTGATTTTGGCAGTATTGATTGTCCTTTATGGTGCATAGCTCAAAGGTATCAGAGGTAAAGGGAAGGAAATGCTGAACAGAAAATTATTATTAAGGCTCTAACAACCTGCAATCAATAGCCAAGAATAATTTCATACTTTTGCACAGGAATTTATGACAGGGGCTTGATGATAAAATGCTACTGTGCAGAGGTGCTTCTCTATTAGCAGAAGAGTGCACAGAACCTGGATCCAGCTCACTCTCTTTTGGACAAATGGCTCCATTCACACAGAGGAGAATTTACATTGCTCTAATTTGTAATAAAACTGAGATTCTGAAGCAATGGTACACTGAAACTGAGGTAGCAGTGAAATAATGTTGAGAAAATGTTTAAAAAACCCAATTGTTTACAGCTTCCATTTTTGGAAGACATTTCTATAGAATTTGAAAAACACTGGTGGGACAAAGACAAATTTCCAAAGCCAGACTGTGACTATGCTCTCATAAACTCAGACAACTCCTCATCTGTCTGAGCACTCCACAGTTCCCAAAGGACATCAGGACATGCTAAACTGTTGCTATCAATTCTATAAAATCAGGCTCTCTTTCTAAAGAGCAAAATAATAAAACCTGCAGTTCAAAAGTTTAGATGTGACTGCAGCCTGATGTGTGCTTTAATATTTGATCTAAGAGAAAAACTAAGGCCTGGTTTTTTCCTGGTAAACTGGGAACACAAGAAAAATCAGTGCATTTATAAGGATGATTGATAACACCACTCCTTCCAAGTGGAGAAAAACTAAATGTTCACAAGAACATCAAAAACATCCATAAAAGAAGATTATAACATTATCTTAAAAAGAGAAATATAGGACATAATCTGTAAGGCATTTGTTGGTGAAATAGAAGTCACTTAATATTATTACACTGATAACTCCAATACATAAATAAATATTAAAGCTCAGTAATAACTTCACAGGTAGAAGAGGCAGTTGGAAAGCATTCTCTCTTTGAGGTAACCACAATGTCTCTTTGGTTGTTCATCCATCTGTTCATCTCTACAAATGTAAAACTTCTGAACTTTGAATCCTCTCAAGAGAAGTTAAATGGAAGAAAAAGATCCTAGCAGGACCAAAGCCCTCCGCACCAGAAAAGAAAGCAGCGAGCCCCAGAGAGGTTCCTTTGCTGCACTGAGCTCTCTGCCCTCTCCACCCGGCCCTGCCCAGCACAGCACACACTGGGGAGTGAAGTGGAACCACGGCTGAGCAGGAGCCACGTCTCCACCTGCCACTGACATGCCCGGTAGAGAGGAAAGGAAGGGGTGCATTGGGAAGCTCAGCTGACACAAGGCATGAAATTAGACCTGTCAGTCCTGCTGACGGCAGAACCGCCTTCATTCTGTGGAGATGCAGCTTCCCGTGGCTCATCCAGGTGCTCTTGTTTAACCTCAGGAGGAACGGCAGATAACTCCAAGAGCACAGTTCATACAAATGATGAATTCTTAGCTAGGAGAAGGTTAGGGAAAAGTTCATTTCTTTACACGCCTCTCCATCAGGATATTTTGTTATGTGCTTTTGGCTTCTTATCTGGAACAGCAATTTAAGTCTTATAAAAGCTTGAAGCAACATCCCAACTGAATTCATGTGGCAATAACATAATACTATTAGAGAAACCAGATTAACCCCACACAGAATTCTGTAATTCAATTCTGAGAATATATTTTTTGATACTGTAGAAATGTCCCTCAACTTTGTCAAGGGCTTGGTATCACTTCTGTAACTTTCTACACATTAACTCTGTGCCAAGCATCTGTAGGCCCAGACCTTCATTTGTTCCTATAACATGCTTTCCTTCCACTTCCATTAAAAATCATGAGTTTGTAAGAAGAAAAAATGAAGAACAAAAGCAGACTTGAAAGGGAACCAACAGCTAAGTTAGGAACACAAATCTTGCTATACTTTGGCCAAAAAATTAGTCTGCATTTCTCCTTGATAAACCAAGTAGGAATACATTTGTACCTGTATATGTTTCACATTCAAGAAGTAGTTACCTAAAGCATTATAAATTGCTGCAAAGCTACGTGATAGAAAAACCTAAGAAGACTTCGGTTCAACCCTAAGTTGCCCAATTTCTTTTCAATTGCATTTTATAGCTGCATATAATGTATGCAATTGTATATCTATACTGATATTTAATTGAAGTAATTCCTTTAGATGTCAACAGAAGTGCAGAGGAAATTTTTAAGAGGCATAGCAGATGAAACATAAGAAGGATTCTGTTTTTTGGCACAGCCAGGAAATACATAGAGATGGTAGCCAAAAGGGATTTGGAACTGATACAGTTGCCCATCTACTTTGGCAAACACTGACAAGAAGACATCGGTATCTGCCCATTTTAAGTCACTTAATATTTCCTGTGAGAGTAGTAAGAAGCAGAAATTCACTCTCTCCTGGTTTTCTATCCATTCTACTCTGTACTCAAAGTGGGAGGGGAAAGAAGAGGACACTTCTAAACTTACATACTAATCAGAATATATTTTTTTATAAATCTCCCATATGGCTCTCAGCAAACTATTTAGTATAAAAACAAGACAGCTATTATATATATATATATATATCTAAAAATCAAGACACCCACTTGATCACAAAGATATACACACTATAGCCTCATCTTGAAAACCAAACCCAGGAAAACTATATTTGAATATAAGACATGACTTGTAATTACAGATAGAACTGACCTATAATTTTACAGCCTTTGTTTCACCTTTTTGTATACAGGAACTATGGGAACAAGGGTAGTCAAGGGTGAAGGAAGGGAGAAATGGCCATGAAAACTACTTATCTAATTTATTTTATAATTCTATTTTTACATGTATAATTGAAATAAAGTTGAACCCCCCCAGAGATTTGTCTTTGGGAACAGAACCACTTTGTTAAAATTTCCTCTTTGAGCTGGACTTGCTTTTTGAATCATTCATATAGAATTGCTTCCCTTTATTCACTCATGTTTTCTTTACATAGCATCTGAAAACTGAGCACTGTGACCCTGGATGTAAAAGGAATCTGAATCCTTTGCTTTTTGCTTCAGTACTGAACAACAAGTGATGCGATGCTGACTCACTTGTCTGTTGCTGCTGTAGGCAAGCTAAGCCTGTTAACCAGGTGACTAAACTTTCAAGTCCCCGGCAGAAATCTGGGACAATAATTATGTAAATATAAAGACGGTCCCAAAGTTAATCAAGAATGGCTTCTATAATGAAACCGTTGTCTAAAATACAACTGCTTTCTCGTTTCGTTGTCTATTAAATGAAAAAAAAAAGATAAAACAAAAATTACCACACTGAGGACATAAATTCCTCTTGCATAAACCAGCACAGGCTTTGTTACTCTGATACATGGTGACATCTCTACATTAATTCAGTAATTTTCAAAAGTGCTTTTCTGTGGCTTAGAACTTAGCTGTAGCACTCCAACTCAAACAGCTGGGTAAAACTGAACCAATGCGCACAGAAATTTCTGATGTAAGGAAGGAGTAAGATCGTAGCTTGATCTATTTTTTTTTTTCTTCAACAAATTTCAAGATTATTTTGTGGAAAATATGAAAAATAGCAGTTACAATAATATTTATGTAAGTAATAAAAAGTACATTTTATTTGCAGAGTACTTTGAAACCATGACTCAAGAAGGATAAAAATCCCAATATTGTAATTTTCTTGCCTATATTCTGTGGTTGGCAGCATGACTTAAAGAAAGGAATAAGTAACTGAAGTAGCTGCCCCTCAGTTCTCTTTGCCACTGATGTCCTCCTATGAATATTAATGCATATTCTAATTGACTTTTGTTACCACCATTTCAGTCTGCTTCCAAGTACCTCCATGCATATGGTCTAATCCAAGCTGTACAGCTACTGTGACAAACAAAACAAAGTTTACTTGATAAGAGATGTATCACATTAGCTACATAAATACTATTTAGTCTTTGAAACCAGCTTTCCTAGAAATAGCTACCCAAAAAATAGAGAATTTCTGAGCAGTAACATTACACATACATACCTGATTTTTCTGGAAATGAAAAGGTAGAATTGTTTTCATGTCTCTGGCCCCTTCTCACAGCCCAGACCCTTTGTATTAACCTGCATTTATTGTTCCCTTTCAAAATTTAGATTCAGTCTGTTTCCAGTTTTGTAAATGGAAACACTATTTCATAGAAAGGTAAAAGGCTGCTCGCTCATTGGTGGCCATAAAATCACAACATAGCTTTACTTTTAGTTATAACTTTATATACTATCACATTATTCAAAATAATGAGCAAGGAGTATCTGCAGTGTGATTGTTCAAGTTACTATATTTAGCCTCCATATAAAACCCTTACACAAATACTATCCCACTATTCCAGGGAAGCCCACAAATTAAAAATACAATAGAGTGTATAAACAACTTAAATTGCTTTATTGTCCCTAGTGACTAGATCTGAAACTACTCAAAAGCAGGACCCTCAAGAGCCATTGCTGCTGACATTAAAGTTGTACTTCATTGGAGCTGACAAATGTTCGTATTTTATTTCCATAAAAGACACCTTCATTCTCGCATTACTAAATTAAAGGTCATATTTACAGCCTTTTTTAAAATTTCATGGTCATATTTACAGTCTTCAATTTATCTTCTGGAATTCAGAAGACTGAAATATTTTCACATCTTTCCTGCCGTGCAGTGAAAACACATGGGACTCAGAATGAATTTAAAACCCTTGCCATGTGTCTGTTTTTAATATGGTCAGCCTCTATATATGTTGATTTATTGTTTAATTAGGTAGAAAATGAGAAAATACAAGAGAAATATCATAACAGCAAATACTGGCCAACATAATTTGAAGGAAAGATCATAAAGGAAGCCCCCCCTGCATTTATTCTTGGAATAGCCCCAAATCTGGTCATTTAACTCAGGAGTAGGCTCCATTCGCAAACAAGTTCCCAATGAATTGCATTGCTCAAGTAGAAATTGTCTCCCTGTTTGGTGGCTTATGATCATTAACACCTGTCTGCCTTGGGAGCTGTAAAAGCTGCTCTGTTTGCTATGGAAACACTGAGCTGGGAAAAAAATCACGGCACAAAAGTGGTTTCTGTGTCTCTGCACTGGAGGCAAGATTCACAAGATCCACAAGATGCTCAAAATGCAGAGACCAAGGAGAAAGATCAAACCTTCCAAGATCTCACACTGAACTGTGTATTTCTAGATGTATTTTTATTTAATTATTTTTTGCTTTTAGAATCACTCCAGCTTACAGAGAAAGGGACTATATACAGGTGTGTGTGATTCAAAAGGCTATCAATGTACTTCCTGAAGAGAACAAATAATTATGAGGTTGATTTAAAAAGAACAAAGCTAAACCATAGTACAGAATAAATCTCTTGCTTGTTGTCAAGACCCCTCCTATACCAAACAAAAATATAACCACGATATTTTCAGGAAAACAAATACAGCTAATCATACCTATACACCTTAAACTACGTAACACAGAAAGGAATGATTCCATCTTTATGATTTGAATACACTTCCTGAACTACAAAACTCTCAAAAGTTTTCAAGTGTTTAGAGACATAATCAAACTTTAGGGCTCTGAAATATTGCTGAGTTGTAACTGAAAATAGTAACTGCCTTGAACCTCAAATACTCCTCTTATTATTCTAGTACTTCAAAGTTTTATATAAATTAATGATAATTGAATCTCAGGTTTATGGTCTGGTACCTCACTGTCCCCTTAGAGGAGCTATTACCATGGTGATAAGATTGCTTAAATTAAGCTGTCTTTTTCCACAGGACTTGGCTCATTGCCAGTGCAGTGAAGGGAGATTTCAGTCCATTCAGCACAGCATTAACCTTACTGCCAACACTGCTAAATAGGCTAGAGGAACTAGGACGAAATTTCATTTAAAAAAGGAAGGAACAAGCAAATATCTTAAATACTGACACACAAAGCAGGACTAAAACCCCCACTTTGAAACAAAATCAAAATTAGCTAAATTTTGAGATTTAGACAGAAAACTTAAAATTTCTAATGCTTTGGTAATCTAAGTCAAAACTTAACTCAGAATAAGTGTGACCAATGGTTTATCCCTGAGGGAACTGTAACAGACTACAAGGAAGGTAAGAAAAATGTCAGGTAAAAATCCCTACTTAACATCTAGATTTTACTTCATATTTGGGGATTTTTGCTGAAGTGGGAAAATAAATAGCAAACAGCAGAAAAACACCCCAAAGCAAGACATGGAAACAAATACTGAGTTAACTAGCAGGGCATGGAGAAATGGAAAAACATTCCTTTGAGTTATCAGGGTTTAATACTTAGTCCACAAAAAGTAGTAAGCTGTGTTCAGATGGGGCTGTCAGAGATAATGACAATGTATTACACTGTAAATCACAAGATTTGAAATATTAGAGCAAAGTATCTATGTAGCCTGAAAAACCAATTATTTTAGTGGAAAGGAAGGGAATAGGCAATAGGTTGCAAGTACTTTATTCTGGGGGAGAGGGAAAAAATCAATTTATGTAAGAGCCCAATAACATTATCCTAAAAAAGAGAATCAGTGTTTCCCATGTTTTTATGTGATGTGAGAGATCCTTGCGGTCTGTTTCTGGCAATGCTTAAAAATGATTTCTCTGTGTGACAATGAAATTACTGCACGTTCATAAGTAATTTTAATAATGGCTATGTTTATTTTTCCAAACTGTGCGTGCATGCATAGATGGAGCCTGCATTTGCCTCTCTGGGCACATTACAGTGCTGAAGGCTGCAGCACAGTCACCAGTTTGAGCTGCTACACCTCCTACAGGTACAGCTCTTCTCCAATTCCTTCAGCAGCAGGTGTTCGATAACGTGTCCTCTGGAGTTTTAAAGCTGTTCTTAGTTCTTATTTTTATTTGGGTTGCTTATAATCAGAAAAACTGCTAGAGTTAGAGAACTGGCCTTGGCAACGACATACAGACAGACTCTAATTTTAGCTTTGACAAAAGCTGGTGTGAACTTGAACAAGTAATTTCATCTTTCCAAGTCAGTCTCATCATTAAACACTTGCATTAGTAAGCTAGGTCCTGACAAAACTGCTTTGCAGATCAGTGCATGTAACACCTCTAGATGAAGCACAAAACAAAATTTCTGATTTGCCCTCTTCTATAAAAATATAACCAGGTTTTACTGTACAAGAAAACTTTCAAACACATACACCACAGTATATGTATTTACTGCAGCCCTCTGCCATCTAATCTAGAGTTTCACATTCTAATTATGTAAGAGTACATGCTTAATCTGAGTACTGCAAACATTTTCAGAACTACAGAATTTTCTTTTACATAAATATGACACATTACCATTATGAGCAGACTTATAAACTTGCTTCATTTCTGTCATTTCTGACTGTTTTACAGTCCCATGATTAGTTCTAGGAAATCTTTTCCTGTCTGAAAATTCTCTAATATTCCATGGCAGTAGATAAAACATCAAACACGTGTTCTGTTTATGGATTAACAGGAGATACAGTTGGAAGAAATGTCTATTCTGATTTTTGCCTAGTCGTTACAGTAGGGAATACATTACTGTCTAAGTCTTCTTTCTGATTGCAAATGTTCCAGATGTAACAAAAAATAATCTGCTTAGACATATTAGATATGTAGATATTAGCAAGATTGCTATTATTAAAGATTTGGCACAGAAACATATCTTTGAAATGCTTCCCTTTTTTTTTAGGATTATTTTTTATGGGCAGCTAAACATTAAGGGAGAAGGAAAGCAAGAGAATCCAGATATTAGGCCAAAGCCAGTTCAATTCTAGCAGACTCATTCCCTGGTAAAGGAAGGAAAAACAAGCTGCAAGCCCTTCATTTTCTGTAAGGCTGTACTGTGCACTAGAGACTTCTGGGAAATGGTGAGCACAAATGTTTTTATTACAGTGTTCCCCTGCTACAGCACTTGTCTGCACACAAACTGCAGATACATCCTGGCAAACAGACTCAGAGATTTTCTTTTTGGATTATCCAGCCTTTCAGACAGCTTCATGAGAGGCTGCTGGGAGCGACCAGTGGGGGCATGAAATCAGCTGAAACAACCTCAGAAGGGTCGGAATGTGAAAAATTCCCAGACTTTGTGAATGACTAACGTGTAGCCCATAGGATGTTTCCCAGTCTGAATTCCTAATTCACTGCACAGCCCTTTATATAATTATAGACACAGCTATGTATCTCTATATTTGTCCTTTATGAGAAGCTTCAAATTCGCAAAAAATAAGAAGAAACCAGAAAAATTAAACTGAACTCGAAAGAAAAATAAACTGCAAAGTATTTTCCCCCAATGAAGTCTGATGGAAATGTAGTGAACGGGGATGCAGAGAGGCTTAAAAAGATCTACCTGACTGTTAACTGATGAGAACTAAAAGTCCATGGGACAGAACACCCAGGGATCACCTTTCTTGCAGCAGAAAGTACAGACAGATATTGATACACCAGAAACAACAGAGATTTGTCTTTATTAAGGCTGTGTAAGCAGAAGCTTCTAGCTCCAGATGGACCAGCTAAACTAAAATGTTGTTTATGTTCACTTTTACAAAAAAGTTTCCATCCTCCTTGATTCTTTTTGACATTTGTCCTTAAGAGAAATAAGGAAAGTTTTATTTCAGAATGAATTGGCATAGTCTTCAATGCCAACTTAATAGCAGAACTAAAATTTGACAGTTCTGATGAGCAGCAGTCAAGTGTTTAAAGATGTATACTAAGATTAATTTTTGTAGTAAAATAAAACCTACCTTCTTAGAACAAAATCTAGTCTTCAATGATTAATTGTGATAACTGGGCCTTGGACATATGTTAAAAAACTCCAAACATTTCTGTGCATAATACCTTATATTTTCTGGATCCAATTAGGTGAATGTCAGAAATTTATCTGTTTCACCAAACACAACTTTCACAAACTCTTGCACTTTATGTGCTTTAAAATGGCAAAACCCAAAGGAAACCCTTAATTAAAATGTCTTGGTGCTCTGTTCACAATGAAGAGGAAGAAGACTGAAGAAAATCAAGATCTTGTTTTAAAAATCAAGTTAGCAAACACAGCTGTAGTTGAAGGTCATCAAATTAGCTAATACTTACCAGGAACAAATGAAAAAAAAAGCTTATAATAGCCAAAAAGTCAGAGGAAACTGTGCAGAGCTTTGGGTACTGAATGTAAGTTGCCTGAATACAGAATGTATTTGCTATCAACTGTTTTTTGGAGTAGATTATTTGTGTATATTGTGAATGATCCTGAAGGTGAACCCCCCCCCTTTCCCAGCTCCCAGAGGTAAATCTTGCCATGCCCAACACCTGGCTCGGTATCATTTCTCCATTGCCAAATGATTATCAAATTATATTCTTTGGCTGTATATGCAATAAAGTATTTAAATATGTATTGAGGAAAATATTATTTTAATATTATTTCTGGTCTTTTCTTATCCACAGGAAAGCTGCAGCCTGACTAGATGATCCCCAAAAGTCCCTTCAAACCCCAACCATTCCTGACTCTGTGTGACTCCAGAAGTGCCAAAGTACACTGATTAAACCAAACTTCTATTTGCTGTTTACAAAATGGTCCTGGAAGAATGTGGGAGGGCAAGACAAATACACAAGCACAAATCCTGACTGCCCACAACCATAAAATACCACTGTAACCCACGCACCTTAAAGAAATCACTACCTTCCAAAACTTTGCAAAATGTGCTTTTTTGAGTATTAATGACCTAGATTAATCAAGCAAATAAAGCCTCACGTGGCTACTCGGGCTGGCCTCAAAGCAAAACACATTGGCATGTCCTGAACGACAGACTTGTAACTGCCCATCACCAGCTCCTGTCAAAGCCAGGCCTCCTCCCTGTCTTTCTTCTTTTTCCCTCTACATCCGAGATCCGCCGCGCACAGCCTTGGTCCCCACCTGGTTTCCAGTGGTATGTTGCTGTTCAGGACCCAGCTGTTGTGAAGATGCACCGAATCTTGTGTGCTGGTGGGGGGCGTGGGGGCGGCAGGGCTGGGCTGGCTGCGGGTGGTCATGGATCGCCTCTGCAGGGAGTCGGCCGACGGGGGCGGCTTCCTGGCGCAGGTGCAGGCGTGCGGCGGGGGAGGCGGCGGTGGCAGCGGCCTGAAGGTGAACTGGTTATGTGGGCTACCAGGCATATCTGAAACAACAAGGAAAAGACAGCGAAACACACGGAGGATTATTATTTTAGGAAGATCAAGACGGTCTTTAAATGTTGTTTTGCAGTTAGTGGTTCATTTACGTTCATCTTAGTTAAAAAAAGGAAAGAGCAGACTAAAGTCTTAACTGAAGGAAGACAGATTCACACACGATACAAGGAATTAAATCTTTGTTGTGAGGGTGGTGAGGCACTGGAACAGGTTGCCCAGAGAAGCTGTGGCTAACCCATCCCTGGAAGTGTTCAAGGCCAGGTTGGACAGGGCTTGGAGCAACCTGGTCTAGTGGAAGGTCCCTGCCCACAACAGGGGGTTGAAACTAGATGATCCCCTCCAACCCAAACCATTCTGTGATTCTGTGATACAATTATTATTGGGAATAAAGCATTGTGCTTTATCATGTTCTTAACCCTGTTCCCTGTAAATGTTGCTGCAATATTTGAAATAATTTAAAATACAACAGTCTATTGAAACAGAGACTATCAGATACAGACACACCCTACAGCACTGGAATTCAACAACAGCAAAACAAACAAACAGAACCCCCCACCAAAAAAACCAAACCAAACCAAACCAAACCAAACCAAACCAAACAAAAAAACAAAACAAAACAAAACAAAACCAACCCCAAAAAGAAAAAAAGAAGGTGGTATGACATTCACTTAATTTGTCAGGATGTTTTGGGGATGAAGGTAAAGAACAGATAAATTGACAGTGAACTGCAGCACAGATACGAACTTATTTCACAAGGTATAATTCTCATTTAAAACATCTGTGAAAGAAATAGACAGTGTAAAAATTAATCCTGCACTTCAATTTGAGAGAGAAAATGACTAAGGCCTACCACCTAACAAACATCTTTCATAAAACAATGCTAACATATTTCTGGAGTCTGTTACTGCATTTGTTAAATGAGATCTGAGAAAAGGTCTCTGAAACACTAATGATCCAGACACCCAGAGAAAAGGTTTTATGGCAGCTACAGTCAGATGAGCTGCCTGGGAGCTCATAGCCACTGGACCAGTCTGAGAAGGGGACAGAGTCAAAGATGCCTGTGATGGGTACCCAAGGCCTTGCTCCCTGTGCTGCCACTGCCCTGTGGGACCCTCAGGCTGTCCCCCAGTACCCCAAAGGGATGCTGCACCTGCACAGGGTCCTGTCCTGTGCTAACAAATGCTGCTGCACGGCTCAAGGTGGCTCAGCCTGAGCCTCTGAGCTTCAATCATCCTGCAAAGACAACAAACATGGTGCAACAGTACTTTGAAGGAACAATAAAACCTTGTTTTCTCTACTCCCCCCAAAGTCTCCAAAGACTCTCAGTACAGCCAGATAAACAGCTATGGACAATAGCAAATGCTTTGTAAAGAAGATAGTGGTAAAAGTTGCTGTCAGATTGAGTGATCTGTGAACCTGTTAGCCTGATACTCCTCCAGCTACTTCACCTCAGTGTCTAACACAGCTTTATCCCATTTCTGTACTCACCCTCACTCTCTCTTTTACCTCAGCAGATGTCCAGTTAAATTTGCACAAATCCAGCTGCAGCGAAGCTCTGACGAACCTGCAAAAATTCCCTGCAAGGAACTGTTGCCATCCATTTACAACACATGCTTTCTTTAAATTATGACATAATATGTCTTCAAGGAGAAAGATGAAAGTGCATTCCCTTGTTTTCTGGAATGGCTTGTGGAAAAAAAGCACCTTTTTCTCTGTGACAGTCCCAATTTACCCCAACTGGAGAAACAAGGTTGTTTAGTGCTCCACATAAGCTTTTCAATGCTGTGGTAAGCAAAGCTGTCATGGATTTGGCCCAGGCTTAATCCTTTTAATTTCATTGATCTTTTTTCAAGGCAGCATTCTTACAGTTGCACTAAGGTTTACACTCCAGTATTCGTTTGCATATACCAGAAAAGCATTTCTAAGCATATTAGAAAATTGGAGACCTCAGTAAATTAAACCACTGGAGTCAACAGTCCAGGGCTCCAAAATAATCTGCTAAGGCACTTTCATATAATAATTAATCTAGGTAAATCCTGTATCCCACTATTTTAGAACTGAAAGCTACTCAAATTTTGCACATAATATTTGATGTCCAGCATCCTTGCGTATTTGATCAATGATATTCCCTAACTTAAGGTATCAATCTTAAATCCACCCTACAGAAAATGTTCAGGATTATTATACAACCTATAATTTGCATGACAAGCCATTTCAATGGTTGAGGCACTGTCCTGTTAGAAAAATGCTGATTTCTTCCAGGACACACAGTTAGACTCCACAAGGTACATCAAGAGCTATGCAGTAAATGCTGAGCAGCCAAGGTGACTGCTTCTCTAGGTATTTGGGAAAAAAAACTGTATAGTCTATATGGCAACACATCTTTTAGTTCCCTTCCTCCCTTTTTTATCTGTCCTGTCCCTATCCTGTCAATAGCACACAATTGTCTGACAGTTTAGTTTGTTCCATGCAATAGACTGGTTCTGCTTTGTGAACCATAAAGTCTCTCTGGCTGTAGGGTACCTTATATCTCCCAGTGCAATTTATCACAATACATCAACACATCAGATTTCCTGGGGGGATTCCTTTTTAATTATCACACTTGTCACCCTTTCATCCAGCTACTGGCATCACAGAAAACTTCACATTGGAGCCTGATTGTTTTGGTGATTTAAAAAAGTCTTCTTCATCAGGCCCTCATTTCAGTGAATCACTGCAAACTCATTATGCTGAGAATCAACCCGAGTTTCCAATTAGTTTTTACAGACTTTCTACTTTGGCAAAGTTGTTTTTATTTTGCTTGAAACTAAGTCTATATCTCACTATTTTTATAACACAAAAAATGTTGCTTGGGATATAAAACAGCATTAAATCTAAATATGCACACTTAGGATTCTTCAGGACTCTAAACAAACAGCAGACTATGTAAAATAATTTACTGCAAAATCATTTAAATACCTAAAAGGGGATATTATGCAAGACAATTTGTGTAAAGCCAACAACCTACCAAAATGTACGAGACTGAATTGGCTTACCTAATGCCATCCATAACAACTCCTGCTTTTATTTTTAATGGCTGCTAATAATGTTCACATTTTTTAATTCTTGTACATAAAAACATTTATGTATGTTATGCAAATACAGTGTTATTTGTTTTCATTGTTTTCATTGATGCGACCGAAATTTCCATTCATCTAAAAATGTAGCTATATAACATTATTTCAGCTCAAACTTAACACTTGCAATAATTTGCTTCAAATCAGATTTCCACCTGAGGAGTAACCAAGCCAGAAATTATTCTCTTGGTCTTCATCATTGGCCTTCTCATCTGCATTTAGCTCATTTTTTTACATACAAAAGAGACTGTTTAGAAAATTTCTAAATTCTTCCTCTGAGAAGTAATTTTTTTAAAGCAGTCCTCTCCTTTCAGCAGAGCACATCGAGAACTGTGATGTTTCCTGAAGACTCAGACAACGTTCTGGTAATTTTTTTACTCCAACTTGCACATTCCCCACCCACATCAAAAATTCTACTCAAACATCTTTCTATATGTGGTTTGGTTTTTTTTTTTTTATTTTTAGGGGTTTTGCTTTCATTATTCAATAACAAGAATAACGCCATAAGTGTAAATTTGATTAGCTCTTCTGCTTTGAGACACTTCCCAAACTCCATGCACTCACACCAAGAGAAACTGCAGTAGGGATGGTAGCTGGAAACAAGAAAATCTTGCCTTGAAATTCTGCTAGCTTGAAGGAGATCTACTTTCTCTCTTTCCTCTGAAATTTGAAGGAAGTTTTTTTTCTCTCCTGAAAGTTTTTCTTCTTTGGTTCTGGCTTGTTCTTTTGGATGGCCCACAAACAGCACTGAACACGTGCTGCTCCAGGGCAATTGTGTAACGGAGCTCGGTATTCCCCAGTTACAGAGCACAGACAGCAACAGCTCCTCTTCAGCTCATGAGTTCTGCTACTACTGCTTTTCCTTTCAGGACATGAAATAATTCAGATCCTGCTTTTTTAATAGGCTTCTGCTTTTCAGAAAGTCAGTTAACTCAGGAAATTCCCTGGCTCTGCCATGGTGGTTGAGTGCTGCCATTCTGTTCAAAAGGTATTGGATGGACAGATCAGAAGGATGGACAGAAGCAGCATTAACATAAACTCATTTTCCTTAAGAAGCAGGCTAAAATGCCTTTGTAATCATGAACATGTAGCCAAATTGCTTTGCAGACTGGCAAAAATTAAATAAACAGCTTAATCAACTAGTTAACACATAACTTACAGTTAGCTTTGAAAATTAGCCAAGCCTTGGCAGAACTATTTTCCTAACAGTTCTGAAATATACTTTACTATACTTTTTGGATCCATATAAAAGATAGGTTAATTGAACTGTTTTATCATTTACTGACAAGGCTACAATAGCCTGTATTGTTATTAGGTGAAGTATATCAGGGAGAATATACTAAAATGTAATGAACCATAAAAGGTTTGCATCTAACCTGTAGTGCTTTTGAAATATTTTAATTTCTTTCAGCTCCTGAATTTATTATTTCTTGGTATGTTTTTTTATTTATTGGATGTGTCTCACTAGAGTGTGAATTAGCTGGAAATCCATTATTTAATGAATGAAATAGCAACATATGTTCAGGGAATTTAATTTAGTTTATTTAAAAGTTCTCTGGGTATACTATTGCTCAGTTACAAACCACTCTGCAATTATTTTTTTAAGCATGTTTAGAATTACAGAATGGTTTGGGTTGGAAGGGACCTTAAACATCTAGTTTCAAGCCCCCTGTTGTGGGCAAGGACTCCTTCCACTAGACCAGGTTGCTCCAAGCTCCATCCAACCTGGCCTCGGACACTTGGACACTTTCAGGGATGGGGCATCCCAGCTTCTCTGGGCAACCTGTGCCAGGGCCTCACCACCCTCACAGGGAAGAACTTCTTCCCAATATCTGATGTAATTCTGCTCACTGTCATTTTAAATCCATTCCTTTTATCACTGCATGCCCTTGTCCAAAGTCCCTCCCTTGCTCTTATAACTCCTTTATACACTGGAAAGTTCTGTCAGGTTCCTCTACTCTGCATAGAAGCAGTAAAGACTTTTTATGATGGCAGCACTTCCTTTCCTTGTTCCTTTTACTGTTTTTACATTAAAAGCTAAATTTGTCCTATAAGACCTAAGTAACTATATTTTATAAACACTCATACAGGACCTCATTCTAGGAAACTTTTCAAAAATGTAATTACCCAGTTTGGAACACCAGAGGAAAAAGGGACGATGGGACCATCACCAGCAGATCTTTCTTTAAAATACTCTTGTTTTTACAGAAGTGAATGTTTTATACTTCTTTAATTCTGCTTAAAACAGTCTCTTGCGATATAGCACTAAACTTGGCTGAAATTCCTTACGGATTCCACATTTATTTGGGTAATCTAACATGAGCCTGGGATTTTCCCATATTTTAATTTACACTTTTGATTCATTTCTAACAAACAAATGCTGTATTACTTGTCTGCTAGAAAATCTTCACAAGTCAAATAGTGTAAGTTATTACCTGCATACGATATTGAGTATTAATGCCTTAAAACCCTTAGCAACAGTGAGCATAAGGAATTTTCCTCATCAAGACTTCTGCATTTGCTAGTGATTTTCCATTATCATTGCACATCAGGATGGTAACACTGCTGGGCTCCATTTCTGGTAAAACTTCCATTAATGGCATGACAAAAGTGAAAAAAATACTAGAGATCTCAGTATTTTCAAAAATAAATTTTAAGTGTCTGGAAAGGGTCCCTGCAGACAACTATTTCTTGACTCAGCTGCAGAAAGATGTGGGAGAATTTTATCAGGTAAAAGAATGGAGGTTAGAACTTATTAGAGAAGGAAAGGCAGTGATTTCTCTCTGAGGGAACTACCACATGGCCACCTTTTCCAACTTTCTGGATAGGATGCATCCTGTCTTTTGGGACTCTGGATTGGGATTCTGGAATCTGTTTTCTTTGTACTGTATAGTTAACTTGTCAGTTTTACTTTGCACAGTTCTCGAAATAAGACTGATACACTCTTTTTTTAAGGTGTGCATGGGGAAGTGTTTCTGCTTTTCCTGATGACAGAAATGTTAATGTACTCAAACCAAAAGAAGGGTTTCTGAGCCCAAAGCTAGCTCTTTGTTTTCTGCAGCTGTATCAGCTGGTGCAATGAAAGACATTACCTTTCCTGACAAACTTTGCCTCACTTTAGAGGCACTTGTATCTGTAGAGCATTAGAGCTACAACAGCACTACTCCTCCTTAATTAACTCCATCACTCAGTGTTTTAACTTGGGAGCCCGATTGCTGAAGTAGAATAATTTTGGTCATAAACACAGCACTATAAAATGTCCCTCTCTGTGTCGTAGTTTGTAACCTGAAACGAGTTTCAGGTTATAATGCTGGGTACTGTGGGTGAGATGCAAGGTTTAAATGTTATCCTGCAGGTGCACCTGACAATATAAACATGCCAATGTGTGTTCATATAAAATTAACATTGCCAGAGGGGAATGAAGAGCAACAGCTCCTGAGGTGCTTTTATTCTACTGAACTGCCTGAATTATAGCTTTGTTCTATGGTACTTCTTCACATAGCTGTTAAATACTAACGTGCTCTATGTATAATATTTATGTGAAAAACATTCCATTTATGTGAAATGCTCACATTTATGTCAATTAAGATGAAAAATTTGCAATGAAACTTCTACTCACTCCCTTCCCTCTCCTTCGTTGCAGGTGGTACATCCGTCAGATTCTAATACCCATCCCGCTGAGACAGGACTCTCTTAAATCACTACAGTCTGTGCCAATCCAAGACAGGCCCCTTGGTGGCTGAATCAGAGAGGTCAAGGACAAAATGTGAAGGGAGAAGAAAAGCAGCACTCCAGTTCTGATGGAATCTGAGGGAACAGCCTAAACAACCAGCTCAGGCTTCCAGTGGTTTGTTTAGCAGATCAAGCAGCTGCTGGTACAATTAACATCACACAGCACTCAAAGGACAGAGTGAAGATTGACAGCTCCCAGCCAGCTTAAAGGTGGTATTTTCAGGAGAATGTGTAATTCCTGCCGTTACTTAAAAGTGGTGGGTTCAGTCAATATCACGAGTTGTAACTTCTGTCAGTGGGAACTCACAGGGGATAGTACAATCACTATTCTAAAACTCCAAACAAAGCGGGAGAGATTATAGCTTACAGAGTAAGCCTATCATCTAGGTTTGCAAAAGCCAGGCACTTACAAGTAGCCTGGCAGCAATTTTTTGATGACCTTAGAGGTGAACAGATTTTGATTAAAGAGCAGTTTATGATTGGTAAAATAGGTTGCAAGCAGTCATGGCTGTAAAAATTAATGTTTCTGCAGTTATTGATGGTTTTCGGTGGTGATAAATATTCAAGTTTTGGCCCTTGTGTTATCAACTTCATTAGCAGTGAGGGCTTTCTGAAAGGGATCTGTGGGTAATGGAATTAGCAACTATAAATCATATTGAAATACACAGTGTATTCAGCCCAATAGGTCAGTGGAAATATCATGAATATGGACGTATTAAACCACTTTGTCACCACCCTGCCTGCCTCTTACCTGCTTCATCTGCGTTCCTGTTATTTTGCACCATTTTCAGGAAAAAAAGACTGCTTGAGGCAATGCCCTGTTACAGACCTAAATAACATAAAGCCTTGCAGCATCTGAGCTTTCTGCCCTGTGAGGGCTGACGGGAAGTAGCTGCCTTCTCTGGGATGGGGACAGTGACAGGAGTCCCACCAGTTCACCAAAGTACAGAATTCTCTTCAACTTAAAGCCCAAAAAATCACTTTTTGATTCATATTTTTGCAAACATAAGTTATTCTGCGGCTCTACAGAAATATGATAAACCCTAGGTCATGGTTAAACTTGCCAGTTACATCACGACCCAGACTTCAACCCTGATGGTCCCTAAAATTATTGGGGGCAAGATCCCAAGTGTGTCTTGTAGCTATCTGGACTGAGACAGACCTATTGCTTTGTTGGCAGCACTGCAAACTTACTCTATGTTTACTTCAAGGTGGAAGTACCTGAACTTTCTCACTTCAAGGATGAACCATACTCCAGCTTCTCCCACCTGGATATATAAAAGCTTTTCTCAGGACACCTAACGATCTGCACTCCTGATCATCCTGTCAAAACCAGACATCCAGAATGTGTCCTGACATGATTTTGCAGAGCATAACTGAAAATCCTACATCCATTTTAATGATCAATACAATGTACAGATGGAGAAGCTTGAAGCTCTTCTGGATCATTTGGGACTTGGCTCTACCCACATCTATTTACTCCATTTTTAAGACAAACCTCTTAGGAAGATACTAATTAGGGAACATCAAGAGAAATACAGACTAGTACCCACATTCGTAATATTCTGAAGAACATGTTTCTAGCTTAAACAGAAAAGTGAAGGTCTCTTTTATTCAATAAAACTGCATTCCATAGGATTTATTAATGCATTTCACCTTGACATTAAATTGCTTAATATGAGCATCTTTACATATATTTACAGTGACTGTTACGTAATTATAGGGTGTCTTAAAAGGAAAAAAAGTCATTTATCTATGGTTCTATAATAACCTGTGGAGGGGGAGAAAAAGCTGTTAAATGCCTCCTTATTATGAAAAATATATAGAATTTAACTGTGACTCTATACGTACATCTACCTCAAATTCATCAAAATAATTCTAACATAGCAGTTTTATAAATAAACACTAAAATGTATTTTTGTTGACAGAAAGCTTTGCAACTAGACTTTGTGTTACACTGTAGCCACCGAACAGATTGTGATGTCTGTAAGAGTGAGGCATAAAGTCTTAGGCAGGGTTCAACATCAGCTGGAGGACACAGAGGAGCACTATGCATGGCCATAACATTGAAATAAGCTAAAAATTATTTCATTTTGGCCATATAATGGCATTGGGGATTTAAAAGCAGATTTGGACACTCTACAGAGTAGTTTAGTTCTAGCCTAATTCCCTGCTGTCCCAGGGAGGAGGTGTACTGGGCAACACAGCAATGCTGGGGCTGTCTAAATGGCTGTGCTCTACAGGAGCAGGGAAGTAGAAGACAGCTTGCTCAAAGTTGGCTGTTCAGGACAAACATCCCTTCCCCTACAAAGTGTAACCAGAATTCACTGGGTGGCCTCCGATCTGTATCCCCTGTACTGGCTCTGTAGAGATGACTTCTGCTGAATTCATCTCTGTAGAGATGAATTCTGGTGAATAAACCTGAACTGAGATTTAGATTTAAAGAGATTCTTCTTTCTCTGTAGACTGTGTGAGGTAGCAGAGTTGTTTGTTCCTACAATTTCCTGCTAGTCATTTTGGATATCAGAGAGAAATCTTTATACAGAACCAGGCTATCAACCAATAAAATGAATGGCTTTTGGTGAAACCAGTAATGCTTTTATCTGTCTCCTCCTGAATGGCTGAGCCTACATTCAAATTCGTTATGGGAATTAGTAAAACTTCCTCACTTCCTCAGTCAAGAGGAGATTTCCACTTCATTTTAGTGGAGTTTAGTTTTAGCCACCGTTAATAAGTTGACAAGCAGCAAGCACGTGTGCTTAGTACTGGTCAAGAAATATCGTTGACAGCATTTAAAAAAAAAAATTCAAGTACAATCCCTTCCAGTTCTTTCATCAGAGCAGTCTGACCTATAAACCAATTTGCAATTAAAACATAAATTACAGTAAGGCAGATTTTTCTCAGCAACCTTATTAGTTCCCTGTTGGCCAAGATAGCTCACAGGAAACCAGAGACTGTTTCCTTCAACTTCACTTACATTCTGCTTCACAAACTTTAGTTGACAAATTTCTTAGAGAAAAGTTCTCTAAGACAAACTACAGTTTCAAAACATATATTATCCTTTTGAAGTTTTGCTTTAGAAAAGAAACAAATTTTTAAATAGACATTAATTTCAAATTATCTTTTAATTCTCTATTGAAAGAGAGAATTATTGTTTTAAAAAAGGGAAAGAATTTTTTTTTAAGGAAGAAGAATGGTAACCCTAGCTGCAGGATAGTTAGCATCCATTTTTTCTCGGTAACCCTTAGAATTACAAGGTACCATTTAAGGAGGTTGCATGTAATTGTCAGATAGCATAATTGAAGCCTATTTGTCGCTCACCAAATGATTTTCTATGCTGTCTAAATTACACTATGCTAGTTAAAGGATATACCTCAGCGTAGAATTAGCTGATTGACCACTCCTGCCTTTTATCCCTGGAGGCAGTTTACAAGTTCTTGTCCCTCTCAACTTAACGCACAAATAAAACAAATACTTCTACAAAAAGATCTATTTTATTTAGGAATGCTGACACTTCTCCTATAGTCCTGAGCTGGCTGGGAGGAAAGACAATGGAACACGTGTAACTGACAGTAAACAGCAAATCGATTATTTTTCAAAGGAAAGCCAAACTTCTACAGGGAAAGACAAAATAACAACACAGAAACAGGTAATGTAATGCCTGAAAATGAACAAAACACAAGGCCACAGTTCTCAAATCAGTCTCTCTAAAGCTTATTTAGGCACTTAGCAAGCATGTGCATTTCCTGAAATACTTCTACCTCTCCACTAAACTGGGGGTTATGCCCTGGCACCACAGAAGTGTTTAACAGTTTTAACTCCACACTGGTGTCTATTGTTAGGAGCCCTGCCCTCTTTTAACCATCTGCAGTTCTGAGCAGAGCATCTATCAAGCACCAACAGGGGCACTGCTGCAGAAGCTGATTCAGCTGGTTAACTTCAGCCTGGAAGGTTCAACAAGCTTCTCCTGCTAGTCTGGCTCAACTTGCAAAAGGAATCTAGTGCAATTCAAAATTAACAAAGGTTTTTAACAGCATTAATAGGCTATAAAAGTTCTTTGCAACCGTATCCTCAGTTTACCTCACAACACATTTCTTTGTGTTCCACTCAAAGCTGATCTCTATACAGTTATTTAAACTCATTGTAAATAAGACACACATTTTTGAATATTACTAGAAATTACGTCTATAAAATACTGAATAAAACCTTCAAAACAAATGCATAAAGAAGTATCAAGGGAAAAATACTTTTTCATATGAATCTACCCAACAAAGTATTTTAATGAGCACAGATCTATTAAGAGAATTCTCAGGATACTGTAATTATTATTCATTTTCTAGAATTGTTTCACCATGAAGCTTTATGCTACTATGGGGACTTTAATGTTTATGTTTTGTGATGGCTGCGTTGACTATTAAAAAGCAATTTGGCTGACATTTTAAGTCTTTTGTTGCCAGTTTTAATTGGATTGTTCACCAAGCATCAACTCCCCCGTTAACTGCAAAAATTACAGGCCGACGTCAGTTTATAGTAATGACTGTTTAATGATTTTATGCCTTCAGTATGCCAGCTTCATACGGATGCATGCATGATTAGTTTCATATCAAGACCTGTAATTAAATAATTGAAACCTCAACAAAAGGAAACATCAAACAGGAAGACATCCTTAATAAAGACTCCAAGATTTATCAACACTCTCATTCCAAATAAAAAATAATTAATATTTTGAGGTCAAACAGTGCAAGAGCTGATGTTAAGAAAAAAAGTTCTCTCACCTTTTCCTACAGAAGAAATTTGCCTTTAACTGATTCAAAGTCTGAGAGCTTGATGCAGAGAGCACTTGCATACCATTCTGAAACCTAACTCCAAATCATTCAGAGCTCATTATTAGCTATTTTTGTTTACTTTCCAGACTAGGTGAAGCTGCTTTCATAATAATAATTATAAGATATAAAAATAATTATACCTCAACTGAAACTTACAGTACTTACAACCAAAGAAAAACAAGCCCACTGAATTCTCAGGAATTCAGGTTCTTGAAAGAAAACAGATTATTAGTCTTTGTTCAGCTCTGAATATTATGCCAAACTCCTACATATTTCAGAATTCCAAACAGAAAAAATAGCTTTTAGAAGAAAACTACTGAAAGTGTGAAATATCCATGAAAATAAAGGCAGAACAAAGAGTCACAAAGCAGGGCCAGCACTGCACAGGTAGTGAGTGCCTCCTCATACTACTCAGAGAATTTCACACCTGATGGTTTTGGCCACCTGACATGGGTGGAAACTTCCTGTAGGCAGCTCAACATTTGAATTTTGAAAATAATTTGGTATTTCACACATTTTGATACTTACAAAGTCCAGGGGAAAAAATTACTGGCCAAGGGCTTTCACTCTCTTAATAACAACAGTACACATCTGCACTAGAAAATCTGGTATACGGTGCTTCTGTAAACTGAGCCTGTATATTTATGGATTCCGATTAATTTTACACCTCTAAGGTGTAAAAAAAATTACACCTCTAAGCATCAAACTTTATTGTGTTACACAGTACGTATTCAGGCAAATTTCAGCAATTTATAGCAACTTCAAAGAATGTATGTTCATCTGTTTTCAGGCTTGACTTTTATAGACTATAGCCACCTACTAGAAAATATTAACCTACTGGAAAGTCAATAGGTTTTTAAGGTTTCATTTTTATGTACAAAAAGCTGTATGCCTCACAGAATCATTCATTTTCCTTTTATTGCCAGGATGATGGCTTAAAACCTGTTGTGACCAAACTTCTGAGCAGATGGCTTTATTTGAAAGGTTTAGGGGTAAATTTAGGACCCATCTCTTTTTCCAGTTACAACAGCATGATATGGGATTAACTCCATTGATTTCAATTATGTTATTCTGCCTTGGTTTGCTAGATGTAACCACAGAAGGAAACAGCCCAACTTTGAGAGGGTGTATCTACTTTCAATATACTTAGAAACAGAAAATTTGCCACTTCAAAATATCAGCTGTGCAACACTGTATGATTCTGTTCCAGGAACAGGGTTATTGTATTTGTAGTTTAGAAAGGAATGAAGCACTGAACCAGTAAAATACATGTTGGCACAAACTTACTTTGATTCGTAAAATAAGAAGGTCCAGCAGAGGTATGTGAATGGACCATACATCAGCAGATGAAAATTCACATTGGCAAAGGCAAGGTACCTCAAATTGATTGCTGAGACCTAAATTAAATCCAAGTCCTCAGAAAATGGCCCTGGGTATGTCTGCAAACGGCTCAATGAAAACTTCTTTTCTGTGTATTCTTAGTAAAAGAATGTAGCAGCATGGAAAATAAACCAAACTGGACAGAAAGGAAAAAGGCAAGTAGTGTGAAATCCTCACATACACATCTTGTAGAACAATTTGTTCTATTCTTGCCACTTGTTTTCAGAAAAATTTGGTAAAAATAGAAGAGATTTTACAAAGAGATGAGTAGATCAGTGATGTTAAACTAAACAGATGATGTCATCTAATGAGCAACAAAATGTAAATGATAGAGAAATATCATCATGAACTCAGTAGGTACACAACTATTTATACTCACAATACAAGTACAGTGCATCACTAAAGGAAACTGTTAGGAGAGAAATTTAAAACTGATAATAAGGAATACTCTGGAGTGGGTTTTGCTTGTTTGTTTTTAACAACAAATTTAACCTAGAAACTTGTTGCTACAAACTGTCATTGACAGAAGAAGGTTGCAAATATTTTATGTGTAGAATTTTGTACAGATAAGTATTCATCCACGTAGAGTAAGCAGGCAGCGTACACACAAATCTCAGTGTATCTAAGTTTAAACCCTACATAGAAAAAGCAGGTATATGTGTGTAGGTATATAACATACATGTTTACACACACAAAAAAATCTCCACTGAATTTCCACCCAGTGGAAAGAACAGAAGCTAGGCTGATATTTCCTCAGTTTATTTACAAAATCAAAATTTTATATAATCTTTAAGGATTTAATTTTAAAACATTATTAGAATAGCATGGAGCAAAACTGCACTCACTGATTGCTTCCTGCTCCAGCCAGAGAACCTCAACCAAATTCCAGACACTGGTGAATTTCTTCCTATGTGATTGGGTCACGGCTAGTTTAGTCAGAAAACATTTGGACAAAGTAAGAGAAGCATGTAATTTACTCAGCCTGGTGAAACAAGTTTAAGGCAATCCCTTCTGATGGCTGAAAAAAAAAAGAATGGATCTGCCTTGAAGTCATGTACCACCAGTAATGCAAAAGTTAAAAGCTAAAGAAGAAATAGTTCATTTGCAGATCTCAGAGTGAGCTGGGTATTGACACTTGAGCAGCAATTTGAAACTCTACCACATGATTTACTGTCCAGAACAGAATAGCCTCCTTCTAAGCCTCATACTGATGTTTAAATTCTAAATTTGATGCCTACTTGCAGTCTTTTGAAATACATGACTCTTAGCAAATAGTGGAAAAGAACCTCATACAGATTTTGTGAGCAGTACAAATGGGACTCCTGCTCTTCAATCTGAATGATGCAATAACCAAGTAACAAAGCATCCTCTGCCAGACTCCTCACAGCACTGAGTAACACAATAACCAAGGAAACTAGGATAGAACAACTAGTTCTGTTCACTGCACTGTGCTTTATCCACCTGCCTTCCCTTATTATGGAATATCCAGACTGAATGCAAACAAAGCAAACATACCAGGGAAGTGGAGGAAGTAGCTGGTGCTACTATGTGCAATAGTTACCTTTTACCAAAGACGATGGAAAAAATGGATGAAGATCAGTAGACAGTTTCAGCTTATGCAATTTCAAAATGATCTTTTAAAAGTAATTATTAGAGCTGAGTTGCAGCATTCAACTGAAATTAAACTTTTCAGAATTTTTAAGTAGAATTAGGAAAGAAAAAAACATCATACACATCAAAAAGGAGAGGGCTGCTCAGACATAGCTTTCCTCCTCCACTTTGTCTTTTACAATCCTATACTGAAGAAAAAGCAACACACCACATATCTATCAAAATGAAGCATACCCTACTGCAGAAAAAAATACATGGCAGAAAAATGTTCAAGTAACTATGTCAATGAATTGGTTCCAGCTGAAAAAAGAACTGAGTATAAAGACATAATCTAAGCCAGCTGTATGGTAGTTCATAGCCCGAATTCAGATGAAAATTTTGCCTAATGTAGGAGGGAACATCAGATGGCTGCAGAGACACTTCCAGACTAGTTTACAGCCTGCAGTGATCTCGAAAGCTCTAATTCTGTCCTGTTGATTAGACAGGAAAAAAGAGGGAAGGGAGGATCTGTCACCAGCTCAGTTCTGCAGTGCATGTGCCAGCACCCAGACTCGCTCTGCAAGCTGCAAAGCAACGGCACTGATCCCATAGAGCCTGTGCAGACAGAACATCTGCCGAGCTAAAATTCATCTCATGTGAGTATCTTTGCAATTCAATAGCACAATATGATTATGTTGCTACATCATCTGTATTAAAAACATTGCTGCACACATGTGACAGCATTGCTAATGCAAAAACGTTTACTTCATGAGACCAAACTAAATGACAGAACTGTAGTTGACATTTATGGTATTGATTGGGCTCCAACATTAATACAAAGTAAAATGGTTTGGGAAGTTTATTCATCTACTGATTAGTGATTCATCCCCTTCCAGATGATCCCCGAGGATGACAGCATTGTGTATATTTGCGTTGATCTTCATTGGGAAGCGTTTGCTTCATTTCACAGGGTATAAAGCCAGCACTAAAATTATCGTGATTTAACTCTACAAAACTAAACACGTCATCCTGCTTTAAAAATGACTCTATTTCCCTACAGAAAACCCCTTCCACCCTCATAGCAACAGCAAAAACCTCCATGTCTCCTAATAAAAGCCCCCCCATAGGCACTAGTCAAAGACAAAGCTTATATATAGCTTATATTATTAGAGAATCATTGAATGGCTGCTGTTAAAGCAAATGACATGGTTCACATCATCACTGAATATGCAAAATCCCCGGGAAGATTTCCAGAAGAGATTTTTTGAGTTCTAAGAAAATTCTGAACCTGGAATGCCAGAGATTCCAGAGCAGGACTGCAGGGAGTTACTACTGGAAGTAGTAACAGAATACAGAAAGCATATGGACAAGTGGGTCCTTATGTGTACCAAAAATAGGTGGCAAGCTCCTATCATTAAAGTCAATGCACTGAGATGCTCCCCAACCAAAAGCAGTAAGGGGAAAGCACAAATGGAGTGAGACAATGTCTTATTTTCCTTTCACGTAAGCCAGGTGAACACAAGGGAACTGCCAAGTGCACTCTCTTGATGGGCATAGTAACACATTCCTTCTCTCTCACAGTCTCTGCTGATGCTTCCACTAGTGCAATGAAGCCCTTTATTTTCTGTCCCAAGTTCTTACTGTCAAGCAAAACTGAGCAATGAATGGGGATACAGTTCAGCTGAGAGCAGTATTTGATTTAATATTCCTATAACGCTTTGAACATAAAAATGCACTATAGAAGTGCTAAGTCTTATTAAGCTTGGCAATAGTGAATGTAGGGTGACAAGTTTCCTGAGACTTGACAGTATGGCTCACCAGACTCCAATGCATACAGACATAACCAGGCAGTGCAGAGAACACTTAAGGGTAGAAAGCACAGGAAACACAACTCCTTATAAATCTAGAAAGCCAACCTTTACAGCTTTCATCTGAGCATGGGAGGCTCAGCTTTGATTATTTATGTGCAGTGAAGTAGCTTGCAAGAGATGAGAGAGCGTGAAGAAGGGAGAAGACTAATTGTGTACCAGGTATGAGGGTATCATTTGAAACCCTCTTCCTCACCATTATCTGACTTTTCAGGTGAGTATCTTGACAACTGCCTTTCCTGTGTGTGAGTCTCTTGCTCTGATGAGGAGCTTCACCTCCAAACAGAGATCTCTTCTTTGGGAAAGTGTCACTGGCATTGACATATTTCCTGAAATGTTTGGGTTTCAGCACACATTCAAAGAAAAGGGATTTTACATTTCAATGCTTTACCATAGAGATACAGGCAACACTTAAATGCAAGGCAGAAGTCAGGGAGGCAGATTTCTCTGTCACTGACTGCACTCTGAAGCCAGAGGCTGTTCTGACGAGGCGCAGGGGCTCCTGCGTGGCGCTGGGCTGGCGCCTGGGGCAGCGCGTCTGCCCCGACCAACGTGTCACCAGTACTCTGGTCATTTATTTCTTTACCTACCAGACCAAGTAAACAGAATGTAGGCTAAATATAGCCAAGAGGAGCTTCTTGTTGATTGCAGTAGGAACTAAGTAAAACTCTGGGCATAACTTGAAGTCCATTTGAATAACCAATTAAGCTTTTTTTTTCATCTACAAGAGAAAGACTGAGTGGATTCTGAATGAATCTTGTTCAGCACATACCCCATATGCTATAAAAACAGTCTAGTTCTACTCTGTAGCCCAATAAAGACAAGATACCTGGTAATCTGCCTCTTTGTGAAGTAGTACTTCTCATCTCACACAGGAGAGAGAAGAGGCAGCATGGGAAGCTCAAAGGACAGCACTTTATGCCTTTGTTTGAAAATCTTCAATAGAGAGCATTAAAAAAAAAAAATTAAATGAGTTCTATTCAAATGCAGCATGGAAGAAAATGGTGCCTAGTCCAGGCTGGGCACAGTGACCTGCCCTAGTTTGTCACTGAACAAAGGCATAAAAGCAAATGATAAATTTCCATTTTGTTACACAATATTTCATTAGGGAGCTAATTAAACAAGCTCTACTCAAACACAGCATATAAACAATATTATACTGGAAGGGGAGCATTTCTCGGAAGATAGCTGATAGCACTAACATAAATGATTTAATTTTTTTTTCTTTCTCTCAACAGTTAAGAACAAAAACCTTTTTTCCCCCATTACCTCATCCCAAGTAGTTTTTCTAATCAAGCCCATGTTCGCATTCATGCTGTCACTGATAATGGATCTTGTGTCAAATAAGAAGAGCGTAAAGGACCTGATAATAAGTGCAATTATAAAACATCAAAAATGGTAGATCAAAGTGGATTTCCTTTATTCCACTGTGTACAGTCACTTCAGAGCTTTTCAGTGTTCCTGTCATGCAGTCCTGACAGGATATATTAATTTTCTCCATTATCCTAGCAACAAGTATGGCACACTTCAGAAAGCAGCTGACAAATGCAGCTCCTCATTATTACTCTGTCTTACTTTTATTCATTTTGTTTATAAAAACACTTTTAAAATCTCCTTCTCCTGAGATTCTCAGGCATGATGATAGCCATCAAATGGCTGATAACCTTGTGATAAACAAAATTCAGGGACAAAGTCCAAGCCTTACAAGTACTGACATTATTCAAAAAAGGACTGAAATTCACAGCCTCCAAAAATTTCAATTCCACTGAGCTCATGTTAGACAAGCTTGAAAACTTTACCTAAGTGTTGCTGTTTTAATTCATCTTGGAAGACTATCAATTTTCTGCATATTTACTAAATTCTGGATGGGAATTTATGGCATAGATTGGCAATGTAACATACAAATTGCCTCTGTAAAAAAAAAAAAAAGCTCAGCAGTTAAGCAAACTAGCTCAGCTTCATCCTTCCTGCCTCAGCCCCACGGGTACCATGACTCAACTCCTGGTGTGGCTGCTCAGGTTTATCACTTCAACAACAGTCAGAAGCTTCTGAAATGGAACATGCATGATAAGAAAATCATTCTACAGCATTTTCCTACAGGAAGAAATTAGGAGGGAGGCTTTGAGCTGGTGGTCTCTTCAATACACTCTGCTTACGCCTCCCAACATTCAGGCTTGCGGGAGTGTTTGCTTTTGAGCTGATCACAAATGATGCAGCTGGTATTGCCAATATACAAAGGAACATGGACTCCAACACTAAGAAAGCAAAATAAGAATCAAGCAAATTGCACAATATAAACAAGTGCACGCAAAATTAAGTCCTGAAGCAATACATTGTCATATAAAATTGAATATACTTGCTGAAGCGAGTAAACCATGACAATTTGCACTAAGTGAGAAGATAATATTCACATAAAAACCTGAATACTATTAAAAATGACATGCAGAATTTCATAGGATAAAATCCACTCTAAGCATGCCTGCTAATGTGAAGCGCCATGTTCAAAAAGTATACAATGTCATTCTGAATTTAGAGTATACTTGACTAGGATTGACTTTCGTGACTGGTTTGAAAAAGAAATCTAAATTCACCAATTCAATTGACTATGACGTGGCTCTACACAGTCGGAAATAAACTGAGGCACTACACCATGCTGCCATCACAAACGAGTATCTGTCTTAAATATTAGTATAAAAGCGGATGCAGCAGCTTCATATCCTATCATAAGAATATTATGGCAATGATGCGTACAAGTGATTTACATCTTCATTATTTCTAGGCTGCAAGAATTGCTATTGCAAGTACTTTGCAGAGTCATTTGCTAACATTTAAGCAAGTTATGATTAATGCAATTTGAGTAGAATACATATTGGACAGATAGATTATAGCCCTGCTGACACTGTATGTACAATAATTAGTGCTGTGACAACAGCTAATTATTTATAATTTTAAAGCTTAAGGATTTTATCCATAAATATTGTGGTTGAAGTTAATAGATTGGTTCTTTCCATAGCCAAAACAAGGTGACAGAAATGATGCATTAAATAAATGAATGATTTCTTATCAATATTTAAAACTAATGGAATGCCAATCACTAACATCCCTAGACATCTAAAGCACTGCTGCAAAGTATTACTGCCAAAATTAGTATATAAAGCACCCACATCATCATCCCACTCGCTGTGCTGTGCAATGCAATGAAACTTATTAAAAGACAATTGAAAACATAAAAACGACCTCCTTAAAATTCAAGAGAACTAAGATAGCAGTATGAAATGCTGCTCCAGCTGTATGAAAGACCATCTGTCTGTGGAAGAACTGGAGAGAAAAAACAGATTCTCAGATGGAATCCAAAGGAATTACTTCCTTGATTTCGATATTGCTACTCTAGAAAAGCATATCCAAATTGTCCGGCCTGCAATCAGCAGCAGGACCCGACTTACCTGCTAATGGCCAAAGTACTGTTCTGTATAGAATGAACATGAACACCTAAGAATTCAGGTATCAGAATGTCAAGGAAACTGTGAGGAGCTCACTCATGAATGAGCACATGGTCTTTTTCAGAGTGGAAGTTCTGAGCTCAAAATATTCCAGCAAGTTTAAAACTTTAGGAAAAGAGATTTGAAAGACCTTAAGGTGATTTGGTTGGAATGGGGGAAGGAAAAAATGTGTTTTGCTGACACATTAAGATGATGGACAACTTGCAGTAATCCCTAATGGGCAATGAAAGACCTATTCCAATATACATGGCACTTTTCAGTTACCTATGCCCCAGGTATAATTTGGGAGGGGAGAATAGCACTGAAGTGATTGCTGCAAGCATTAGTGCCTACTTTTCCTACCCCTGCAAAGTCCATTAATCAATGAGCAACTGATTTGTGCAGAAACAATAGCTACTGGCAACAGCAGTGCGTGGCAAAAGCTGGCAGCCCACCACTGTACCACAGGGCTAAGAGGTGGGCCTGAGCTGCTGCCAAACTGCGTGGTCAAATCCAACACTCCAGTGATCAAATCCGTGAGGCACTGAACACCATACAAGGATGCAAACAGTATTTATGACTGAATAGTACAAAAATAGCAACTAAAGCTCCAAAGAACAAGGTACAGCTCTAAATTATGAGATTTTCTTAAGCCTTTTTGTCCATATCCCTGTGAGTGCCTTTATGCCCAATGGGAATCATTTCATGCTTCCCATGACTGAGGAACAATATTTTACTTGAAACAAAAGCTGAAATGCTCCCATCACCCTGTCAGCACTACCTCCCAACACACTCCCAGGGAAGCAGGCAAAGCTGGGGAAAGCTTGGCTTGCAAAACCTTGGGTGTGCTCATTGTTCTCTGGGATCAGAGCAGCATGCTGATTTTCTTTCAGCTCTTCCAATTTTCCAGCATCACAGAACATTAATAATTAATGCTTCATTGATTTGATTATTTTCTTTAGAAAGCTGTCCAGTTCCTCCACAGCTCAGAGGTGCAGAATGCTCTCAGAGGCATTCACATTTATCAGTATTTCTCTGACTCACTCAATATCAGTTTATTAGCCTTAATTTGTACCTTTGTGTTTAACATCAAGGAAGTTGCTTTTTGATTGACTCTGAAGAAACAACCCTTAAAAACAGAAACTGAAACAAAAGCTTTCCCAGCAGAACAATTTTTAAAACCTAATGATACTTGAACAAACTTCTTGGTTTCATTTACTTGGGTAGCAACTACTTAGTGCAACAAAGAAGCCATTTCTAATAGAAGACTCATATCCCCAGCTCCTTTAAGTGCTTTTGGTATCAGATTAAATATTAATACAAAACAAACTGTAGTGTTCAACTGCTTTTTTGCATTACTATTCCGTGAGGGATCACACGATGAAGCAGATATAAGACTGATGTCAATATTAAATGTACTTAGCTTTTCTTTAAAGTCAATGTGTCAATTTACACAAACAGAAAGGTACTCATCTTCCAGCACTTGGCATCTTCTTGAGCCTCTGCATCTCAGAATCATCATGAGATGAAAGAACTGGTCAGAAATGCACTGAGGCTGAATTACATTAAGAACAGAAGAACCTAAGAAAGCAGTCAGATAACCATGCCTCTCCATTAGATTATTAAGAGATCTGACAAGACAGAAGAAGCAGTCTTAATTTCTAGGTATGTTGAAAAAGTGAGAAAACAGCTAGTACAAAAGAGTCATATCTTACTTGTCATTACATTCCTGCAACAAACATGTATAAATACAAATATCACTACAAATACCTTATTCTGTTTTATTTAGAATTCACCATCTTCTGTCTCATAGGCAGAGAAAGATGAAGAACCAACTTTTTTTTTTTCAGATATCTAAAATATGTTCTCAACAGCATGTACCTGAAGAAATAGCAGGATTTCCTGTCACAAGTGAAAAGTGAGACAGGATATGCTCAGTCCCAACTATTGCTGGGTAGGGAAGAGCTCTCTGGCAACGGAACGGGGCTATCAAAGAACTCAGATCTATGAGGGACTCCAAGACCACTGCATAAGCACAGGCTTCTGTGGAAATGTAGTCCAAGTAGAGCACCTGACATAAATTTTAAGCCCACTAATTAGGAAATAATTACTATTAGCTTGCCTTGAGCTCAAATGGAAGCATGGAAAAGTAGCATGTAATCAATACCAGTAACAGCCACACACCAAATACAAGCCTTTTATTACCACATGTGGGCAATATAACCAGAAGGACAGAAACTATGACTGATGCTCAGGTTCACAGGAATACATGTAACTAGTACCCAAGTATCAGAATTTACAAGGTAAAGGAGGGTGTAAGCACTAGGTTTTGCAAACTGACAGGACATTCCAGCAAGAAGTGTGTCATTACTGAATAAATCTAGTAAAGTTTCATTTTGAAGTCTCTAACTGGCTGATTGGATTTACCATTCTTCTAAAAAACTATCCCCACAGCTACCACCGATTGCCTGGTGCATTTATGTTCACACATACTCAACAGCAGCTGAGAGCATTCCAGCTTCCCTGGGATCTGTGCAGTGTGCAGTAGACTTTACGTTCTTTAGATGTATAATAAAATAGAGAATTAAGTGATTAAGTGCAAACTGACCCAAGTTCCTCTTTCTGCATTATCATCCAGAGTCTCTTCACACATCTAACCTGTCGATGCAAATGTCAGCTTGAAGCCCTACTGTAATCAAGACTGAAAGTGAGAACAGATGCCTAAAAAATGAAGCGAAAGCAGGAAACCACAAAAAAGGTATGGGTGACAAACTGTGTTCCTGCAGATTTTAATGTTTCTTTTAAAATCATAATTGGCCCTAATTGCACTACTTACATGTTAATGCACAACACCTGGCCTCAGCTGGATAGAAAGAGGCTAACAATGTTTTCCTCTCACCTTACTGACATGGAATTAAAATACAGTCCTACAAAGCTGGGCTTGCCAAATATAAGGCACCAGTAATTAGGACAATGTAAAAGCAATCTAATTTAGTCACAAAAATTAAACATGTGCAAAGCTATTGAAAATTCATTTTGAATTATTAATGAATTAGACTGAAAATAAGTCCAAAATACACAGATACAGGAGAAAAATAATAACAAGAAGCAAAGCTCAATTAAAGAACTTGTCTTTTGACTTAAAAGAGGAAAGTGACACTCCCCCACAAAAAAAACCCCAAACCAGCCAAAAAACCTCAACAAACTAATGAGAAACACTCACTTACCTCATGGACAGGATAAAAAAAATTGCTAGCTGTTCTAGCTGGATGGGTAATCTGCTGTACTATCCTTCTAATAAAAGTTCATATAGTGCTGCACTGACAAAGGTAAGTGCTCACAGAAAACTTTATCTGTCAGAATAAACCAGTGATAGTGAAGTTCACAATGCCAACCCAGTTTGTAACCAGAGTGTCCTTCCTACAGACTTGCCCTGAACCAACTGAAAACCACGTTACCTCTTACTTTTGTTTAATCACTAAGCCATTTCCAGTACAACTGCTCTTAAAAACATCCCCAGCTAACTTTATCTCTTTTAAACTTTTGCTTTTTCAGCAAAATGACTGATGCTGTACAAGTACAGCATGTACTGATGCTCCTAAAAACACTCAACTATTGCTGCTAACCAGCACACCTCTAGAATTCATTTCAGAACTTTCAGTCTTCAGGATCTTACAACCTGAAAACAAAGAAGGCCAGATACCTAAGCACTGATGTGTGCCTTATCCAAGCCCAGTGTACACCAACTTTTTCCACCTAACACTGCACTACAGCACAGCCTGAAGGATTCTGTCGAGCTTCTGTTGATCATACAAAATGTAATCTCGAGATATGATATAGTGAACTCTGACTCTTCCGGCTATCCCTTCAGATTTCCTAATAATTCTGGGTTTTTTTTGTAGTAAGTATGTTCAGGAAATATTTATTTGAGACTTAATTTTTAGTTCTGCTTTGTTTCAGAAACTCAGTAATATCCTCTTGAACAGAAACACAACATAATTAGCTGTATGTTGCTAATTTAACATTGTTTAAGAAAATAATGCTTCAACTATTGGGTTTATTTTAATGTTCTAATTAGAAAATTCCTAAAGACTATTATAGATCAAATTACTATTGTCCTCTATGATATTCTCAGAAAAATCATGCAGAAAAGCTAAATCCATTGAATACACTGTTTGCTAAGAACAAATCACACCAAACTTCTATTATTGACATGCAGAGATCATTTATATGTCAGAAAATAAATCTGCATATAATGAAACTCAGCTCATTTAATTAAAACACGTTCAGAACAATAAAATTTAATTTCTTTTTAATACTGTATAAAATGGAGTAAAGGAAAATTTTGTAAGACCTAAGTTTCCCTGAAGTCAAAAATAGCTTATACAAATTTAGCCTATTAACTAGAAAAAGGTCATTGAATTCCATATGGATGGTTTTCCCAAGGACACTTATGAGTTCAGTCAAATTGTGGAGCTGCATCTCTCTCTAATGAAGTGACAGAGGAATTATGCTCTCAGAAGAAAGGTGTCTCAGCAAACACCTGGGGTACAGCAGGATGAGCCAAGACCTCTTCTGTGCACACACCCCCCAACAGCTCCACTGGCCCTTGCATCCCCCTGTAATTCCTCCTGGGGTGTAAACTGATGTTGAAATCAGCTCTCTTTCCTCTCCCAAGTAACAAACCCACCCCAGCTCATGCCAATCAAAGCTTTCCACTGAACCATGACAACTTTTACACCAGTAATTCTCCCAAAAATTTAATGATAGGAAAGTTACTTCAACACCATTGCCATTTAACACAATAAAACACTGAATGTTCATGTACATAGAGACATATTTCAGGAAAAAGAATCTCTTTGCATACTACCTTTTCCTCCACTCATCTCTTATGCCATTTGTCCCACTACTGAATACTTGCTAGAAATGACCAAAATAATGAACCTGATATGCCCACCCAGACACATAGTCAGTTCTAGAACATGTGGATAGAAAAGAAGTATAGAAACACTAGATGACAGTGAACAATACAAATCACCTGTCATGTTGTGAGAAGCAGAAAAGACTCATCCCTAAATCTATTTCTCAGCCCACGTCTGGTATCAAACTTTGTACAAATAAGTGCACATATTAAACACATATAAACACCATGCTATGCATGCAATAATTAAATTGTTGACACCCCCCCCCCTTTTAAACCCGCTTGGCTTTTTAGTAACAGTACTTAGAAACACCAGCAGATGATATGAAATGCAATCTTTATGGAAGTCAGAGCCCCATCCATCCATCAAGGAAAAAAACCAACTTTATGAGAGTTCAGGAAGAAAAATCTAAGTCTGCAGCAGAATGTAAGAGGCATTCCTAAAGGTGTGTTTTTCCCACTATATTTTAGGTTTGGGGGGAAAAGATTTAATGTGAGATGAGAGGCTATACTTTATATACTGTCTGATTGACACAGAAAAAAATAGTAATGTTTGTGAGAAATCAATAGAGAAAGATAAATCTGAAATAAATAGTGATTTAAGCACTCAAGAGTGTGAAACAGAATGACAAAGCATTCATTACAGTTAAGGCTGACATTCTGTAACAAATGACTTTTGTAACTCACATCTGACAATACCAGATTTTACAGGAGAGAATTCATTTATAGGGACAGTTAGGTAAAGGTTTAGTATTTGAACTTAATTTCTCACTTTTTGTCAATTTAAGTTATGGCTCTTATTTATTTGTATCTTAAAAATCACAACTAACTCATTTTGAAGAATCCTTTTGGTGAAAGCTAAAATTGTATTTTACTTATGGTTACTAAAATATTGATTTGTAACATAGATCAGCAAATACAAGTGCTGATGTAGCTTCTTTTCCCAAAGGAAACCAGAGCTTCCAATGGTCTTTACATTGACTTAAATTCAACAATCAGAAAACTACAGTTTCAACACTGAACTTTTGAACCAACTGGTTTGAAGCTATCAGTTTTCCTTCACTGAGAAGAAAACACTTTATTAGAAATTCTCTTCATCTTCCTCCTCTCCATAAACAACAGAACTTGCTGGCAGTTGTTGTATACCCTGAAGCACCTCTACTTATTCTCCCAAGTGATACTTGGGAAAATACAGTTCCTTTTCTTTAAATCTGATGACAATTTTTCTCATTCACATTAATTAAATCAGATTTACTTGTGGAAAAGAAAACAACAGTCTTTGCCTTCTTTACATGAGAATCTTCTAATATCATAAAGAAAATACAACTCAACTGAAAACATCAAATATGTGTCCTCAACTTCACAACAACTTATGGAATAAGGAAAAAGATCCTAAACAGGAAGAGTTAATAGATAAATGCATATCTTGTAATATTAAAAATAAAAAATCCCAAACATACAGGTTCTTGCTCTGGCTCTTTGGAGGGTTATGATTCTAGAAGTCCAGATTTTGATGAAAACCATATTCAATTAACAACACCATAGTGATTTAACTCTGCTTGTTGTCATCCTGAAGCCCACCACTTCCTTTGAATGCAAATCTTTAATCAATTAGGTTAGCATTTAGAAATAAGGGCTGTCAACCAGTAAACAACCAGTACACCTATTATATTGTCATCTAAGTCACACTGCATGGGTAAGATTTTCCATTTTGAAGAGCCTGAATTTTCCTCTTGTGATATATTAGTCATTGATGTTTTTGCAGTTGTACCTTTAATTACCCTTTCTTTCACTTCAGAGATTCAGGAAATAAAGCTTGCATCAGTAAATATCGTGAGAAATCCTTGTCTGACATTTGAACCTGACTTTAAAATTTAATATGCATTTTTTCAATTACGTTTATTAATAAGGTTTGAGGTAACTTTCTTGTTATTAATACGATTTGCTTTGCCATAGCCCAATACTTCTGAGGCACCTATGCATTGTATGAGACACACACGGATCAGAGAGGGTTTCATGCTTCTAGTGGAGAATGATTTGCATTTGAGAGCTGTCATGTTCTGTGGAGGTAAGGGAAGAGCTGGCAGTGCTCCAAGCACATCTGGAGAACTTGTCTCAGCTCTCCTCACTCCCACACGCACTCCAGGGGCCACAGAGGAAATGCTTCATACACCCCCCTCTCCATCCCCTTCCCCAAACCCCAAAACAAAACAGGCATGAGGAAATTAAATAAAGCAGCTCTGGATAATTGAATAGATTATAAAAGGAACACGACAGCAAACAGGAATTTTGAGGGAATGGTGTGGCTTGGGAGATCACACCAATCCCAGCAATGCTGCCCTAGGAAGTTGATTTCAAGACTGTCTTCTAGAAGAATCAAAATTTTTGCTGATCATTACTATTAAATGTAAACTGGAGGCTGAAGCTGCTCCTCCCAAATGTACTAGTTTACATGGAAAAAAAACAACCCAGAAAAAACCCCACACATTTATGAACACAGATGGAGAGATAAGGAGATGTCTTCTACACTCATATTTTCTGTTGTACTCAAAGGGTATGAAGAACATCTCTTATGTGCCTTGACAGACTGTTAGATATATTTTTAGTTAGTAGAACTATTAGGAGAAATATTAATCTAAGAAGTTGTTAGGAGTCAGCTCTATCACATCTTTGAATTAGATGCTGCAGAAGAAAATGAGATTTCACAACCCAGTAACAGAACTGCAAAGCCTAGTGGGAAAGATTTTCCTGTATTATCTATTGTTGTGGATTTAAAAGATCAGCATGCACAAACACACAGAAGAAAATGATGCAAGTGTCAATTTTTAAAGTTCCAGCTCTTCTGACTGAGCCTAAGTACTAATTGAGATCCAATGGCATCACCATCAGCAGGGGGGAGAGACCTTTCTCAGGCAGGCACCAGCTGCAGCATTTGGTGAGTCTTGGAAGGAAAAGAAAGTAGAAAAATAAAGACAGGAAAGCCAGCTGTAGGGTTGAATTCCCAAGAGCACCCTCGATAAAATCACCAAGGCCGCTCTTCCCACTGAAATCAGACATATGTTTGCGAAGGAATATGGGTATTTTACAAATATATTGTCGAAACAACTGGACATGGATCGACTCACTCAGCAGAATCTGCCATTCTTTTATCATTAGTTTAACTGAGAACAAAATCACAGGATATTTATATGTATTCTCAGAGAAAAGAGAGGATTTTTTTCTCAACTGACCTTTTAAAATAATTCTGCAGAATTGTGACCTTATGATAGCTGAGCCTGAGGATCTCTCATGGCAGTGCAAAGTCACAGAGGCAAGTTCCCACCTTCCTGAGTGTTTAGAAACAATCTCAGTGCTACTGGGGAAACTGGTACTAAGCAGCCAACCTCCACCAGCCATTTCCAAGCCTTCAGCCATAATGGAAATGTGAGGGAGGGGAAAGTAAGAGAGCATCAATGAAAGTAACCACTGAACATAAAACACAAATAAAAGTAAGTTGATCTCTTCTTTTCTGTTCCAGTCATGAAAACTAAACTTACATGAAAATAGACACGACAAACAAGTTTGAACTGATGGGCAAGGCCCAACTTACATAAAGAGCCTGAGCATATTAGGCTAGATCTTGCCTCTACACCTCTCAAAACCCAAATGGAATCCAAACAAATAAGCTGATCTGAGAAATTATAACACTGCAGTGGGAAGAACCTTTTTTTTTAGGGTAAAAAGAAGTTATTAAGCAAGGAACATGGTTAAGCCAGAAGGTGCTGCATGAGCTTCAGACTCACCCTCTGACTCACAGTGTATTTACCATGAACAGAAAACCATCAGTATGGGAAAAGTGAAGGAAAGACTAATGTTGCAAAATAGAGCTTGCAGCCTTTTACACTTGGAAAATCTACTGAGAGTCAGCCTTTCCTGTGATGCAAGAGCTTATAATTTCATTAGCTGTGCTAGAATGCAAATAAATTGAGATATTAATCAAAACAATTAAAGGGAAGACAAAACTTGTTGAAAACAAAATCTAGTGGGCTTTCCAAATGTGATTTTAAAAGCACATTTGCTACAGCTGGTTTTTTTTTTTTAATTCCCTGCCAACTTTTCATTATCCATCAGCAGGTCTTCACTGATCACATGTCAATTAATAAATCTGCAGACAAGCTGGATACTGTAAATTAATTTAATGTGTGAGAGAAAAGTTGGAGAAACCACAATTCCGCTCGACCTCCTCTGGTTACTTCACCTGGCTTGGTCCCCCTGTACAACTTCATTGTGAACTAGTTCAGGGTTCTGCACTGAGAATTAACAGAGAAAAAGAACTATTTTTTGTATAGGTCAGTTCTGATCTTGAGCAGAGGCAGGGTCACCAGGCCATCACAGAGGTGGCAGGCTGGGGGCAGTCAGGGTGATCTATGGTTTGAGTGCATTTTAAGAGGGATGAAAGAACAGCTTCGGGGTAACATAAGGAACATAAGCCCTTCCCACCCCTGCAGTGCTTCCAGTCCAAAACCTGCCAACACATAGGAACTGACTTCTAATCATGCCCACAATATTCAAAATGGAATTTAAAAAACAAAATTGAAGCAAAAACACAGAAGTCATCTGGGAGATACCTATGCATTCAGTTTTTCAACCTCAGACTCAGTTTACAAAAAAAAAGAGCAAGAAAAGAAACTTAATTTAATTGAGCTACAGACCGTGGAATACAGGCTGACTGAATCAGAACCATGAAGAACTACTAAGGGCAGTTGTACATTCTTTTCCTGCTGTCTCTTCTCTATTATCCTATTCCAAATGCAAATATGTAAGGAAACAAGAGGAGCCATCCTGCAAGAGTTTCCTCCTAGCAGTACAGTCACTGAAGTCAACCCCAGCTTTGAGTGTGAGCTGGGAATACAGGGACTCTTGTGTAGAAATGGCTTCAGAAAGAAAGTATTTTAAAACACGAAGACTTCTTTTTATTTAATCATCTCACTATGTATTTTTGTCATTCTGGGCAAACAGCCAAGAAGGGAAAAAAAAAAAAATCTCCTGCAATCCATGAAACAAGAGAACACATGAAATTCATAATGTTATGATTCAGCCATCTTTTCTACCTTCCACAAATACAATATATTGTACTTCGAGTTTGAAATGGGCTCTATTTCCTGCCAAATTTCTGAAAGAAAGAATAAACTTGAGAGACATCATGAAAGGTGCCTCAGGGTGTGTCTGGCTGATGTCCTCCATGCTCTGCTTAGGGCTGGCCTGGGTGGACTCTGACAACCAGGGCACCCTCACTGCCTGTTGTAGTTTCTGACAGGAAACCTGGATGGCTGATTATGAGCACTTAAATGCCAAGATCCCTTATTAACTATTTCACTGTAGAATTGTGCTAAAGCAAAATGGAGGTAATGCACTTTCTAATGCAGAAAGACATTCTTATGTCCTCACCTGTCATCCATTTGAAAAATGCTCTATGAGAACCACGTTAATAATATATTTCTCTCTTTTTGGCAGCATTTTTAAGTACTCTTGTGGATATTGAGACAGGTGTCAGCTCAGGGAAACTGCTGCTTAAGGAGGTTGTTTGATGGGACTGCATTCACTGCTGGATGGAATAAAAACATTTCCTACATGTTTCATCCATGGAAAAAGAATAAATCACTTCAATAGCTTATCTAGGATTCAAAGTGCACAGTGTATGTTGTTTACTACAACATCTTCAGGTCCTCATTATTCTTTTTTAAGCCTGGCTTCCACCAGCTACATGCTCTTCACATGAGCTTCTCTTAGCAACCTTTTTCCACAATTACAGAAATTGCAGGTACACCTTTTTTATTTATTAATTTTTTAAAGACTCCCTCTATTTCCCCCCTCTTCTTTCCACCACAATTTGTTTCTGGGTAATCCCCATCTCTCTCTCTCAGCTTTAATGTGCATCTTTATTTCGTTGTACATTGTCCTTCTGTCCCTGTTTCCTCTCTCACCTTCTCACAACATATCACCACAGTTCCTGCTGCATGAGGCCACTACATCACACCAGTGGAAAGTGTATTTCTGATCTGGAGTGGGCACCTACACACAACTGAGCTGCTTGGGGTTAACCACAGCCACCCAAGACAGAGTTGAGGCCACTCCTCCACTTCTGTGTCAATACTTTCAAGCCATATGGTACAGAACTGAACAATTCCTGGATTATTTAAAAGTGTTCAGATTTTGCCACAATTTCTGAAATAAGAATTTAGTATGAGGATCTTATTTTCTAAAGCTTCTCCATGAAGACTGATTTTTTTTCCTATACACGAAAACAGAGTAGTAGTATTTAAAATTAGTATCCAAGTGAAGAAAGAATTTCATACTCCTTAATTAACATAAAGCCAATACAAGGATGTTACTATCCCTGAGCTGAACAGTTTTGCTTCTAATAAATTAGGTTATTCAATGATTAACTTTTACTAATTTAAAATACTTGAATCTGGTTTATAAACAAAATACATGGTTCTTAGTGAAGATCATCCGATTTTCTGAAGTCCAGTATCTTCCTCCCTCTTAACCTGGAAGCCAGTCTGCCCTCCAAGCTAAGCAGTCAATCATTGTCCCCTGCCAGTGTTAAAAAAGCAAGACTTTCCAACCCCAGTGGATCATAACAGATTATAAAACTGCCTCTATGACAGGCCTAGAATACTGACTTTCTTTTACTTTAATGCCACAGGAAAAATCTTCAAGTAGAGGAAGGTTGAAGAAATTCTGCTTCTATTTATGGATTTTTTTCCCCTCTGTTAGTTTCACTGGCACAAACTCCGAAAACTAATAATGGTGATACAGACAGGCTTGCTGGTAGCCTCATCTGCCCTTCTCTGGCATTATTAATACATCATGTGTGACCTCTAGGAAGGCCTCAAAGTGATCTGAAAACTTCTGAGGAGAGGACCCTCTAGAGGATCGGCACTCTGGGCACTTCTTGCAATACATCTCTTATAAAGTATTTCAGCAGCCTGAAAAACAGAGGAAAAAGTAGAAACTGAAAGGACTGAAGGGCCACCACAAACCTGTTAGCTCAGAGAGCTGTGAAGGATGGAAGGAAAACACTGCATCTGCTAAGTTTGAGTTTCATATTCTAGAGGAACACAAAGATGTCAAGAGCCCACACTTGGGTCTATGTTCAGAAACCATACTCCTCTTGAGGAAAAGTGTCAGGGAACAGTTTAAAACCACAGACGGACAAAATGTAGGTGTGAAATAGGAGAATCTTTCTTATCCTAAAGTGCGGCAGAGGAAGTGAGTAGATTTAGGGATGACAGAAGGTCCTAGATAGAAATACAAAGAGAAGATATTTCCTTTCTCAAAGCATGGAAATGAAGAAGAGGAATAACAAACAGGAGGAGAACAAACTCCTCCGCAGTCTCGCTTTTCAGAGGGGGGAATGTGGCAATGGGTCTCTTATCCCACTTGGACCACGGCTGTGTGCCAAGGCACTGTAGCATAGCTGAGGTGAACCCCAGCTAAGCCTTTAGAAGTACACTAAAATCTGCAGAGGCAAAATCTTGTTCCTTTCAGTATCAGTTTGTAGCTTTTAATAACCACAAAACACAAAGAATGTGGGATTTCCACTTTCTAAGAGCATAACCGAACCAATAAAACTGAAGATCAAGGATGTTTTCTCCCTTTGTCTGGTCACTAAGTGGCAGCACATGCTTAATTTCATAAATAATTCAAAGTAATAGGAAATATTAACTTTAAAGTAATTATTAGCAAAAATAGTGCTTTCTATAGGAAGCACAACCAGCAGCATAAACAAATACTTGTACTCTTGGGAAAAATTACATTTATATTCATTAAATGCATATTTTTCAAGGACATGAGTGTAGATAAACATAGGTTAGGGCACAGAATTTCTTGCAACTTATGCAGGATGCTGCATGGAAAAATGTATTTGGTTCAATCCCAGCTTCAGAATGGAACTAGGGTGAGACATGCTGCAACAGAATTACAGATAAATCCAGACATCTTAGCAACAGAAATTAAAAGTCAGCCTTTTGCATTCTTTTATAGGATACCACTCTTGTTAGTGCTCCTAAATAAAGTTGATTCCACCAGGAATGGACTTTTTTTTGTTTCCCCCCTACTGTTAGGACAGGTTCCCTGGAATGCTACACTTCTCAAACCATCAAATATGTATCAGAACAAATGAGAGCAATCCAAACGAACGATTCATAGTCCCTGGTTAGATTATGTGTGTCATCCACACCCATTAATAAAACAGAACTCTTCAGTAAACTCTGGATAATGTTTCATGCAGAAACCAGGCAATACTGGGCAGGATTTGTCTCAACTCTCCAGCAGAGCAGGTGAATTATTTGGTATACAGTCACGCTGACTTCTTGGTGAATGTGTTTAGGCTACTGGAATATTGCAAGAATGAGACACTTACGTAAAACACTGCAATATGACTGTTCACTGGCTGTATTTTAAACTGAAATTATAGCATGATAATCACTACACAGCTGAAAATCAGGAAACAACCATCACATTACCTGTAAATTAAAAAACCCTCAGACCACACATCACATCTGTCACTGAGCTGAGATCTGTATGTGTGCATACATATATTTTTAATGCTGTCAATCAACTATTACGTACTGCGTGCAGAAATTACATTAACCAGTGTATGGATTTACAAAGCAAGACTACAACAAGCTCTGAATGTTATGGAGAACAAGGGTAGGGAGCAGATCACTAGCTTAATATTACAGAACTTCAAAAAGTGAAGTAGTTTTGAAAGCGTTATCTTCAGGGGAAAGTTGTAGGAAGCTGGTTTATCACTTAAACTATTTGTCTAATCTTCTTAACATATACTGTGATATGACATCTGGTTGTTTTTTCTGAAATTTTAACCATTTGGAATGAACCTCTCATACCAGGTCTCTACCTCAGGGTGTTCAGGGAAGCGGGAGGGTTATTCAGATTCACCTGGACATCCCTGAGGATGATGTTAGGGATGATGTGTTTTACATGTGTCACTGGAGACTGTTCCTCTGAAATGCTCCAGGGCCCCCAGCTGTTGCTGGAACAGGAGATTTTCAAATTGTGGTAGCATTAGCCTTTATGTCAGTCTTGTATCCAAACTGAATGCACACCAAGTCCTCAGAGGCCTCTGGGCAACCAGAAAATGCTCACACCACATTGTGGAGAGGCTAAGGAGACTTCAGCCCAGGGCTATAGTGCTCAGGTCTCTGCTCTTGCTGCTCCCTGTACTCATCCAGCAAGGACAGCACTAGGGAACGAGCCTGCCAGAGGTTTCCTCCTTCTGCACTCCCAAAAACCTCTGCTTAAAGGCACTTAAGCATGATGGAGAATACAGACAGCTGATTGAAACTACTACAGAAGAGAGAAGATATGAAACCATCTGGACAGAAACCAGATAAACAGAAACAAGAAGTGAGGGGGAATCATTAAAACAGAATAAATGGAAAAGGAGAGAAAGGCGGAACATACAAGAACAATTTGAGCAGGAACAGTGAGATCAGATCTCTTGAAGACTGCTGCAATGACTAGAATCTGAATGCAAAGTCCATAAGGAAGAAATTAAGTAAGAGAAAAGCTCTGGGGCAAAGCTCACACTTGGAAAGAAATGCCTGGGACAAGACCAGGGAAAGAACTCAAATTCAAAGAAAGGAGTGGAGAGGTAGAAAAAAGAAGGAAAAAAAAAAAAAGCTGTCAGTTAACATTTGTGAAACCCAACATCAATACATGGATTTATTTTCCTTTCACTGCTGGTTTCAAAGAGAAGATGACAGCTTCCTACTGCTATCACACTTTGCCAGCTCAAGTAGAGTAAATGGTAATATTTGAACCTAGAAGTTAGAAACGGCTCAAAACCAACTGATGCCAGATGATAATTACGCTTCTTATTTTGCTTGTTTTATAAATCTACAGAGTTGTAACTTAAATCAGTGACAACTATTCTTAGTCATATATTGCACTAATATTTGAAGTTATTATTTGGAGTATTCTAAAAAAAAATCAGGTGTTGAGCAGTTCAAACCAGATGCCCAAGTTTAGCAGGTATTTTTCCCTTAATTTATATATATATGAATCCCTACCCATAAAATGGAGGTAAATACCCCCCACTGTTTCCCAGAGAAATACATCAACATGTATGAAGTATTTGAATATCATTGTGATGAGCACCACAGAATTGCCAATAGGAATTTAATACTACTGTAAGAACAAGGTTTGAATAGGGGTAATATATAAGGCTTAAGGTTATACACTGAGCAATTAAAATGAACTAAAACATCAAATAGTTTGTCATCATGGTGGCACAGTGTATTCTGCGGACTCAAAATGACCTGAGGGAGAGGTCACAGGCAGAAAATGCAATCAGTGACTATAACACAATGTATATGCATACAGACCTTTAATTCTGACACTAGAAATATTTTTGATAACTAGATGTGATGTTCTTAGACTAATGATCATTATCCTAAGAGAAGGAGAATAAATACAGAAAAGCAGCATTGTTTCACATGAAAAATTAAACAACACTGAAAACGCACCTGTAGGCACACAGCAATATTCAGAGGGCTGTGAAGATTCCAGTTTAACAGAGATGGTAACACATTGTTAAATTCTTTTTGCTAGAAGCCTTTAATTTCCCAGTGAATGTTTATACTAACTGAAGAATACAGGAACATGAGTTTCCTTTGTTCCAGACCTCTTTCCCTTGGCACATTTCTATTCACAATAGAGAAGATCACTATTCCAACTTCCTTGGGAACATGTTTTGTTTAATTTCATGGCATAGTAATATACACACATTCTTATTTTATTCCCCTGCTCACTTCTCTGTGATCTTTGCCTATATGAAGAATAAAGGTAGAGATTTCAGTATTTGCTGTAACAACATGATGAAGCAAATTCTGCTCCCATATAAATGGGTTTACACAGCAGGGCTGAAACCTTCTCATTCATAAAATGTATGGGTTAGTCAGCATGTAAATGATAGCAATAATTAAATTAATTTAGTCACATGTATTTACACATAATGAGTGCCTTTGCCATGAGCTATTATTAGCACTATAGGTTAATTCATAATGAGATAGCAGAACTAAGTCTAGTGATGCCAGCAAAGCGCTTGAATTTTAGAACTTCTAGAGCACAAGATCATGTTCTGTTCTTATTCAGGAAACTGGCTCAATGAATGTCAAAAAATGCAGCCCTTCCTCAGGTAAAACTCCCAGTTCAAACAAATGTTTTCGCCCAAGGAAACAGTCAGAAGCCAAATAAAAGTACTGCTACTTTTTTAAACAAAACAAATTGTGACTGGGCTTTGCCACCAGTGCTGAGCTGGACTGAGCTGCTCGGATGCCCTGTAATTGCCAGCTCACAGAACACACTGCTCTTGGAGCTCGCTGCAGTCACATTCACTCGCTGTGCTTTTAAAACAAAACCAGACTGACATATAACTTGAGTTCTGGACCTTGTTAAAAAAATTCTAGGCCAAGGGTCATTGTTTGCTATGCCTTAATGTTGATAGGGCAGTCATGAAGTGTAATGCTCCAGTGTGAGATAATAAAATGCCTTCAGTACATTCCTCTGCCTCACTAGATGCAGCAGTCACAAAAGAACAGTAGCACACAACTGCAATAGATAATGAAAGGGAAGGCAGCCTTTTACACACTCCAAATGCTTTTGTAAATGTATTTAAAAACACTGATCTATTGCAGTAGAGCTAATATACTGTTTTATATTCAAATTTAAGTCCAATTTCTCTGGTTCCCAACGAACAATGACAGCACCTGATTTACATTTGTTTCAAAGCAATTTAACTTTTTCCAATGGTCTCAAAATAGTCACATTCCAGCCCATGGATAAGAAAATCACTGTTAGTTCTATTCTAAAGAAACAGTCTGTAAGGTTTAGACAAGCAGAATTCTCCTCACATCAATTTTTAGTTAAGGATTGCCTCAACTCGAGTTTGCCAAAACTTGGTCTTGTCAAATTTCATGAGGTTTGTGCAGACTCACCTCTCCAGCCTGTCCAGGTCCCTCCGGATGGCATCCCTTCCCTCCATCATCGCCCACACCCCACAGCTCAGTGTCACTGGCAAACCTGCTGAGGGTGCCCTTGATCCCACTTGGGATCACGTGTGGATCCCACTTGTGTTCACGTCACAACAAAGATGTTAAACTGCACTGGTTCCATTTCTGACCTGAGCACTTTCATTCACTCCTCACTGGCCTCCACCTGGGTATTGAGATGTTGACCACAACTCTTTGAGTGCAACCACCCACCCAAGTGGTCTGTCTATCAAATCCATGGCTCTCCAGGGTAGAGACAAGGATGTCGTGAGGACAATGTCAAACGCTTTGCACAGTTCCAGGTAGATGATGTCAATTGTTCCTCCCTTAACCACCAACACTGTAACCCTGTCATGGAAGGCCATCAAATTTGTCATGCATGATTTGCCCTTAGTGAACTCATGTTGGCTATCACCAATCACCTCCTTATTTTCCATGTGCCTTAGCAAAGTTTCCAGGAGGATTTGCTCCCTAATCTTGCCCAGCATCAAAGGGAAACTGACCAGCCTGTAGTTCCCCAGGTCTTACTTCAATTTCCATGTCATCGATTTGGCAATACAGACAATGCTCAAGAGATACACCACGTCACCAGTTCAAAATTTTCCAGAGGTAGTACTCAGCAAAGCCTGCTTCTACAGAGGAGATGAAATATAATTACAGGTGAGACACACTGCACTGACAGAGACTTTGCAGATCAGCCACTCAAAATGCAAAGTGGATTAATTAGCAGTGTCCACCCTTAATCAAGAGCTCTAGGAACCGAAAAATTAGATCTGTCTGGACCCATCAAAAGACTACAAACTCCAACTGAGGCAGAAAAGCCAATGCACTGGAATAGATGAAAAACTTTAAAAGAAACAGACCCTGCTACACCTGGAATCTGAAGTGCAAACTATACAGGAGACAAAGAAGCTGTGATTAACACCTTGTCAGGGGAGGGCAGCAATGAAGTAGGAAAATAAAGGGAAGATTCTCATTTTATCTTGGCACAGTTTGTTTAGATGTAGATTTCTTCAATTTCTTTTCTTAAACCTTTAATAAACATTTGTCTGTTTGGGTTACAATAGATAAATATCTTGACCTATATTCTACCAAAAATCCCCTTTATTTAATGACTAACTGATTATTACACAAGTCCTTCTGTGATGTGTAGGCATTATTATTTTACAAATGGATTCCACCAGCTTATTCCCAGATGTATCATCTTCAGATTCAATAAGCTTTCTGCATAAACAAGAAATTGAATGGCCTTTGTCCCTATTAGCTTATACGAAATTAATTTTTTAGTGTTAATTTTTGGGCTTGGGCCAGTTGCCAAATGTTTAGGGCAGCTGTTACGTCTATAGACAATACACACGAGTCAGAGATGGAAAGATCTATTGGGTTATTTCCTTTGACTACAAACTGATGAAGAACAGCAATCAATAATCACATGCTTGTCACGTCCTCTGTAGTATATACTCAAATGTGTTGGCTGGTTTTAAACAATTGCAGCCACAAAAACTCTACCACTTCATTTATTGCTTCATAGTACTCTAAAACAGGCAAGTTGGAAAAATTTAATAGTCAGTAGAAACATAAGAGGTTTACAGAAGCAAAGAAAGAGTCAATGCACCCATCCAGTCTGACCACCTTCACAGTCAGAAGAAGCTTCAACCAGCGACCCTCACATTAACCCTCAGAGCACAAGGGCTCCAAGTACTAAGGACTTACAGTCCCTCGGCAAATTATTCCCATGTTGAATGACTACACTGTTTAGGAACTGTCTCTGATTTCATATTTAAATTCCACAGACTGCCAGTTACAGCTCCTGAACCAGCACTGCCGGGTCTGTGCCTGCCAGCAGACAGTTCTGCACTGCGCTCCTGGTGATGACAGCATCACCCGGGATGTTAGAGACCTACAGAGCTCCTCCCTCCCTGCACCCCGTACTTGTTTCAATTATCTGAGTAACAAGTTAGACTTTCTCTACAGATTCAGGCCTTTTAAGAAAACCTTTCCTTGAATAACAAGTCCCAAAGACACAACTGCATTTTGCACTACTCAGATTCTTTGATTTTACACATCCCCGGTGTTGAAATGCTCAGAAGTGACTCATCAGAGAAGCCTTAGTGACAGCTTCTATATTTCATAGTTCCTTGACAAGACACATGTACACATGCAGCCCAAAGTAGCATTTGACTTGTTGGCTCCATTTATCTAATTTACTGGCCCTTAAGGTCCCTTTTAGCATTACTGCTTTCCAAAGCAGCTCCTATTAAATATTTTATATTTGGTTACTATCCCCCACACTGAATTTCATTCAATTTGCTGTGTATCCGTCTGGATCTTCGAAATGTTCAGTATCGACTTGTATGTCAGGGATGATGCTTTCATGTCTGCAGTTTAAATATCAGATGAGCATCACATTTCTGACACCTTTCATGACAATTTCTCATAAAGATTTTTATGTCCCTAACACTGTGTTGTGTTATCATCCCCACATTTCAGATACTAAAAGCCCAACCAGCTAAATTTTAATACTGTAATAAACACCTACATTTTTTATTATTTAAAAATTGAAAATACTATATTTAAGTATATTTGGTAATTAATGTTTCAAAACATAGGCAACAGCAATAAAGGTAGCAAGTACCCCTTGTAATGGTCTGTTCCACTTCTCTGTTTCAACTGCTACTACTTCTATGCTACAAAAATACTATGTGGGAAACAAAGGTTCCAATAAATTAAAAATATAAAAAACAATTACCCTTGACACAATAAAAGCTTTCTTCTGCAGAAACGAAACAGTTGTGCAAAGTCTGACCTGATACCACCTGAAAAACAGACAAGAATAATAAAGAAATTCTTCCCAGTTAGTAACAAAATTCTTTATTGAAGAGGTTTATGCATATTACATGAGGCTTAGAATGAACCTGTGGAAGATAAGAGATAAAATAATCAACATATATATAAATATATCTCTATAATTTGGGCTCTTCAGAGGACTGGCTCATCTTTTAACTGTATCTGTATAGCGTGAAGTAACATTAGTCTTGTTTTGGATGAGAACCCATTAGCTTTCTTCTAATGCAAATAATAGAAATCACTGCCTGGAAGCATTGTTTGGGAGATCAGAAAACTGCCAACTGATAAGGTTAACATAGTTAACTCTTTGCTTATGTCCTGCCTCTATGACAGTGTGTTATTCTTATTAGGGTTATTTTTTGCATTTTTCCTACTATTTCATTAACTGATAAAACTTCATTGAATATACTGAATATAAGTAAGCATTCCTAGTAATACTAGACAACCTGCAAAGAAGAGGCAACCTGGTGTAACGAACACAGAGTATTTCCAAATGCTTTAAATTCCACCCAGCAGAATGGGAGTAACTATGGCTTTCTCTATACTTTCACTAAAGTTTGTCATGTTTCAGCCTCTGAAATAACAGCTCAATGAAACCAGGTTTTCTACTTCTTGGATATTTTCTTTTAGGATGACTATAAATTTCAGTCACAGTTACCAGTTTATCACAGAACTGAGGTGACCCAGAAGCATGCCAGAAGCATGTCTCTAACTAATCCCCTGGGTGCCCTCATGTTAGCAGAACAAGCTACATTCAAGAGAAAAGTCAAGAAACTAATTCGAAAATGATGAGTTAAGAAATGCCACTGAATTTGGTAGGTATTTAAAATCAACCAGGTTAGATGAGTGGAAGGTTATTTCATGTTCTGCTAGTCTTAAGGGAATAAACTAGCCAATAAGAAAAAACCCCAAACCAACATCAAAATATTTGTCATCTCTTTTCAGATCACTATCTCTAAAACACATGTAGCAAAAATATTTTTAGAAGTAATTAAATCAGCCAAACAGTAAGCCCATAAGAAAGATCAACTTGTAGCAGAGAATTGTCCCTGTTTGTCTTCTTCCTGTTCTGGTGACTCACTGGAAGCATCCAAAGAAGGACCCACATTTGAAATTACCAACACAAGCTGCTGGGTAGAAGCCAGTTGAAGAACTCCTCCAAATACAATTATTATTCATATGAAAAGGAGGAAATGCTTGACTGCCCGGTCAGCTGCTTTTTGGGATGTTTGCTTTTCTTGTATTTGCACATCGATCAATACATGAAACCAAGAGAAGGAATTCTCTAATCTGAGGAATTTTGCAACACTTTCCAAATTAACTGAATTTTTGATGTATTAGTTGTACAAATCAATCCAAAAGCCAACAACAAATTTACAGAGATAAACAAATTCCACACTTTTTACCTGCTTACCTTTTTAATTTGTGTAGCGATGGATTTCAGCACAACCACTCACACTTATGAGGTATAAAGATATTGCCAGGCCTCAAACTGTTTAAGCTGCTACAAGAAGCAGCTGTATTGAGACAGAGTAGGTGTGCATTTGCCACCTACCAGAATAAGCAATGCAGCCACCTCCAAACTTGCATCCTAGAACAGGTTGACATGCATTTTAAAAGATCTTTCTCCACATCTCAGGAGTATTAGAGTCCTCTAGTTCTCTAGGAATAATTGCTTTGCAAAATTATACATGTATTTTAAAATTCATTTGACACCTCAGGGTTTCAACTTCTTCACTTGACTAAGGATTCAAGCTTCAGAATATTACCAGTCAAGGACTTTAGTAGCACCATCACCAGAATATGTTGGTGTCCTCAAAGGACATAAGAACTCTTTAAGATAGGCAAGCAACCAGAGAACATTACAGCAGGAAGGAGGGAAAGCAGCAGGATGGAAAGCTTCTGCCATGTATTTTTTGGCTGCTATGAGCTAGACAACTACACTCCAAAGAGTACTCGATCGCTGTTTTCATTTCTCTTCCATGGGCACATAAAACTTCAAATTCCATCATTACATACTGAAAGGGCAGCAACAAGAGGGATAGTGGAGCAGGAGACTGTGGGTGGGTTTTCTGTGATACAGAAAACTTCTGTCAAAGATTATCATCCAAACGTGATCTGAGCTGGCAAAGGCAACGGTCAAACATCTCCACTTTGTGGAAGCCCTTCCTGCTTCCCAAGTGGCTGAGGGTCTGCTTCCATATCTTGACTCCTAATGCAAATTTCTCCAGGGGGAACTTACAACCAGAGCCCTGCCAGCTGTCCAGAGCCCAGATCCACCTACGAGTCCACAGACAGGAACTATTTTTTTTCATGATTGCACAAATCTGAAGCTTTGGAAGAAAATAATCTGAAACCATTTGAAAATGGCAACTCACTGCCATTTCTCTTACCAGAGGCTTCTTGCCATAGAGTGGCCACAATTCAGTACCTCAAGAGCTCTACCTGAGCCCGAAAGAGAAACTCAACTGAAACTGCAGGATTTGACATTGCTTTCTACAAAACCTGAAGGGACATGTGTTGTTTTTTCCTTTTTTTTCTCCAAACAGAAGGTAGATAATCCAATCTAAACTGTTACAGGAGCAATGAATGAACAAATAATTCTATACAGATTCATGCAAAAACTCAGTTGATTTAGACTCTACTTATTATGGCTCTTTATTTAACATTAATAAGCACTGTTTGAGTTGCAAAGCAATTGCAAATAAATGTGCTTTTTTTATTGCACATACACCTCTAGTATTGTTTTTGCCATTATTAGCCACCTAGCAATGTATAAGATAGCTAGAAGAAAGCTCAAAAAATTCCACTAGAGCTGGCTGGTGAAGTACAGAAAATGCTTTCTATTTGATTTTGTATTAAAAAAAATTGGATATCACAAGTCTAGAATGGTGATGCCAGAAAAATATTTTGAGAGAAATTGCAGAAGACTGCCTTTAGAGAAAAGATGTCAACAAAAATGAGTGACTGAAATAATGTGGAGTACTTCAGACATGGACAAGAGGTACTAGGGATCAGAAATGAATTATTACGCTCTAAAATGATCCAATAAAAATTGAACTGTAGTGCAGTAATCAGAAAATGTATTGGAAAAGATATAGGTTATAAAAAGAAAAAGGAGCTTTCAAGTACTGTAGGCTATTAGCTACTACTGAGAAATCTGGATTCAGGAGATTATATCTCTAAAAAAATATGCACACATCCAAACATAGCTGAATTTGCTGTTCAATAGGTAGTGAACTATAAAAATTAAAAAGATAGATTGGAGACAGAATTACAGGCTAAAGTAAAAATAATCAATGCAACCATCAATAGGAATGTTGAAATGAACACTGTACTGGCTGAACACACAACCACGCAGGCTTCAGGAAGAATGACTCAATTATGTTTTTCCCCACAAGCAAAGACATAAAAGATAGTTGTAGACACATTGAGCACACCATAGAAAAGCTTTTGGGCAGTGCCCCTTGTTACAGAGGAAGAACTGCAGTTCTAAACGGTGAATAATTACAGATTCTCTGGAGGAAACACATTTGGGCTCTGGTGCCTTTGGCAGAGCAGCCCTGGCCCCCGCAGCCACTGTGCCACCTTCACAAATGCTCACCAGCACATGCTGCCCACAAACCCACACAAAATGGGAGGGAAGGCCTTCCTTTATCACAGCAATGGAGAAGCACTGGAACAACTGAGCTGGGAGAGAGAAGGGCTGAGGATTTTTGACAAAGGCACAAAATGTGAAGTCTCATTTCTAGTCACATACGCTTCCTTATAAATATATATCACTATCATCTTCCTTATAAAAGGAAACTGTAATATTCTGGGAAACTTTTTGGCCTCAACAAAAATTTACAAGTACACAAAAATAAATTTGGAGATTTTCCCTTCACCAGGAGCTTTATTGCTTTACAGCAAAAGTTTCACTCCTATCTGTGATCAGCAGCACAACCTAAACCTTTCCACAGTAATCAAAAGCTGCAAGCATCCACAAGTTGTTTTGTCATAAAGAAAATAACTGAGAAGTCTCTAGTGCTGAGCTGTAAATCCTGCATCACTCACCAGGTCCCACTGACAGTGCACAGCTCGCAAGCAGCTCTCTTACTCAACAATTCAAGCTGATTCAAGTAAGATTCAATTCAACCAAATTACATCAGATAGTTTCTGATTGTGCAACTGGAGCTATGTTTATACCAAATTATGCAGAAAAACATAAATTCCAAGCAGGCATTATGGCCCTGCCACTTCTGCCACAGTAAAAATACTTGCTCTAAAAGAATTTAGCGTGACTGGGCAATAACAAAGTTTGCTGTCTCAAAAGCACTGCTTGGGGAAAAATTAATCAAATAGGATGTTCTCAAACCCAAAGTGCCACTTGACATTGAGGTCAAAGCAATGAGAAGGGCAGACAAGTCTGAACAACACTTCCCGTGACTTCGGTATGTATAAAAGGTATGTAATAGTTCATAATATACATTTACTCAAAAATAATTGTAGGCAGAGAGGGGAAAAAGTTTAAAAGCTACATTGAAAGATGTGAGTAAAACCCTTTCAATAAATGGGAGGGAGGAGTGCTATGAACCACAATTAATGCAGTACACAGTCTAGAAATACCCTTAACTTTTGTCCCTTTGTTACCTCCTTTTGAGATCTTTTAACAAAGTTTCCAGCAACAGAGCTGAACAACCCTAACCTGACGTCCTAAGCCATCCTCACTTGCAGGTATTTCTTCCCACATAGATACCTCTTAGGATATGTGGTTTCATGGAATCAAAGACCATCCCCAGCCCCCCTTCTGGATCACCCAAGGCAAAGGAACACGGTTACTTTACAACACGTGGTTTGTGATGCCCCAAGGACTGCCCCTCGGTGCTGCCAGAACAGCTCCTGGCCAGCAGCTCACGATCAGAAGCTGACATGTGCTGCTCAGCTGAAAGTCAGTCCTGGGAACATGGTATAAAATCTACATTGCAGATCATCTGGGGTAGAAATTTAAGACAAACAAAAAATGACTGGCAATATAATTAGTCATCAGAATATGTGAATCTGATTACAATATTACTCAAAAACATCTGTTAGGGAAACAAAGCAGCCTGCAGGAATTATTCAGTGCTCCTGGACCCATATTCTAGAAGAGCTAATTATACACATTTCCTCTCATTATCATGTTACAAAGTATAAAGTGAGGGTATAGAGCTAGATATGATTAAATAAACAAAATTAATATAGAAAATGCAGAATTTCATTTTGTAAGCCCTGTATATAAAAGCAAGTTGAAACAAGCAGCATTCAAATCTGCTTTATTCTGAAAAATGAACTCAAATTTCATATACAACTTCTCAGTCAACCTATTTTCTATTGAAGAAATTAGGAATAGGCTAATACCTTTAGTTTACCTTTCACTTTTAGAAGACTATGAAGACTGCAGCCACGGGAAGCAGTCACTATGTTTCTTCTAGAAGAAAACTACTTGCTACTATTAATACTCCCCTTTTGTAAGATGAGGATATGCTAATATTCGTAACCCCGAATAATACAGATTTATGCTGGTCTTCATATTCCTTCCAAGCCCAAGAGGAAATGAAATACTAACAAATTTGAAAATGTAAGATAATACTTTTGCATGTAATTTAACACACAATTAATTAAATAGGTAAAAATTAAAAAAGGTTGGAAAGGAAAAATGAACAATCTTTCTCATCCACAGGACAACAATAAATTCTTAGATCTCACATCACCAAGAAGAAATAATATTTAGATTAAACCTCGCTAGACCCTAAAATGATTTGTCAGTATTTGTCACTTCTGTATCCATCCTGCACTCATTTGCTAGATCCCTTCTTTTTATTTCACCTATGGTATTACAGTCTGGGCAAGTCCAGAGGAGGCCACGAAGATGCTCAGAGAGCTGGAGCTAAGGAGACAGGCTAGGGCTGGAGAAGAGAAGGCTCTGGGGAGACCTCAGAGCACCTCCCAGTACCTAAAAGGGCTACCAGACAGATGGAGAGGGACTTTTGACAAGGGCATGGAGTGATAGGACAAGGGGGAATGGCTTTAAATTGACAGAGGGTGGGTTTAGAGGGGATTTGGGAAGAATTACTTCCCTGTGAGGGTGGAGAAGCCCTGGCACAGGTTGCCCAGAGAAACTGTGGCTGCCCCATCCCTGGAAGTGTCCAAGGCCAGGTTGGATGGGGCTTGGAGCAACCTGGGATAGTGGAAGGTGTCCCTGCCCATGGCAGGGGGTGGAACAAGATGATCTTCAAGGTCACCTCCAACCCAAACCATTCTGTGATGTGGCAGCTGTAAAGCATTTTGCTATGGGGATGAAAAAAGCTCCAGTTCTCTTTGTATTTAAAACCATACTGGCTGACAGTGTAAGGAACCAAATGAGAGTTAACTTGATCTCATTTACCTAGCAACCTATAATCTTCCATGATCAGAGTTCACAAGTTTTTCCTTAGTCTTATTTTGCACTGATATTCAACTTTCAGCTTTAAGCAGAACATCCAAAACTTTGATGAAAAACAAATTCCAACTGGTAGAAACATCTACATTTTAAGACACATAAGGAAAATTGATTGTATTTCAAAATAATTCCAAAGGACATACATATAAAATATGACTATAGGTTGTTTCTGTAAATCAGACTGCTGATCTTCTAAAACATTTTAAAATTTAACCAAAAGAGATGAGAAATAAAGAATGCTGTAAACTTAATAAAAAACCATAAATAAAGCAGCAGGATAGATATGCTGTTTAAAATGGAACTGTTCCCAGCAACACACTTGTCCAGAGATGTCCTCCTGTAGAACTCACAGTAAGTGCTAACAAGAGAAAAAGTATTTTGTTCAATGTTTTCTGGTCTCACAAAGATTGTAAAATGAGAAGTCAGATAATCCTCACCCTTCTGCACTGCAGCACCCTGACAAGAAAGCAGACACTTACCTGTCTATCCCATCTCAGTTTCCCTTCCTGTGGCAGCCTAGATAAACTGAGGTCCCAAGAATTGCAGAATCACTGCAATATATTTTTGCACTGGGAAATATTTCTGGAGATAATTTTCCTTTACATTCATATCCAGAATACTGAGAAAATAAAAAGTATTTAAATGAAAGAAGGAGTGATAATTTACATTGCTGCTGGCTTCTTAAGTCACATCTACTATACTTGCTGTATATCACACAGGGGAGGAAACCAAGAGATTTTTTCTGAGCTCTAATGCCAATTTTTGGAATAAAAATCAGACCTGACTCTTCTCCTCAAGCTTTCCTCCCTCCCTTTCTCCCCCACCCCCCATGAAAGAAAATAAAACTGCAGGGATAAAAATATTACACAACCTTGTGCAAATGCACTGATAGTTTTTACTATGCTGTGGGCAAAGGTAATTTAGATTCTGGAATATATAAAGTATTTCTGCTACATTCTAAACACTGTTTCATTATCTTTAATGTAAGACACTAAATATTGATATTTGTCTTTAAATTAGTGTTCATTGTGCCTAAAAGAGAACCACAAAAAAGGGAATATTTTAATACTGTGTACTGATTTTTGTATAGCACATGAAAATTGTAAATATTAAAATAGCAGACATGCAGATGCAATGCCCTTGTTAGTCAGAAAAAGTAATAAAGACGGTAATTTTAAAAGGCAGAATTTCCCCCACAATACTGACAAAAAAGTCATTACCTGAATTTCTGTACATAAAAAATTTCATAAATGGCTTAAATACTGGGGGCACAAGCTCAAGACTTGCATGATATTACAGCTGAGGTGATGCTACAGTGCTTACAGAAGCATCTCACACTTACCCAAAGCAATTCAGATAACTTACATGCTGCCTTTGAGACAGTAACATTTCCAAAGGAACCACTCTAAGGTCAACAAAAGCATCTTACACTCTTAACAACTCCAGCAGAGCAGTTACCATGTCAGTGAATATGCCAATGCTCCCCAAAAGGCATTGCTATGTTACTGCAGGGATTCACACACTTCCTTGCACGCTGAGGAGCCTTCTTTGAAACAACAGCAGAAGCAACCAACATAAATACCATCTGAACACTAAAAGATCAAAACCCCTCCACAACAGAAGTAAAAAAGAGGTCTTTTATTAAGGGAAGGTAAGTGGCCCTTTTCTGTCAAATATCTGAAAGTATCATAAATCAAATATCTGACAAGCTACAGTAAACGACAGAAGTTGAAGGAATTTCACCATGGGGGCTTTTGCATTTTATTGATGAGGTTGCCTTAGTCTATTAGGTGCCTTAAATGATCTGATAGGCAGGAGTGTACAAACAGAATGCAATCCATGCCACAACAAAAAGGCAAAATAAAGCATACAAGGAACAAAGAGAAAAAATATTAAATGACACAGAGAGAATGGGATTAAGAGCAATATCTACCTTTATATTTTCAAGGCTACTTATACATATTTGACCTAATGGGTCTACTTGCAAATTAGTAATTCAATTTCTTAATTGCACCACTGTAAATAGAGAGTGACAGGACAGTAGTTAATGGATATACTTCAGCCATCATTACTACAAACACAATCCTGAATAGAGAGGCAGTCACATGCCCACTTCCCAGAGCATGTATTGTTATTGTAATGTAGCTGTTGGTAATAATTTCCTGGAGAAATGAGAAAGCCAGAGATCAGCTTAATGCCTGACTTGTTTACAAAATAACACTAAATAACAGCAACATTAATCGCAATGCTCTCACTTCCTTACATTAAACACAAGACTTTTATGAAGAGCCAAATTCAAGTCTAATTTAAACAGGTGTGAATTCACAGTAGGTCTATTGACACACACCATAAATTAAATCAGAGCCTTGTCCTTAGTAAATCCTCTCCATGTCTGCATAACTACAGCATTCACAAAGCTGTGCTTCTCATACAGCATCAGCCATTCCAGTATTTCTTTTACTATCTTTATCCCTTTAACAGATACTGTTGAGATACTGAATCTGCAGTGCAAAGAACTAAGGTGACTTGTCCAAAACTCCCCCATCTGCCCAGCAAGCAAAACGAAAAATCCCCAGAGATTTAGGAACAGTCAAAAGCTCTGTTAAATGGATCACTGCTCCCAGGCTATAAACCAAATACTTAGATGAATTATACAAGAATAATCTTACATGTTTCTAGCTCATTAAACTCAGCTTTGATCTGTAACCTAGTAATTTCTCTACTACATCTACTTATTAATATATGGCTAATATTATCCTCTCTTTGCAGTCTGCTGTTTAAAATGTTTATTATTAAAAGTATTGTTTCAAATAGAATCTGATCCCATACACTGATATTAAGAAAGAATTTTCCCAACACTTTATGTGGGCAAAAAGAAAAAATTACATTTTTCCACAGCTGTTTTTTTTCCCCTCTTGCTTTTAAAAAGACAAGTATGTTATTGAAAAAAATCGCCTGACCAGATCTCAAGCACTCTAATGCTACATTGCATGACCAGTGGTATTTCAGCCTGTACTAACACCCTAATTTCTTGCCTACAAATCTCAACGAAGACACTGTGAACTACAGCTAATACCCAGTTGTCGTAAAATAATTCAGCCAAAGAAATTGAGCAGGAATCTGGTTCCAAGACGAGTGTGCATTTCACAGTACACTCCTCCAGCACTGGGAATCCTGTACTCTCCTACTGGTTGTCACTATGGTGTAGAGAAAGAGTAACTAATTGCATAAAAACATCTTGGTAGATGTCAGGAATGAGCCAAACAAATCAGACTTAAAAGTTTGTCAAAGTGTTCTGACAAAATAAGAAAGGTTAAAAATTGTGTTATTGTAGGAATGGCTGAAGTTCCACACTAGCTCTCAGCTGAGATGTAGCAGCTCAAAGAGTTGATGACTGTGCAGATGTGTCAAATATGGCTCAACAATGGATTATGGCACGGCATAAATGCACTTGAGGTCAAATTCACCATGTCACAGCTGCACAGACATCCTGTAAAGGAAAACGTAAGAACTGGATGAACTACAATGAGGGAGGTTATATGGACACAAAATGGACTGTGGGCTGCTTTTCAGTGCACTACTTAGTGTGGGAGGCAGATCCATGTCAAGCCATGTAATTTTAGGGATATATCTGGAGATCACCCTTTCTGTAGATGAGGTTTGTATCCTCTTCTGGACCACATACTCCAGAAAAATAAACAAACAAATAAATAAATTTTCCAGCTCAGTAATCTGGCAGACAAAAGCATCGAACTTGATGTTCTGACATGCTGCACTGACAGATATCATTGTACCAGTGAACTGAGGCTAAGTGCAGTCTTCTTCAATGGCATAAAGGAACTATTTTTGAAATGGTTATTCTGTGGTGTTGCTGTCTGAAATTTACATTCCCACACTGTAGAGTAACACTGTTTGTGTTTAAATGGAGCTATTTATACTGTACCAGAGATAAGCAATGATCCCCAAGAAATTGGTCATTCATTTTGTGCAGTTAATACATATTTTGCTTAGCCTCAGGCAAAGCTGAAGGCAGTCTGTGCACTAATAGGCTATTATTAGTTGCCATTAACGTTGACAACACTAAATGGGAACGTTGGTGTTTCATACAGTCTGTTCAGTGCTGCCAAAACAACCAGAGTGTGTTTAAACAGTGATGATGACAGACTTGGTGTGTCTATGAAGGAAAACAATCCTCAAATAAATTCCCAAATTGGGCTACCCAGAATAAACAGAGAAGTATGTATCCTGTGCCAGGGAACTTCATCCTAGAGCTTAGAATGAATAGGAGAATGTCAAGAAATAGCTAGAAAGAAGAAAATTTTAAGAAGTATATTAGCTTCAGATCAACGAAAAGCAAAAAAACTGCCTTGAAAGCACGTCTACTGGAGTCCACACACTTAATTGTCCCAGTGTTACCACAAAAAGAGCTGTTCTGCATTTGTAGCAAAAATTGTGCTCATAGAGGAGGAAAAAAAATAACCCCAAACCCGAAACCCTACTGACCCTTTCAAAATATGGACAACAATAACAATGTTTTCTCAAACCATGCAACAACTGTACCTTTCCCATTAATTTTACTCCAGTTACAGATAGCTGCATTCACATACAATTTGGTCAACCCCTTGAAATCCAGAATTGCTAAGTATTTTTACAGCAATTAGAAAGTATCATGGAAACTAGTATTTATTGTACTTGCAGCAACAGATCTTACATACTCTCCCAGTTTTACATCAGAGAAGTTACTGCCTGGCACAAAAAAAAACCCCATTTCCACGGCAGGAATTGACAAGGATAAATGCAACACTTGTGGCACTCTGATAAAGCCCCTGGCACACAGGGCTGCATAGAAACAGGATGATGTGCCATCTGTGACATAATTTAAATAGAGATTTATGAACTCCTGTATTCAAAGAGTGTTTTGCTTCTGAGTGCCAATCCAAGTGAAAAATGCACTGCTCTCTGGATCAGGAATCTTGGCTATGAACTTACCTGTAAAATAATAGATAGTATAAATGAATATAGCTTGAACCATGGTGTTCAAATTTATTCATACATTAACTTTCATGACTGTAATTATTATAATGACACAACACCACAGGAAGCACTGATACCTGTTTATTTGGCCCTGCCTGGAGACATCTAAAGAGTTCAAGTGAACTTGTGCTCTCAGTTTCTCTCTCTTCCAACTTGCTCTTGTCCTTGTTTTATCTTCCAACAATTTAGTTAAAATTGGTACTCAAGCACCTCAAACATGAATCCCTGATTAAAAAATTGTTACAAGGCTTACAAGGAATGAAATATTAAAGCCACATGCAAAAAGACTACTCTGTCTACACCAGTTTAAATTGATTAAAATCATTCTCAGGGACAAACCTTTAGAAGAAACCACTCCATTTTTTGGTGGTGAGGCACAATGATTATGTGTCTCTATCTTAATGACACTTAACCCATGGTTCTTGCTACATCCGTGCAAGATGATGAAGGTGCACTACTTACAGTAATTTCCATCTACAGAAGATTACTTATTTAGTGCAACATGTACAACTAGCAAAACATCATCAACACCCAGCTGCACCACTGCACTCCAGACTGAAATACAGAACTCGGTTATACGCTTAATCAGCTTTCAATACATCTGCTTCCTAGCACCTTACAACAGAAATGTGTATGTTTTAGTCTGAATGGCACAATATGCACCTTTCTATGTAGCATTCCCTTTCAACCACTTCCATAGTTAAGGGCCAACCAAGGCCAGGCAGACCAGATTCAATTCCTTCAGCCACCATCTAAAACCCAATGTCTTAGGAAAACACACCAACACGCACCCTCCCTCAAGCCCAAACAAAACACCCTATGCGACAAACACTGCACAGAGGATGGATTCCACAGAAGCAGGAAGCTGAAAGACAGGCAGCCACTGCATGGTGGAAATGGGGTGGCATCTAAAAATTAACTCATTCCAGCAACACAATAAAATGTGATAGCACAGAATGCTTAATCCTCAAAAGAGTATTTAATTAGAAACAAGCCGTGTACTAAAATCTCTTTTTTTACCTCAAGCAGATAATGTAATGTTTTTGAGCCTATATTGGACATTATCACTGGTACTGGCAGACAGCCAGGTGAAATTATATAATTACGAGCTTCTTACTTGACAAATTCAAACATGTAAGTATAGCAATGTCATTTATAACTGAAATCTCTTTCACCTTATGACTACAGAGGCACTAAAATGCGTCACTGTCAACACTGAAGTGTCAGTATTTAATAACATCTAGACCTGCCATAACATGCAGCTATTAAACACAGAAATCAAAATATCAGCTAAGCTTGTTGATCTTAAGCATGATAAATTTGTTTACTTACTATACTCTGTAAGGAAACAGAGTAGATTTTAATCAATTTTAATGCAGAGATAAAAAAATACTAATTCCCCACGTTACTTAATTAAATACACATTTTTCCCTACTGTGACACACTAAATCGTAAGGAAAGCAAATGAGTAAAAAAATTCTGAATGAGAATGAATATTTAAAAAACACACACACTCCCTAACCAAATCCATGTGATCCACAAGCCCACTCTCCATATGCAGAGAAACACAGAACTGAGATATAACAATGACCAGTTCAGTCTGTCCTACTGATAAAGACAAGTCTTCAGGTGTAGCATAAGATTAGAGGTAAATAGAGTATTTAGGACTCCAGGTTGTCTTTCTCAAGTCACCTGGCTGAAGAGCCTTAAAGCTACGCCCAGAAGCCACAGGAACAACTGTATGCAAAATGTGATATAAATGTACATATAAAGATTTATTTTAGAACCTAATTCATAGGCTAGAAAATACAAATGGTAAATATCCTATGACATAAACATGAAGAATGTGGGAAAGTTATTAGTCTCTAGAGAAATGATGTTTTAACAAAATCAGTGTTTCTTTTTTTTTTCTTATTTTCTGTCTAAACTATAAATACAATACACATAGCGAACAGCCCCTTCACCTTACATACAGTACAGAGATCTAGGAAGGAAGGGGGAAAAAAAGAAAGAAAACAAAAGAGAAAAAAAAAAAAGAAAAAAGGAAAATAAGAGAAGTAGAAAAAGAAAGATTTGAATAAATTACTACTACTATTGAGTATATTAGATGCATTTCTTTATTACCATTCTCCCCATCAGACTTCTTTTCATGGTCAGTGTCAGTGAGGGACAACGCTGAGTTTGCCCGGCTTGACAAACAGGAGCTGTGTTCTGATTTGATCCCCCTCATCCACATCCTCAGGGCGTGGTCCGGGGATGCACCACCTTCTGTTTCGGTGTCCACATCTGAGCCCACCTCCAGTGGGTAACTGTGCTCAGCTACACCATGTAAATCAGTTTGATAGCCAGAGCACAGGATATGGGGAGTCTCGCAGAATTCCATGTCTGGAAAAAACAAAAGTTCAGAAAAAAAAGTAGCAGTGAAAAGCAATGTAACTTTGATCTGCTTTTGAAGAATCTATTTTGAGAATTAACACTGTTCATACTATTAGAAGACTTTTTTTGGTCAGTGACTCACTCTGCTATCTAATCTACTCTAATACAACTAGAAGAATATATAGTAAAATATATAGTGCTGCACTGTAATTGTGGCTTTTTGTCTGACAGAAACATGTATTATAGCTCAAACATGTGTACACACCCACACACTGATAGTTGCACATCAATTTACAACTGAAGTGAGCATCTGCAGACACAGACGCTTTCTCACGTTTTGCCAGGAAGGCAACAGCTCTAAATTAATCTCAGTAGGTTTTTACCATAGGGAAAGTGTAGCAAATTTGCCAATAGGGAACTTACAAAAAAACCAGTTAAAGTATTTGGTTTATCACAGAAGACAAAGAAAGGGTACTTACCACTGGCTTGCTCTTTGAGAGTGCTGTCCTTGCATATTCACACCAGTGGGTTTGGGTTCTCCAGTGCTGGTGGCCTACAGGAACTTCCTAGAAGAGCAGTGACTACTAGGACTGTACAAGGGCCATCTCATGATATCAAGCCATCTGAGATTTGAGAGTTGTACAGTGCTACAAGTTATTCTTACTAAACACTGCAGCTGTCGGGCAGCAGAAATCCAAGGACAAACAGAAGGTGGACATAGAAGAAGGACCCATAATGTGAATATGCAGAGGAAACATTCTCGAAGAACTACAGGTAAGTAACACACATCAGCAAATTGCAACTTCCCTTTGAGGTAGCCTCTGCATATTCTCACTTGTGAGAATCCAATTACAAATGCAACTCACAGGGACTATGACAGGGAGTTCTAATTAAATAAGGATTACAGAACTGCACTCCCTAATTGAACATCAGACCTGGGATGCCATCTTGAGAGACTAAATACAATATCAAATATGCATACAGTATTCTTTCAATTTCTAGAAAAGAAACATTAGAGACAAGAGTTACTGATTGAGACTAAGGACAAATACTCTTTTCCACTGTCATCCTAACTAAAGCTTTAATTTGTCGAACTAATCCACTCACCAGCTAGTGAGAGGAATGATTCTGATTTTAAGCACTCTCTCTGAAGTAACAAAAAGCCTTACTATTTTCTTGAAGGTATCAACCAAAACCTACAAACCAAATGCTAAGATATAAATTGAACCACCTGAGGAAATTGTAAGTCATCTGTCTCTATATATTTTTCTTTTGCCATCCAAAAATTCCTGAAGGTCTTGGTTGTAGTCTTGGCTTTGAGCCCAGGGAATGGCAACCTCATTTGTGGAGGGCAAGGGAAGAAGGTGGGCAGCAAACAGAAAAGCATGGCCATGGCCTCACTTTCCTATGCAGGAGTCATGGCAGGTCACCCTGTCTGCCTGGTGCTGCCACTGCATTGCCCACCCCAGCAGCACCAGCCATCACTGCTCCCGCTCCTTTTGGAGCAGCAAGACAGATGCTGGGATGATCCCAAGTGCTCCATCACCACTCTGATCTTTTCCTCTTGCTCTTAAAAGGAGGACGTGGTCTCAGCCCCACCCTTGAGAAGCTGAGATGTGCCACCTTCATGAGCCCTGTCCTCCAAGTCTCTCAAATGCACTGAGGCTGACTCCGAGGTTTGATGGAGATGGCTAAGAGAAAACAGCCACAATATTTGGAAGCAGTTGTGTAGGGAATATTTGGCATTTGAACTTTGTCTACCTTACAACAGGTGTGACTTCAAGAAACATCATCTGATCCTTCTTCCCCTTTAAAAGAAATCTTTGCTTATTTTTACCATCTGAGGAACTTCCCCATAATTAAAAATCTTCTCATAACTTCAAGAATCACATCAGCTGATGCCAGGTCCTCAGGGGGCAAGGGTGCAGGCATTTCTTGACATGGCTGTCCTTCCAGGCAGATGTCTGCCACTAGCAGCCTGGGGCCCACGTTCTCCCTGTTTGCATTTGCATATGCCAAGGGGAAAATTCATCCCAGTAAATCCCACAAAATGCTAATTAGATTACACATGTTTAAGAAGGACAGAATTTACCCTTCAGTCTATATGTTAATTCCTTCTTTTTTTTTTTTTTTTTGGAGTGAAAGTGACTTTTTATACGATAACTCATGTTCAACTCAAGTTTAACACAACCTATTGCCTTAATAGTCTATTTCTTAAGTATACAAGCCTTTGCAGTATTTTAACTCCCACGGGATTCATTTTCTGAAAAGCTTTTACAATAGCAGAAGTGGCTGCTTTTAGTCTGCATACCTAACCTTTTTAACTAAAATACTACTTATTTCCACAAGGAGATAAAGTTCAAGTAGATTTATAACAGACTCAGTATTACCACAAAGACATAGTCACAAGAGAAAAAAAGAGAACATTAATACAAAATTCAAGTTTTTGCATGAACAGCGGACAGAGGAAAAAAAAGTGGCAGTTACGAAGACAATGAAAGGATTTTCACCTCTGGACCCTGATGGAGCCTGTTGTAACACAACCGTTAAAAAAACAAATACTTTATCTCACATTGACACTAATTTATTTTTCTGAAAAGTAATGTATGAAGAAATATAAAATATCTAAAGATCAAGAAAAGGAAAGAAAGCTCTGTTAAAAAAAATAAATCAGCACTTCAGTTAACAGACCCTTTTCTTTCTAATTCTAAATACAATTTTGTATTAAAAAAAAAAAAAAAAAATCTTCAGTGATAAGCAGTTAAAGAGAAGTTTGACCTGACTGGGCAGTGGTGCCTCTGCCATTTAAGGCTGATGTGAGAATTGGGCACTTGACCAGGCAGTTCTAACACAGCTCCAGCTTTGCTCACAGACAAAGCTACTGAAAACTCCAGACAACTCGCCAAGGATTTATTTACTATGGCATCAATTTAGCCACCAGTAAAGTTAAAAACCTACAGTGAGGATTTTCACGCAGACATAAAACACTTATCCCAGTGCATCTTCAGGACTATTTCCTTGTCCTTAGTATGGTCAGGAATAACTGTGTGCCTGCTACTCTTTCTGCAACTCTTTTAGTTTGTCTGGCTCAGGTAAAAAAACCCAAAATTACCCAAGTGAAAGCCCATGGAGGCTCCTCTCTCCAACCAAGTAATTCTTGGACTTGCAGGACTGGTAGAATCTCCCCACTGTTGCCATTTGCAAAGAATTCTGCTAATTTCTACCAACTAAACAGGAGTGTATATAGATATTTATTTCAATAAATAAATACAGAAAAGACTATCCAAACAAAGAAGATAAAAGAAACATAAAACTAGTGTATAAATAGAGATGAGCATGAAGAACCTTCCTTTCCAGTCTTCCTATTCCCTTATGGAAAAATATTATTTTGTATTAATAACAGGGTGACAAATAATATTCATTTAAATTACTTAATTGACCTATATGGTCAACTAGAGAAAGAGCTTACAGAAAAATATAATTTATATAAACTGGAATAGTTCAACATCTTGCTGTTAGGTGCCTTTTATGAATCCCATCATATAATTAAGCAATTGCAACTTATTGATTCTAAAAGTCTTTAAACATCACTGATTCACAAATTAATTTTATTCTTGATTCTTGGTATGAGGTGGTTCTTACTCTGAGGATGCTCCCTGCCCAAACACACACATGAAATCAATTCTCTGGACTTAAAAATACAAACTGCTCTTTCTGCAAATATAAAATTATAAAAGAGCCCAAGTAGCTCAAAGGCAAGGAGAAAACATCAGTCTTGGAATTTTAAATCCATGATGCTTATTTTGGCCTAGTCTCCTCTTTCAGACCAGAGGGTTTCTGAAAACACCGGAAATATCAGAGTCTGGGGAAGAGAACAACGTGAAGGAACTCCAGAAAGGCAAGTAACGCACGTTAATCTAAAAAGTGCCATGTTTATGCTTCTGTCTGAGGGCTGTAATGGGAATGCAAGGGAGAAAATATCCCCAACATGCACTTGTGTCTATGAGTTAGGATTTTAGTGTTACACCACAACTTGGTGTATATTTTTTCACACTGAACTTACTCCAGTGCTTTAATCTGCAGGTATATTGTATGTGCTGCCAAACAAGCAGAAAGGCAGACCAGCTACTTGTGGTATAAGAGACTCAGAGACACAGGGAGGGAGGGAAGGAGAGAGGAAGAAATGTAAATCAAATGGGGAAAGCGAAGTTCGCCTTCATTTTTGGAAGCAGTACATATGCATTCTCCTAAATGAGAAATTTTGAGGGCTATTGAGCACTCTGCTAAATTTCATGTGTTCAACAGCCCTTAAAATTTCTCATTTCTCACCTGAGGACTGTGGTTTACTGGCTGGTTGCTGGACTTGAGAATTAAATGTGCAGAGATCTTAAGCTGCTTTGTAAAGGCGTTGGTGAAATTCAACCTGCTACATACATTTTTGAATGCTTTGTGTATAGGCTTTTAATTTAGTCAAAGATCTTGTTTCCATGTTGAGAACATACCATATCTTTCCTAGGACAATATAATTCAAAGACATTAAGCTCCAGTAACCATCTGTACAAAAATCATTGAGGAAGAAGCCAAAAATAAATTAATTTTCAAAAGCGCATTATACTGACTATTAATTTGTTTTAGAAATCTCATGTTTGCCATCAATTACATTATTGCCACAGCCCAAAACTGATTCTCAGCTGCATATATTTTAATAAATAAAAATTGATATACATCTTACACATAAATAACAACCACATAAAATATACCATTTGAATTTTTATACTTACATAGCAAATGCATTTTATTGTACATTTTATTTTACAGTATTTCAACTTTTCCTTGCATTCCCTTGTTTATGTAGCTTACTTTCTTACATTAACCTCCAGGGTTACCAGCAGGGATGATAGTTAAAAATATCAGTAATAACAATTAAAGGAGGAATAAAAGAGGAATCAGAGTCTGCTACAACACTAAGGAGTGAAATTTGCAGGTTAGGCAGCTAAGGGATTAGGAAAGGAGGCTGCACTTTCAGGAAACTCTTTGGCTTGTGAAATTTCTAAGGAAGAAAAAGTCTTTATTCTTCAGGTCCTTCCCTAGAGGTACCAGTGTGGTTCCAACCCATGCCTCATGGCAAATATCTTTCTACTCTCTTCTTCAGACTAATGCTTCAAGCTTAAAGAAAGAGCACAGAAATAGACTGAACCTATTTTTAAATATTCTCCTGGAGTTCTCAGATATTAATTTTTATTTTTACTACTACTGAAATCAACATAAATAAGGAATTTTTGCACAGAAATCATCCTGATCCTATGGGAAAATAGATGAACTTTCTCAGTCCCCAGAAGCAGAATATTCTTTTGGAGATCAATTTAAATTTTAAATGTTAGAGATTTTGTTTTGGAGGCATTTCTCAACTAACAAGATGCCAGAGAAGGCATCTTTGGAGCTACAGTGTGGATGCAGCAGCTCTCCTTTTAATTTAGGAAGAAACACTCTCCATACAAGATTGATTAGAAATTTAATCCTTGAACTTCAAATACATCTGAATTATTGCTGGCTATGGCCCTTCCTACTCCAGAGTGTGGCTTTGTGAGGTAAAATACTTCCATTCACAGGATTCTGCTAAAGAGAAATTTCTACTGCAGGTACTCATAAATCTCTCTCCTTTAATTAATTTCAGAGTTATAAAACCATAGCAAATGCCAGGAATTAGCATTTAACCTAAATTTCAGATAAAGGAAACCAACTTAATCTCAAATAATGACCACACTAACTCTACCCTATTAAAGACAAAAAGGTAAAAAATATAATTATCACAGATGAGAAAAAACCTAAATAATCATTTGTGGGGATAAATTAAATTCTTCTAATATTACAGTTGAAATAGAGTTTGGAAAAGCTTATCTTACAATAGATTCATTTATAATTTCATTCTTCATATGCAAAAATCTATTAGGAAGTTAAGAATTTTCAAGAAAAAAACATTTTCTGTTTCCAAAAACTCTATCATAAGAGAAAAGCATTCCAATTTTCTTTCAAGTATTTTAAAGATTCCTTGGCTCTAAAATAATTTTTCTATTACAAGTTTTGGCATTTGCGTATGTGTTTGAGGGAAGCAATAGATAATGAATCCTTTCTTCTTGTGATTACATTTTCAAAATTAAAGCTAGCCGTAACTAAGAATTTCATGAAGGGCACTAGAACTATGAACCAAACTATCTTGAGCAGATTAACTAGCTTTTCTCTTTGAAGGAGTAGTTTCATATGAACAGTTTTCCTAAAGATTAACCAGGGGGTGTGAAACAGTGGGGTACTGTACTGCTGCCTCTCGTCCAGTGCATCCACAGTTCTCAACAGGCAAAGTTAATGTTGTGATTCTATCTTGCTTCCAACTCTGTATGGCACTTCAGAAAAGAAAGGTTAACAAAATCATTAGAGTGCAAACAGAGTACCAACATTCTTCAAAGTGAAATTACCCTCAGAATGTTGCTCTATCCCTACAAACTTGAATTTAGCTCTGCCACACTCTTCTGGTAGTAATTTCTGAATGCAGTTCAATTTAAACCAAAATCCCTGTCATTCAAACCCCAGTCTTAGATGTCTGTGACGTCTAAGCATGAGAGCTAACACTTTCTAACAAAACTTGAGACAAAAACATGAAAATAATTTCTATCAACAGTTTTGATTCTGGTTTATTAAATATGTTTAAAATACACCATTTGTTTCTCAAAATATTGAAATTTCTTCTCTTTAAAAATTCTAGTTGAATCAGTAACTTTACATACGTGAGCACCTATGTCTCTTTTAAATAAAAGATGTGCAAAGCAGGTATCTTTAAAAACTTCACTGACTTAGTTTTAGGAGGCTACACATGCAAAAATTCCGAAGTATAAAATCCAATTTAATTTTCAGCACTGTAAATCCAAGAGTTAATTCTAAGCAGCCAGTGGGCCAGGGTAGCACTTAGGCTTTAGGTCACTGTGACCGTCTCAGAGTAAGCACCTGGCAAGTGTATAACTCTGTGATGGTGGAAAGACTTTTAGAGAGCTGCTATCAACACAGATTTACCAGAAATCTTCTCCTTTACTGACGGGATATCCAGCAGACCTGAGGCACTCAGATCACAGACAATGCTCAAAAAGAATCATCAGAGTAACTCAGCTCCTCACCTTAACTTTCACCAGAAACTACAAAGCTCTAATATAATTTTAAAGTAGCTTAAGAGAGTATCAAGGGTACTACTAGTCATCTTCCTTTGAAGTGACATGAATGGAAGGCAGACAGCAAACGGAGACAGGTTGGAGCAGAGGAAGGTGGTTTTGATCCCCCTGTGCCAGTTTCAGTGAATGATCAATGAACGAGTTATTTCAGCACAAGTGAGAGAAAGGCTTCAGCAACACTGCACTGACCAAGTCCCCTTTCTGCACATTCCACCTAACTGTTAAAAATGCTGAAGATTAGGAAGAAGTATTTGCAAGGGAGCAGGTATCACAGAGAGGCCTAAGCACCTGGAAGCAAAGTCCCTTAAAGGAAGGGGTGATGCACAGGCAGCCACCAGAAACACCTTGTGTATGTAGCGAGAACAGAAAAGAACTTGTGCACAAGAGCACAAGAAGCAGTAGCTGCTGTCACTGTGCTGCCATCCCAGAAGCAAGGAACACAGGAAAAACACCCTGCCCTGGGGCACAAGGAGATGTGCCCAGCAGGAGGCTCTTGCCCCCCATGTCCAATTCAAGCTTGACAAATCCCAGTCTGCAAGCTTCCAGAGTTGCCAGGTCTGCTGGCACAGCAAGCAGACACAGTCTGCCAGCCAACCTCTTCAGGTCTTGGGGATAATGCCACAAATGCTGTCCATGCTGAAAGTACATCTGATACCCCTCCCAAGCATCCAGCTAAAGAGACTCTGTCTAATGAAGCCAAAATTTGGTATTTTTATCCATTGAATTCTTGATGGGATGTCTAACACCTGCAGAATACGGCACCTAATTTTATATATTTTTTTCTCTTTAAATAACTGAAATTAGAACCAGTTTTGGCAGTCAATAGCAAATCCCCAGCTCAAGGAAGGGCCAAATCAGGTCAGGGTGCCCAGGGCTCTTAATGAAGAGAATCAGAATCCTACAGAGCAATGACTGCTGGCCAGACTGCCAGACTATGAAGCATTTTAAAACTATCTCCTAGGTGAGGTTTTCAAGAGACACTGGGTTATGTCCCAACAATAAAACTGGAAACCCAGCTTTGTTCTGTGATTTGGAAAATCCAATCCATGAATTGATTTTTCACTGTTAAAATATTCCATTTTCACCATAAATTTACTAACAGCTTTTTAGTGCATAATCACCTTTTCCACTGGAAAAAAACCTCAAGTCAGACTGCAAGATGCCCCCTAATAGGACTTGGGGCAGCTAAACAGTTTGACTTATTTTTGATTAGGGGTGCTGGTATGTGCACTTCATTTTCCTCTTTATTTCAAGATCATGCAAATAATTTACATGAGGGGCATGAACTTAATAAATTAACACCTACTATGAAAGCAGTGTATTTTTAAATTTAGATTGAACCGCTAAACAACATTTAGACCAACGAATTCATCCTTCAGATTGATCTTGGAAGAAGAAGGAAAAAGCATGAGCATGTGCACAAGCTCTTCAGTGCTTCCACTCACATCCAATCACATCCTGCTGTCAATCTGACATCAGTGAGAACACATGGAAGACAACCTGGCACGTCCGTTCCATTTGATCAGCCGACTGGGACACAGCTTGTCAGTCAAACAGCCCCTCTTCCCCCAGAATCTCTTGAGGGGTTTGTCATCAAATGTCCCATCTGATCAAGAGATGGGAGATTTAACTGCCTTTACATAATTCTGACCACTTCTGCTCCCTCCCTTCCTCAAGTGCTCAGTTTACCAAAGAAATTTCAATAACAGCAGTTCAAACTTAAAGGTCAGCTCTGCTGCAGTTTAATATTAAAACAACTGAATGGAAATCATTAGGTCTGCACATCGTATTTTTACACATACAATCACAGTAACTTTTTTCAACTGTTTAACTAACTTTCTTACAAGACCTTTATTAGACTTTCCGATATTTCCAGACATTAGTTCTTCTACTTTGTATTTGTCAAGGTAATTACAGAAGTTATAAAGACTACTACATTCTGTATCAGCAACTCCAAAATATAAAAATGTTGGGGTTTATACCACCAAAATCCATCAAAGAAACTCAGCAGAAAGTGGTGGCACCATTCGTATATCCCCAGAAAATAATTTTGTGGTAATCTTACATCACTATCACACAACATCGTTATAAATTAAGTTAAATAAATACTTCTTAAAACATATACTATCCTAAAACACACATCATGATCACCAAGGAAAGATGAAAATCTGAGATACTTTTGTCAGCAAAATAAAGTTTCTAAGCATACAATATGGTGCTGGTGTCTGCAGGATTTTCTATCTTGAGATTTGATATAGAGCTCCCAAAGAGGGAAGTGCCATCATCATTCCTGTGCTGCACCAAAACTAAGTATGAGGAGAATTCCAAAGCTGATGAAATCAAAAGACCTCTGTACATTGTCATGAAGTTTAAACAAGTCTGAGATCCCATCATCTGGCATCAAAACTTATCCAAACTTCGGGAACACCGTCAGGACACAATGAAATGACTCCATTATCTTTAGAAGCACTTCGCAACAATTTTTACAGCTCTAGAACTCTTTAATATCCTTGCCCTTTCTTAAAGAGAGCTGTAATTGTTTTAAAATACTAAATCACTTCTTTAGACACATGACACTCATTTTAGCAGCTACCTCCAGCCTGAGACTTAACCACATAGTGTTTTAATCTTTCACAAAGACACAGCCATATAATTGATACCTGGGAAATGGCAAGTCACTGACAGGTACTGAAATGTGATTTCTCACTGTTGACAATTAGCAGGCAGACACCTGCTCTTTCTAATGCAAATCACAGGTAGTGTTGACTATCCACAAGTAAAACGAAATCCCCTCCATCATCAAATAAATATGTATTGCTAATGTGTAGAAAGATGGTTGGGAGGCTGACTACCTAACATGAGGGAGCTCAAAGTTGTTACCAACTTCATTAGATAAATCCTGAAAAAGGAAATCAGAAAATGAAATCATTTGTTTGAATCTTAACAAATTGAAAGACACAAGAGGGATAACCTACAGTATTACACTGCCCATAAAAACTGCTTCTGAAGTTTTCCAGCATCTGCCTTTCAGACATTTAATTTGTGGAACAGAAGCTGCACACTGGTGACTTTCTTCATAGCTAACACACCCTGGGTTTGATAGCCGTGGGCAACTGAGAGCCCGTGAGCTCTCCCTGATTCTTGGTTCTGCAAAGGTGCTCAATCAACGAGGCTCAGGAAGAGTCAAAGTTAAGAGCCTGCACAGCAGCTGAGACTAACCCAAAGAAAATAAATCAAACCCAAATGGCACTAACATATTAACCTACAGTGCCTCTGTAAACTCTGCCATGCCCTGAAGGAAAGCTTGCCATAGGCTGATAAGCAGAGCTCACACTCTGTATTGCCAGAAATACTTTCTGCCTCGTTATTAAAAAATTCACACAGTTGGAGGTGAACTAATTGAAGCAGTGGAGACAGTAACACAGAAGGCACTTAAAATGTAATTAAGCCGTGATGGGAAAAGGGACACATAAGGGAGAAAGCATTGAAAACAGAGATTCCAGAGAAAATACCAGATTCAAGCAAAAATGAGAGCAACTGTGTATTAAACCATGTTCAACAACATTTATATGTACTACTAAAAGAATCTGTGTAGAATTCAGACACTAAGGCCACAGATAACCAGGAAAAACCACTATACATTTGGTTTAGATAACCTTCATGTACTTTAATGTACACCAAGGGGAGAGGTGTTTTGAGAGGAAGAGGGCCCTACCCTCACCTGAGCACTTCTCAGTCATGCTGGAGATCTAAGAACAGGAATGCTATAGGAGCATTCAGTGTCTCAATTCCTTTGGTTTTACTCTGTAAAAACACTTAACTCTACCGTTGGCTGTTCTGGAAGGACTGCAGCAGCAACTGTTTCATCTACTGAAAAGCCCAGCTCACACTACATTAATGCAATCACTGTATCAAGGAGGGGGAAGAAAACCCAAAACTAAAAGACTTAGAACATGGAACTATAAACTTCACAATCTTAACATATATAGGATATTCTCTTTGTAATAAACACTGCATTCTAGAGATATTTAGTGACAGCCTACAGAATTGTCTGTTTTTCCCTCAGTTTAGGTATTTTACAGAAAAAAAAAGGTATCAGAAAAAACCCCAAGCAAATATCCAGTTATGCAAGGATTTCTTTTCAGATTAAAAAAAATAGGAACTTTTGTAAAAAAGTTTCTTCTAGAAGACAGTTCTATGTGTTAACCAGACCTTGAAACCATTTTCCATTGTTTTTTTCCTATTAAATTTGTTTCATGCAAGTATGCTGAGTGCAGTCTTCACAAAAACCAGTTTCCCATAGAATATACAGGTCACATGTGGATTTCACCTTTTTTCACATTTTCTCCATTTAGTATTGCCTCATTCCCCTACCAGCTGCTTCACCATTTCCTGAGCTGCACCATCTCGTGCTGTGTCCAATATTAGACACAGCAGTGACAGAGCAAATGGGAAATAAACAGCACAGCTGATCAGGACAACTGGCAAAGGATGCAAGCAGCACATCCAGAAGTGATTATGAGTGAATAACCCCCAAAACATTTGGTTGTAGGAGCTTAAACCACTGATCTTTAAAAACACAGCAAGATCCTCGCTGACTTGACTCTAATCAGACAGAGCTCTGAGAAACCAGTCTGAGTCTTGCTCCAGAGAGCACATGAACCGAGCACTGAAGTAGGAGCAGAGAATTTTCAGTGCTGGAACTCCCAGTGGAGGGAGAAGGAGGGAAGGATGGGCTTGAACTCAGGGGGTCTGAACCCTGAGTTCATTATTATGAGGATAATTCAAACCCAAGCAGGATGAACAGTGACCTGCTGTGTAGCAACGGAGAAGGTGAACATAGGACAAAGAACTAACAGGCTAATAAAAAGTATTTATTTGAACTATCTTGTCAACAACATACTCATTCAGAAGAGTATGGACACCCCTCACTGCTGTCCCCTTCCCACATCTCCCTGCTTTTCTTCAGTTCAAAATGAGGAATCAGTGGGCAGATGCTGGGACAGACAGCTAAACACTGAGTGAGAAGGAGCCTGTTGATGCTCTGCTACTGAAAAACTGAAGAGACACTGGCCAGAAAATGTAACAAGTCAGTATTTTCCTCTTTAATACAGTTGTCTTCTTGCTTAGACTAACTTGCTGAAATTGTAATGGACAGATTTGTTGAGCATGTTTTGAGGCTAATTTAAAAAAATAATGATACAAACATTGTAAAATTGTGCTGAACGTTGTCAAAGACATCAAGTTTGTAAACGCCTCATTTACAAAGAATCTGCACAAAGAATGCTAACCAGTTCAGACACTGATCTCTTACCATTATAATTGTAGTTATTTAGCACTTTTATTCATTTTAATAATAACAATAACAATAATACTTAGAGAATAAAAAGAAAACAGTATTTAGTTTTTATCCTTTAGTAGGACTTATTAGCCATTAAAATATATTTTACACATATAATTCTTCCAAAAATATCATAAAACTAAACTGAAATATAGGTACTTGCTAGCAACATTATTCCACTCAATTGACAGTTGAGATAAAGCCATTACTACATCCAATTTAAGGACTGAGACTTTTTAGTAACTACAATCTTGGAGAAATATAATGTCTGAACTCTCACTTGATCACATCAGGTATCTAAATTTGAGCACCAAGTTACAGCAAACAAGCTCCTTGTTTGTGGCCACTGTGCTGTTAGCTCAGGTGAGGGATTTAGGGCACATGGAAAGATGAGTGGCAGGTACCTCTTTATTTTCCTAAAGCATTGTATAAAGGAAGAGTTTTCTAACCATTATGATGGTCATTTGACCCAAATCTGATAGCATAGATGATGGAGCATTATTAAAGCATGAGGAATCATAAGCTCCATGCTGCCAAAACAGTGACAGCAACGATGGGTTGCGTGAGAAGTTTGGTTTGTGTGAGTGGAGCTGCTCAGGGATGACGATAATCACCTGTGAAATGAATATTCATCACATGGGTGAATTCAAGGCTGAATAATATTTCACTGGAGAGTTCAGATAACGTTAGGGAGAAGTTGGCCAAAGCTGACACAGCTCACTTTGCACCGAGGTCTAGTGCAGCTGTATGACACACAGATGGGTGCCAGGAATTCATGAACTGGAGATGCAGCCTGCAGCAGGCAGAGCTATCCCCTGTGATACTTTGTAAATACAAGCTGAAAATTAGCTAAATAGCTTTTTTATTCCTGAATTTATGCCCGCCCCTACTCCAAGAAATACATTACTGCTATTATTTCTGCAAGCAGTAAATAGCATTGAGGTACCCAGTGCCAGCCTGTCCTTTCCTCCACAACTTCAAAATCTCTGTCAGAGAACACCTCCCTTCTTTAGAGTAATACAGTTTTTCAGAGGCAACCATTTCTAAAGGCACAGTCTGTCTCTGCCAAGTTCTTTGTGAGTGGCACAAGCCTCCAGCCAGCTGAACACCTGCCCCAAAAGCACAACAGCCTCCACAGTGGGACTGAAGTAGGACAGTTTCACTTTATTTGTTAAATTAATTTTTAATTTTTTCCTTCTTTTTTTTTAATAGATATTATCAGACTTGAGGAAAACAAACCAACCAACCAGCCAACTCAAATCCCAAAAAACCCCAAAGAAAATGTGTGCCAGAAGTCCTCAAATGCTACCAATGAAATAGTAAAAGTGCGGGGAGGAGCTGAGAGATACTTTAAAAACATGTACCAGTGGAATCTTCAACAGTCTGATCCAGCAGCTTGGGCATAAAGATGGACAAATGATTCAGTAAGTAAGGCTTTTTCTTTTAATTGTCTGAAGCAGATTACTTTCCTAAGCATACACTAAAAATAAACTGTTAGCATCCATCCCTGAACACCGAAACTCTACAGATCAATAGCCAACAATTAACTGCAAACTTTTAAGTAATTGCTGCTACAGTATCAGCTGCAACTCACACCTATAGGCATAATTCTCACTGTTACCAGGAAGAATCATATCCCTAGAATCAACAGCTCAATTAATCCTTTGAGAACCTGTATGCAAACTAAACCAACTAAATAAATCCCACAAATATTTCCTTTCCAAAGCCACTAATTACACACTTCTGACAAAACACTACTCGAGGTTACGTATTGACACATGCTACAATACATAATTTGTAATGTACTCGTTTGTCGTTAAAGAAGAAATATTATTTTGTGATTTACAGTAGTATGACTAGTGAAAGCAAAGAACTATTTTCATACAGAACTAATATTAAAACCAGGCACATGGTCTTTCATATTTTAATCCATAAACAGACACACAAAATTAATTTTGTCCTGTATCTTCACAGCAAAATTCTACAGAAAAGAAAGTCTTAATCCAAAGACCACAGCAAAATACAAAACTGCATGTCAGACAGTTTCTCCTGTAACTAAAACCACAAACCTATAAAAATTAATGGATTAGTTTATTAAGGAATTAATAATTAGGAAATTAATTTTTAAAATAAATTTAAAAATCCCAAAATATCTGAGAAAATTCCTCAAGCTAAGTTTAAATGCTGAGGAAGCAACGCAAAACTTCACTGGAGTATCAGAACACCACCTTGGCATAAAGCACTCTTGAATAAAAATGTTGAAGTTACTATGTTGAGTTTTAGCTTTACCTGCAGAAATAGTGTAAAGCTGAAAGTTCTGCCTATGCTAACTGGGCAGGTGAAGGGCACACTGTGCCCTTCATCACAGACAGGAGTACAGGGTGTTCTGACAAATAGATATCTTGCAAATAGATACTCCAGTCAATTTATTACTCCTTTGTTTATTTTACTTTTTTCACTAGAACTCACTAAATATTACTGAATATAGAACTGGCTCAGAAAATTTGGATACACAGGAGTAGAAGTTAAATATATTTAAAGCAACCAAGATATTCTTGATGTGGTTGCAGTCACAATGGGAGGAGGAATGCTGTTCATGCAGGTGGAAACTGTGTTTCCATCTTTATTTTTACAATAGGTAACAGATACTATGGTCATCCAAGATATGCTCACATAAATAAAGATTTATCCAGTAAGAACAGGCAGTTATTTTCCTTTTTTCCTTTCTCAGTTGAAATGCAAGGATATTTTCATACCATGCCCTTGTCTTCAAGAATTCTGTATTTCCTTCCAGAGAGAGTAAAAGACAAATGAATTTCATAATCTGTCCCCAAGTACAAAATGAGGAAAGGAACATCAGCAAAAGGAAATTACTAACGCATTTTGCAAGCAGCAGAGGTGAATACCTCTGGGGGCAACTATTAGTCAACATTTCTAATACTTACCTATTATAACCATTAGTAATTGACTCAAATTACAAAGAACAACCCCAAATTTGTTCAAAGTTCACAAGCATGTGAACACACACACTTCTGATTTCTGCCTTTCCTTTAATGTTCTGCATCTCCATATATACAAAAAATCTCACAAGACCTTTTCTGGTTATTTTTCTGGACTGAACAGTGCAAGGTAGAAGATTGCACCTTAAAGTAATGCAGGTAGAACTTGTACTATGTCAGTACTACAAACATACCTAGTAATAACAGTAGTAGTAACAAATAATAGTAGCAACAAATATGAAAACTCTAACAGAAATAATGAAAGGAAAACATTAGTGAGAAATTTTAAAATAATTCCTCTCTCTACCTGAATAGAATAACAAATTTTGTTATTTAGTTTCTTTGCAAGGAAAGATCAACATGGTTCACACCACACTTCTGTGCTCATAAAGTGCCAACAGCAGGAGGTCCAGATTCCTCCCCCTTCCCAGGTATGCAGGAGGGGTGTTTTTGGCACTTCTGTCTCAGACTCATCTTACTCCCACAGGCCATGGGCAGCATAATCTGATGCTGATCTCTGGGACTAATAACAGTTTCCTCGGCAGCCCTCCAGTGTCTGCAAAGCAAAGGGAACAGTCCTGGCTCACAGGATTGGGCTTTCCTTGGCACTTCAAAAATCAAGCATGGAGCTAAGCACCTCACATCAATTAAGTCAGCAGCAACACTGAATCCAGCTTGTCAGACACTACTGCTTTCAGTTAGAGAGAAAGACAAGGATTTCTGTAATAGCCAGTTTCTGAGTACAGTATTATGACAGTCCAGCTGCTAATGTTCTTCCTTACAGATGCAACTTCTGTAATGCTCATCAATTCCAGGACATTAGTACTGAATAAAGCAAAGGGGTTTTACAGAACTTGTCATTTACATCTGATTAGTCACAGTGCTAATATTATAATTTGAATTTGCTGGCTTCTTAATACTCTCTTGGTGACTTTCACAGCAACTGTTTATATTTTGGTATGTGACTTTCCTAGGTCTTCAGACTGTTTTTCCTGGGGTTACAGCTGGAAGTGACTATATCAACATTACTCAGTATTCACATGTTTTGTTATATAACTGGTGCTTGGCGGGGTGGGGGCAGTGAAAGAATTGTTCTGCTGGTGTTAAACATTACCTTATCCCTTCCATGCTGTTTTAGCCATCTGAGCTAAAGATACTTCATCCAGTTGCAAAGCCTTCCTAAAGAGTGACAGTCAGCAGGAAACTGATTTTAAACAGCTTCCAATAAAACTGAAACTTTGAAAAGGGAACCTTAGATTTTAAATCACATTCACAATTTATTTCACATAAAAACCTAAGTTCAGAAGTATTTAAGCCTCACTCTCCAAAGAAAAAGTAATTCAAGCTCTGTATCAGTTAGGGTACACCCACCCTACTGCTTATCCAGATACGCAGCAATGTCATTGACTCACTGAGCTACTTCTTGACAGTTCTTTATTTTGAGAGGTACAAAACCTTCTGACAGATACATAAATGAGAAACCCTAGGAAAAAATGTTATTTTGTTTCAGCATCTGCTCTACAAATGAAGATAAGCAAACCAGATTTCTAGTTCCAGAAAATGACAGCTCTTCTTTGTTTCAGAGAGTGACATGAAAGACACAGCAAGAGAATGTACATTAAACCAGCCTGTAGGGCAGGGGCAGAGCCTTGCGCTGGTTCCCCTGCTCTGACACCCGCTTCCTCACTCTGCCTTGATACTTGTTCCTATCTTGGTTTAACTCTTGACATCTTCTTGGACACTCTTAAATGTTACTGGAAGAGGTTCTATTAATGTAGAAAGAACATTTAACAGATACAATCCCAAGTTTTGACAAACAGAATTCCAAAACGTTAACTCAAAAGTTTAGGCCTCTCCTACAGATATACCATTAATATTTGGCACAGGTTCCTGAAAAGGTTACTATGTCTCATAGAATCATAGAATGGTTTGTGCTGGAAGGGACCTTGAAGATCACACAGTTCCAATCCCCCTGCCATGGGCTGGGATGGCACTCACTACATCAGGTGGCTTAGGACTCCATCCAACCTGGCCTCAAACACTTCCATGGATGAGTCCTCCATGAATACCTTGGTTTCTCTTACATTGGCTGTGGTACTCTGCCCTTCTGATTTTTACTTGTATGATCTCTGACATTTGACACCATGGAAAACTGGTGATTCAGACAAGAGAATGGAAATCAGCATGGCTTGTATCTGTGCACTGACAAATGGATTGTTAAGCTTGCATAACATTTGGAGAATGCTTTTTTTATTCTTTAGAGGAGATTTGTTAGCAGGGGATTGGAAATGCACTGTGATCCTTCGCTAGTTCATCTCCTCTCTCCGTAGGTTTTTTTTCTCACTTTTCCCCTTCTCTTGGATATTCACTTTTTAAATCAGAAGAATTACTTATGAGAACAAAACTATTTTTGATCGTATGAGGCATTTTTTTCACTGAGATGATGGCAGCTGAGACAGGATTGGAAGCAGCATTACAGGAATGGTGACAGCAGGTTACAAGCTTTTGTAACACGTTTGTGATCTAGGAAGGGAGCACCCACTTCAGCCTCATGAGGAAAAAAGTGTCTGCACATTCAGTTTGCTCACGTATTTTGATTTGATGAAGTGAAGGAAGAGTATTCCTTGAGAGATTTCAAATGAAGGCACAAACATACAGTTTTCTCACTCCAGTTATTCCAGGGAGAGATATTTCCAATTACTTGGCAAATCAAGAAAGAATATCTGGAGGGGGTCTGAACCTAAGTGCTGCTTTTCCTTTCCTTAGAGTTTGCAGATACTCCCCACAGAGCAGAAGGCTGCAGTCCAGGAAGCCACAGGGAACTGCTCCTGGCACTGTTTTTCTCTGGGAGATGGTAACACCACCGTGATTAGAACACAGCCAGCCAAACAAAGCACAGCACACCAGGAATCCGTATTTGTGCTAAGGAACATAGGAGGAGACAATGCACTAAAGCTTCAGGAGCGTGGAGTCTTTTACTTTGCCTCGTATGTAAGTTTCTTTTTGGACAACATGAAGCTCATAAACACTCAGAGCAGATGGTGTAACACACAGCAGCAGGAGATGGAGCTTATTAGCTGTCGCTTCCTTCCGCTAGTCCACAGCCCAGAAATCTGAAGGACCTTTAAATCACCCTCTACTGAGCTGAGTCCCTTTCAGGAGACAGTACAAGGGATAAACTGTGTGCCCTTACACAGGCATCACTTCATTATGCTTCAAGTCTCTGCTCTAAAGCACACAGGTACAGAACATGCTTAAGTTCTCAGAAGATATTCTAAAATTAGTAAAACAAATGCCATCTGGAATTTGTAAAAAAAAAGAGAAAGAAGATCCTAATAATACAAAATATTGCAACTGTTTTTATATTAAACCTATCTAGTAATAGCATGTTACCAAAAGTCTTCTATTTTTTTTTCTAATTTTCTTCCTTAAATCATAGAATTTCAAGTGAAGTGCTTGTAAAAATAATTGGTTTCATTTGTAATCAGGCCTGTTCCTAACTTCCTCTTATAGTACACAGGAATGCTTCATTCCACTGTCCTACAATTACCTTCCACAATAGCTTAAGGCACAGCTCTGAACAAATGACACAGCTTAAAGGTTAAAAAAAAAATCCCTTCCTTCATGAACCAACAAATCTCATCATAAAGAAAACACAGGGAACAAGAGAAGTTACTACTCAGCTGAAGAGTTCCAAACTACCATATTTCTAAAAGGCTGCATAGCAGTAGTTCACTTAAGAGCTTATTCTTTTCTCTTTTGACATTCTTATTCCTGTCCTTCTCAAAATTAATGATCTCCCTTCCAGCTACAAACATAAAAAATGCATTTTACCATGTGCTGTTAACATGTCAATAAATAGCCATTGCAATATATTTTATTTTGATAGTCCTTATCACATGAGTACTAAATGGCTCCCAAATATGTAACTGGCAGGTAGAATGACAGTGAACTGTCATACCCTGTTCCACTGGCCACCAGCTGAGCACTGATAGTACTGCAGCTCTACCTTCTTAGTAACAAGACAGTTGGGGTGCCCCCCAATAAAATTTTCCCCTTCACTGACTGATTTTTGTGGAAGTTTATGAGCATAGACTCCTAAATTCACCATTCTCCTAAATTTAGAGATAAATGCTCCAAATCTCTATTAAAACAATGAAAAATCACTCTGCTGGCATTGGTTTCCTTGGGGAGAGCTCACAAGACCACAAACTTGTGGTTTGTTAGATTATTATTCAAGTGTTATACATAACAGATTAAGGGGAGAATCTAATAAAGGCTTTTTTACCTTTACACATCATTTAAAAATAAGGTAATTGTAACTAAAAGCACATACTACATACAGCCCAAATTCAACTCTCCATGGCCCTGGTACTGATACAAAGCAAATCTGCTATCCTGAATGGATTTACATAATTCTGGAATCACAGTAGAATATGGTTATTATGTAAAAAGCTTTTGCTACTTCACAGATGACAAAACACCACCATGACATTTTCCTGACAGGACAATTTCCTACCAGTGCTTGTCAGCATGCCTTTTATTTATGTCTAGAATGATCAGTAAAACTGGTTTTGACTGGTCATATGACGTTAAGAGTTACACGTGTTTAACTCTTCCTTCCTAGTAAGCTGAAAATTGCTGAACTTTAATGCATAGCAAAACAGACATCCTGCTCCTGCACCTCACAAGTAGTTTTCCCCTTCTAGGGAATGAAAGTGCTTTTCAGCAACTGAAACATTTCCATTGCCTCTGTATCCTCACTATTGCTAGGATGTATCAGAGGGCAGAAACGGGAAGCGGATGGCAACAGCAGAAAGCTAAAAAAGGAGACAGAAGTGGCCTTAGGCTGCAGAGCTTTCTCCCACTGTGACCCAGACCTCTCTGCGAAGTCAAGGGAGTTCATTTCAGGAAGACTTCGAACATTTAGCTGGATCTGTTTACCTGTTGCTCCTGAGGATAATTTTATATGTGCTTTCTAGAAAACATTAATTGTGTCACAATTGGAGCTTTTGTCCACAAAAAGGTCTTCCTTACTTCTTAATGGGCTAAAAGCAGAATAGGTCAATTCTTTGTCTCTGTCATCTCCTACAATACTAGCAGTGCTGATTTTCTCACATGGATTTACCAGAAATTATCTGCTGTTGGATGCTCCTATGAGGAATAACTCCATTTTGCCTTGCACATAATGCAGTTCAATATATTTATCTTGCCAGGAAATGAACGTTTGTCTAATCAGAAATTTACTGCCATATGCTCATATTGTTAACAATCAATAAACTTCATCATGCCAATGACTCGATCACAGATGATTATCCTATCAGGAATTCATTCCTCTAAACTAGTGTTTTCTTACAAATCTATAATTAACCTAAAAGCCAGAAAGCTTTTCTGTACTGCCAGTATTTGTAGACTACAGCTCCTTTCATATTTGCTTTGGTAGAAACAGAGAAAACTGTGGGAGAAAACAGTTCTAATTATGTAAACATGTCACAAATAAGCTTGAGATGCAATCCATGTATGGTGCATCTATAAGAACTTTTTTTCCTCACAGCTAGGTCCATCAGTGATTTTCCTAGCAAGAGCAACATTTCTGACAAGTTCTGCCAATTATACAGTCCATCTCTTTCAAGGACAAAACAGTATGTTTACCAATTCTTCCAGGAATTAATTTACTCTGTTTGCCAATACCGCCAAACTATACGATATTAGGTCTGCCAGGAATTTACTTTGTAAGATGATCTTGTCAGGATGAGATATTGCAGATTTACATATCTTCAGACAAGCAGGAATCTGAACCTTCCAGTGACTAAGACAATGCATTTTTAGATATACACATTATGTGTTTAGCACTGACTCCTCAGGAGTAAATGATGCTTTGTCAGGAGATTTCTGTACCTGGTCACATTAGGTTGTTAGGCCAGTAAAATTTAGTTGAGCTTGAAACAGTCTGTGGTGTTGTTTGTTAAATCTCGAATTGTCAAATAACTGCAAGTTTTTGATGCAAGTAACACCAGACACGGAATTCAACTGCCCCTGGACTCTAAATAATGCGCACCAGGACTAAACCTGAAGAACAGCATGTAAAAAAATCGCTTTATCAATAGACCAATTCTGTACTTATTTGGTTTTTTTTCCTTTGATTTTTTTTTCCTATAGGACTTGCAAAACCAACCAATTAATAACTTTGAAGTGTAACATTTGAGATACAATTTCAGGAATCTTAAGGAGTAAGAAATACTGACACAATTAAGTATTCTATATTTGGATGCTGTTTTCAATGTTTGTTATTTATAAGACCACGTGGTCATTCAAATTTTGACAAAAAAATGTTTTGCAAAACACTAACAGCGCTATTCAATTCTGCAGGATGAACTCTTGAAATGCTTCCTTTAAGTTCATGTCATGCCAAGTTCTGGTTTAATACAGATTGTCCATATGTGTAAACATATAATACCCATGCATTATGATTTTACATCATCTCAGATTTCTGTTGGAACTTTTCATAGAAATAATTCCTTAGTATTGACACTAATAATGAAATAGACAAACTGTTCATAACAAAAATCTTCACAGAAATGGCTGAGATATATCAGTATTTTGTGCAATAAATCACATTTTACTCTGAAGCTATTTACTAAATTCAGATGACTGCCCAGTCTAATTTATATAACCTACCTTGCTTAAGCAGCCAATACAAATTCTTTCAATTTCCATAAACATCTGAACTGCTGATTCTTCTCACAAAACTAACTAGATCAGTACTCACACCCCTACACTTGTCCCTGTTAAGAGTTTCTCTGTACTAATGATTTTATTCTGACATAGTTTCTTCTCACATTCCATCATTAGAGCTCCTTGGAATGCCACCTCCCAGTCACCACTATCACTCCACGCGGGACTGTCACTGTGTGTCTGTTTCTCATCTATTCTCACACCTTTCCAGGATGAAGTTCATGGCTATTATCCTCACTGTGCACCCTGTTAATGCACCACACACAGGTACTATTTCAGCTGTAGCTAGAGAGGAATATTATGCCACTAAAGAAGAGCATTATGGCACTAATTGGGGATACAACTCCTAATGCCCCAGCAGCCTTTATAGGTAGAATTATTTTATGCAAGTCTCCAGCACTGGCATGATAAAGCACTCCTTGCAGAACAGCCCCCTTTGAAAAGGGCGTGCTGTGGGGGTTTTGGTTTGGCTTTTTTAATTTCTGTTTCTCTTTTTTCCGAAGATGCGTCAAACATGAAGAAAAACCTTGCTGAAGATTCTGATGAGTCATTTTAGAAAAGAATAGATTGAAAAAAAATCCATTAACAGTTTTATGGATTTATCCAGATTCACAGTTCAAACCTGAACCTGATTTTTCCTGGTGTTGACTGAGCAACTACCAAGAACCACCAAGAACTCCCAGGTCACTGTGAAACCTGGGATCCTTTCGGAAATAGATTGATTGCACTAGAACTGCAATCAAATCTGCCTGAAGTCTGAAATTTTACACTCAGCTTTACAAACTTTTTTTCTCTTTGAATTTTGAGCGCCACCAGTTTTATATTTCAAATCTGTGCTGCTTGCCAGGCCAAATATTTAGGTTCAATTTGTGGCAGAGAAAAAGCATGATTTAAATTACTGGAAAGATGTCAGGATGAATTCCTGGGAAGCCAAATGGATACACTTAGCAGTGCAATTACTACGTCAGTTATTCCAAACTGAACTTGTTACACAAGACAAGAGAGAATTATGATTTCGAGTACAAGTTCAACTCCATCTTTACAAATCAGTGCACATGAATAGGATTTTAAAAAAGTTTTAAGGTGAATAACACAACATTAAATAATAACATACTGACCTACAAAACTCAGGAAAGAAGGTGCCTAGAGGTAAGGAAGTATTTAAGAGCTGCCCTGCATATTGGCAAACTACTCTTAGAAGCTTAAGTAATTTTTCTACAAACACGGGCATCAAGCCTCATCCTGCAGTTTGAAGCAGTAAAAGACTGTCTTTCATCCAAGAAGAAAAATACCAATGTTTGAAAAACAGAAGATCTCAAAATTCATACAGTATCTCATAAAAATTAATTTGAATGGAAAAATCTTGGAGCATAAAATTTCAATAAAATCATCATACAACATGAGTGTAAAATACTTGCTGGTCTGCACATGCAGATAACTGATTCCTTACAGGTCAGTCCTGAATAACTGAGCTAAGTTCATGCCTGACAACTTCTTACAGAAATGCACACTAATTTGGCCATTTCTCCAGAATTATTAATGTGACTGCTTTCAGAGGCAATGTTCTGGAAGAATAAATTCAACATGACGCAGAGGCCGGTATCTTATGCCTACAGAAGTGATTGCCACCCTTTTAGATGTGCCCAAGCCAGTGATGCTGCAGCTGACAGGAATATCAATAGCAGCACAGCACTGCAGACCTGGCGTTCTTCAAGGCCCAGGTCCACGCTGAGGTTTTGCTTTGGCAGCCACAGGTACAAACAACGAGGGAGTTGCTCTAAGGAGATCTTCAAGAACATTTACACCATCCCCAGGTACAACAGTACAGCCATATCTCAGTTAATTAAACTCTCGCAGCACGTTCAAGATAAAGTCACAAACAACAAACACATTTTTTTCTAAACAATCTTCTGTTGAAATCTATGTTCATGACTTTTTCTTCCAAAAAATAGCAGTTTTGTAACTCTTTGGAGGGAATATATGCACATAGATTGAGGCAGCCAAGTATTATTATTCCCATGAATTATAGGTACTTTCAGACAACACCAGTATTATGGGCCTAACTTGAGTCAGAATAGCTGCAGTAAAAAAACCAAAATGCCGCAATAGCTGTGTAGCACAGCTGTTCCAAATTTTACATTAATTTACACATCACAGAGGAGACAATTTTTCCATCTTCAAAAAGCCTATTTTTCATTTCCTTGTAGAAAAATAAAATGATTTTTATATTCAGAAAACTGGAGAAGGCTTTTCTGAGTAAGCAGTGAGGGCTTTGGGGGCAGGGTGTGTGGGTGATGTGGCTTGTTTGAGGATTTTGGGTTTGTTTGTTTGTTTGTTTTTAAGTAAGTGCCATAAGTTTTAGCTGAGAAGTACTGGCCAGACTTTAATGTAATTTAACCACTTCCTTGAGGAGCAGGGAGTGACTGGTCCCAGAACCCTGCTGCTGTTACCTTTAAGGGGACAGGACTCTCGTTGCTTCTGACACACTCTGATTCCTACAAATATTCTGCCTGGACTGGTGACAGAGCTGAAAGCAGCAGATGAGCCCCTTCTCTGTTCATTGAGTATAAAAGCAGCACGTGGGTTTACAGAGTCTGTGAGGAAATGCTGCAGTAAATTCTGCTCATTCCTTCCATTTCTTTAGTCTTTTTAGCTTCTGTCTCTAATCAAACAGTAGCTTTTCCTAACCTTAGTTCAACTATCATCACTGTTCAAATATTTGTCCTAATCATGCAAAAAGCTAAAATAGAAACTTAACTCTTGGTTTTTTTTCTTACAATACACTAATTAACTTCAGTTTTTAAATTACTTGATTATCTATATGATTAGAAATGTTAAGAGAATAGCTGTATTTGAATTAATTCACAGGCTTTGTAAGCACATGCAGAGATAACCTGCAGCCTCAATGTTGATTTTATAGCAAAATGCACCCAACACATGCAAAGGTAGTAAATAATTAATCAGTCAACATAAGTAAGAAGAGTAGCTCCTACTGAAGAAAATATTTGTCTATAGCTAGCATGTAATCATTTCCAGAATACCAGGCAGTCGAGTCCATCCTGCCAAAAAAGCACTCTTTCTTCAATAAAAAAAAAAAAATCCAAAGTTTCTGACATTAGAGTATGATTAAAACTAGGTAAAAAGCGGGTTGATACTATAAGCCTTTGAGAACAAAATGTTTGCTCAACTCCTGATATTGTTTCATAGTGCACAATCAGGAAGTAATAATCATAATTAGTAGATAAATTATTTACCTTGCGTGGACTGATCAATGGCTTTTCGTTTTCTGCTGTGACTGTTATAGTTAAGTCTTAGCTCTTGGCTATATTCATTCAGAGTTTCTCTTGAGTCATAAGATTGCCTTTGCTTTCCACCATCTTCACTTTCATCTGAAGAACTTGTGTAAGTTAGATCCACTTCATGTTTAACTTTTGACAGTGGCTGGTAGGGTTTGCAGTCCATCTGCTCCATCTCTGATTAAATAGGCTCAAAGTCATGAAAACAAGCAACTGGAATGCCTTAAGGAAACAGTCCTGGAAAAAAACAACAACAATAATTCATTTCAGACCTAATATATAGTTTTAGGTCACAATGGTCCAATTTTATTTTTTATTTATATAAACCAATTAAATTCCATTAATATCACTATAATCCAGGAAAGAAACTGAACATGTCATATTTTACTGTTTTGGATTTTTTTAAATTGAATTAAAATAACAGCTACTTGAAGGAAAAAATTAAAACCAAATCTTAAGCACTGTCCTATTAGACCAAGCCATAACTGTATCTTATGTATAAAATACATTACAACAACTTATATTCGGTATCAAAGTTAAGATGTAACAGTTACTATTTCTCTAAAGGGATGCATATTCATCTTAAGTGAAAATAACATTTTATGTCTTTTAAAATATGAAGCCTAGAAAGCAGAAAGTTCACTCTTTTTAAGTCCTGTCCTGTAAATTACATTACATCTAATCAAGAATAAGAGACTTCAGACATTAGAAAACCACCAAACTTTTTAAAAATAAAAATATTCCCCATTGTTACTCTAGAAGAGCATGCAATGCTTCAGAAAAGGACATTTCCATTTAGATTCTGAGGACCTTTCAACAGGAAGAAGCTTCTACCCTGCAGTACAACCCTTTTTGTTCCCCTCCATTTCCCATCTGAACTCCTGCCCACATGTGGGCTATACAAATCCTCAGTGGAAGCTTCCAAACTGCAGCTTGAGTTTCGTGTATGTATTTGTATAATGATGTTCAAATCCAACATCCTTAAAATCAAGTGCATTGTGGCTGCATGTGCAACTGGTGCACTTGTCCTGTGTCTTTGTCTTCATTAAGCTGTTTCCATCACCAATTTTAAGACAAACTCTGGGATGAAATAATGAGAATTATGGCACAGCTTTTACAGCAGCACGGCTCACAAACAGGGAGCTCTGTTTGGTTTGGTAATTTTTGTTGTTTTCTTTCTAGATTAGCAGGTATCATTAACCTAGAAAAACAAATGTAACAAAAAAAAGGTGCCTGTAAACATTATTGCTAGAAAACAAAAAACCCCCCATGTTTTCATGTTCAAAGAGATTTTGCTTGATTGAAAAGCAATTTCTCACAGCTTCTTAAAGATTTGAAGGTCAGCAGCAGAGGGAAATAAGTTTAATACTCAGTTTGGTATCAGCCCATTTCCCATCTGCAACAAGGACTTCTAACCCCCCATACTGCCAGCTGCAAGAATAAAAACAGAATCTCCAAAACCAAACCATAAAAAGTGAAAACACACAAAAGGTAAACATAAAAACCCCACAGAAAGCACTTTCAAGAGAGCTAAAGAGATGATCAACTTCTGAAACTGTCTGAATGTTTGTGACATGGTGCTCCAGAACAGCAAAACTTCACTTCCCAAAGCTTTTGAAAGAATCACTTTCCTGAGCAGGAGTGGAAAACACAACACAAGATGTGAAGAGGGAATAAGGCTTCTAACATTGTAACAGAAAAACAAAATCCAGACCCCAAGAACCCCTGGAGGGAAGAAGTGAGACAGACCATTACAGCAGAAGTAACACTGTGGAGTGCATGCCTTGTTTTCTTTGCTTTCTCCAGGTTTCAGGAGGTTATCTGGAGAAAGAGGTTAAGGACAGGTCTTTGCTTGAAACACTAAATCTCAGGGAGTTACAGCCCTTCAGAAACTAACGGCACCTGGATAAAGAACTCTAGTAACAAAAAACCCCCAAACAAACAACAACTCTTATCTCCTGTTTAACAAAGTGGGCTTGAAAGCACCTAAGTCAAAAAAAACCTCTTCAAGAGAGAGATGGAACCAAAAAGATGAACCAAGGGGCTGCCAGAGAGCAAAGCCAGCTGACAGTGTGTCATGGGGCTGCAGCCCTGAACAGAGACTGTGCTTTGGGCTGATTGCACTGCATCCAGTTGGTGATAAGATGCTTCTGTAGACAAGTTACTACTAAGTAATACTTGCTCCTCCAAAGCTATTTGCTTAAATAATTTACTGTTATTTGCCAAGACTGCCTATTACTGCCTAAGTTCAGTATTTATTCTGCGAGTTGCTTTAATAGCGACAGAAGAACGCAAAGGGGCCGTGACTTACAAGCACAGAGTTGGCTTAAAAGATGAACTGACGACTCTGTAGAAATGGTTACTGACAGGAAAAAGCCTTCCAATATATTCTGTCTGACTGAATAAATGGAGACAAAGCTACAGAAGCCAGAGGAAAACAAGGAGAAATTAAGGGCCTCTATTAAGAAGATGCAGTAGAGAAGAAATAAATTTTGCCACAAAGGCAACAAGTGCAAGCAGCCTCGGACGCAGGCAGTGCATCCTGCTTTCAAAAGTGTAAAACCATGAATCTGACAAATTTAGCTCATTACTGAAACAAGCAAATACCCCCTTTCCCCCCAAAAACCAAAACAAAGAAGCTCTCTCTAAAAGATGCTGTGCATTTGTTTTGTGGGAGGTTTCAAGTGATTTTTTTTTTTAAACAAGCAATAAAAAATTATTAGGATGCACAGAAACCCATAAAACTTAAAGTTGCAGTAAACAACTACTTAAGGAAGATTTATTTGTATTCTTTTAAAAAAAGGTTTAATAACCAAACTCTTTCGTTTGTGAGGACTGTTTGTAGCAGGAATACATTTAATGATGTTAACCAAGGTAGCAGACACATTAAATCATTTAATGTAAGCAATTAATAGTAATTACATATTCCATGTCTTCTCTTTCACTGTGGTACTTTCACTGTGCTGCCTTCTCATGTAAAGGATGTGCATTTTTTCAATTCTAAATTAATGAAATATGCACTTAAAAACTACGATTTTATTACTCCTTCTTATATAAGGACAAGGATGATTAAAAAAATATGATCGGCATCTGAATACTGCAACACCCCCCTGCACCTGCTCAGGGATGCTACTGCTGCCATTGCCACATGTGCCCACATTTGCAGCAGCAGGGGTGCAAAGCCCTGGCACGTGTGTGTGAAGCCACAGCTCAGCTTGTCCCACTGTAGTTCTGACCATCAAGCCACGACAGCACCAAGCTGGAATCCCCAACATCTTCAGTGCACTCTGCACAGACCAGGAAGACCCAGCATGAAGTTCTATACCCTTTGTGGTGCAAGGCTATGGACACAGATGTAATGCAGACACATCCCAACTCCCCTGCCTAACTCTTCCCTCCCCACACCAATCCCATTTTACCACAGCCATCGGGAAGTCAGCAGTGCTAAAGGCTCACACAAGGACTAAAGATACAGCAGCAGAGCCTGCAATGTCATAGGAAGCCTCAGCTTCCTTTCACACAGGGACCAAGCTTGTGCTTCCTTTATTTTTGCTTAGGGCATTAGTGTCTCACAAACCCACAGCCACCTGGGTCTGACATGAGAGCAGGTGATAAATAATTTCCAAGAACTGGAAAAATACTTCATAAAATTTTTCATCAAAAAATGCTTTTATACATCAGAAACACATTATTTCAAACAGATCAAATCTTCAAGCTTTTCTACAGTAAGAGATTCAGTTAAATTTAACAAATGATGGTATGGTACAATAACCTGAACTTAAATGCTGGCAATCAAATACTTTAACCTTATTTCATATTTTGTTTGGAAAAATACAACACAGTAAGCAACTCAAAATGCTGAAATAGGGCAGGAGTATAAAGCATATTGCCTTGATGTTTACACAGGTTTCCTCAAATAACTGGCCCTCAAGTAACTAAACAAAACACCCAGCCAATCAATATCGAGTTGACCTTGCCACCAAAATGATAAAGTCTCATAAAAGCTTACAGTTCCTGTAAGTGACCTTTCTGCAAGTGTCTTAATGCTCTCCTCCTCACAAGTAGAACTTTTTTGCCCTTTCCATCACTGTTCTGTTATTGGAAGGTTTCACAAAATATGTAATAAAAATATGATAGAAAAATATTACGTGTTTATTATACACATAAACATATAAATATATGAAATATATATTTAGGCACTGAATAGCAGGTAATTCTGAACCATATTTTAAAACAGATATCATATGCATCTTACAGTCAATTTTGTAGAAGAATGAACGACTATTAACTTAAATTCACAGTAAGATACTTTTGCAAATGCAAAAAAGTCAAAAAGTTCTATTGGATAGGAAAATACCACCCTTGAAGTAACAGAACTAATACAGACATATGTGGGATTTTTATGTATGATTTATGCAATGTTCTATGTGCACATTGTACATGTTGTTAGAAACTATTTTCACCTTTTACTTACATTAAGATCCTCTCCCCTCAGCCACCCTACTTCGCTGTTCTGCTCAGATCAGCCTTCTTGCTCAGGAGCTCAGTAAGGTCAGGGTAACTGGTTATGAGAAAGGCTGTGCTGAGGCCGTTTGCAGTGCCCATCAATTGGTATTTGATAACAAAGCTCACTGTATGCACTTACACTGCACAGAGGCTCTGCACTCAAATACAGCGGTGCCACAGAGATCACGTTACTTTAATAGTGCTTTTTATAAATTCTTAATAGGCTGCTCTGATAGAGTGCCCATTTAATGAACAAATTTCCATAGTGATTACCCACCATCAGCCCCATCAAATCACCAGTGGCATACCCAGTTGGTTTCCAGTAAGTCCAGAATTATTTAGAGAGGTCGGGTTATGGTTGCTAATGAGTATCATGTAGCTGAACAGGGTCCTCCAGAAGCGTACCAGATCAAAAACATGAAAAAGTGTAACCTTTGTTGGCCTCAGCTAATCATTATGTTTAATACTCAGATATTCCAGACTATTTAGAATTAAAATGTAATTGCAGTTCTAATGCTAAAATTTAACCAGGGAACTGTGCTCCTTCTCTCATGTATTTCTTTTCTTTCAACACATACCCTTATCTGAAAGCTACCATTTGCTTATTGCCTTTTCAGCCCAGTAGTTTCTGAAAATGAACAGCTAAGCAGCAATATCAGCTCTGGACTGCTGAAAGCAAAAAGAACAAGCACCTTTGTTCTGCAGGTCTTTCAGAAATACAAAACTGTAAAATATGAAAGGCAAAACAGAGCAAACACTCTTGATTTAAACCTTTGAGAAATGCAACACCAAGAAAAAAGGTAAAAACATTCTGACCTTGTACATACCTTCAAAAAATATATCCCTCAAATATTTGTCTAGAAATTATAAACAAAGGAAGTCCCTTTAAGTTCTGTCTTACAGAACACAGCAAGGAAGATACCAGCTAAAGGAAGTGAGCAGCATTAGAGCAGGAAGAAATAATGTTTCTATGTGATACACAGAATTAGATACTACGAAGAAATATGGAAAATCTGCCTAAGTCTGGAGGATGGAAGTAGATAATACTTTTCAGTGGAAGGAAAAATCTCATACTAAAAATCAAGAAAGAGTAGCAGAATGCAGTCCCTAGAAGATGGACTGAAGAAACAGAATTAAAAAAAAAAAAGAAAAATCTTCCAAAATTCATATGAACATTTTCTGTGGATCATAAAGTATTACCACATCAAAAGATGTTTGAAAATGACATAAGGATGTATGGATCAGTAGGTACAACATGTCCAGTATTTACGAGGGAATGAGTGAGATTGTGAACTGTTGAGACATTGTGTTATTCCTGCAGGTGGACTACATAGCACCTCTTAACAGGAACAGATGCACAGATGACAATCTCAGAATATGTTTTTTCACATATCTTTCTAAATCAGATATATAGATGCAAACTAGAGTTTTCAGGGCCATGCTATGGGTTTAACACACTCCCTAGAGAATGTGCTCTTTTAACTTCTGGATGGATTACACTGGCTCATACGTTTACATGTCATTGTGATAGATGCAAGTGGAATAAGGTTCATTTTCACATTTAATGATCTTCATTTAAAATTAGTCAAAGTCTAATTTAATTCTAGTTAACAAAGTAATTCAAAGTGTTGTCCATTATATCTGAAGTTTCAGAGAGAAAACACTGCAGAATAAAATTGCAAAGGAAGTCAGGTTGTTGCAGTATTTTGTGGCATATGGCAAGACTGAAAGCGATCTTAAAAACATACGTTATGTCAGCTACTCAACTGTGATACAGAATTCTTGGCCAACACGTGCCCTTCACTTTACTTGGAGAGTTGCCACTGACTGTAAGAATCACACAAGTCCCTAATGTTTTCTTTTGGAAACTCATCATTTGATGTTACAGAGATTCAAGGACAAGAGCTCAAGTTCTACTGCTGTGGGACACAGTACATTCATGATGCAGAGTGATATATCCTGGACAGGTCCAGACTATCTCCTGAACACAAAGTCTTTCTGAAAAGCTGTACTTTAGGAAATACAATTCCTAATTACATTGCAGAATAACTCATAGTGTGAACATTTTTTCATTTAAAAAATTGGAAACACTGAGCAGTCTCCCACCATCTCAACACTTCAACTAGGAATCCTAAAGAACATGAAAAAGTCTTGGCTTAAGTGAAACTAGCCAAGTGCTTGATAGCTACAGATTTGGTCCCTAACACACGGTCAAGTCATCTACTGCCTTTTCAACTTAATTCCTTACTGTATGGCAGGGACAATATAGGGAAAGAGATAAAAGAAGTCTGGCCTATATGAGAGTGTAGTTTGAGACTACAGCAACAGATATTCCAATATAGAACTCCCAGAATGATTTTTTTACTCCAAGGAGGATGTGTGGTCACAGCTGTTAATTTCTTAGTAAACTACATTTTAAGAAGACAATAGAAAAAGGAACGTTCCCCTTCACATTCAAGAATGCCTGGGACAACTAAACTTCCTCATGCTGTACAGGACATTCCCAAAACACCCCAGGCACTTCCTTATACTAAACACATCCACATGAAGTGTTAAAATGCTTGCCAGTGGAAGCTCAGGTTGTTCTGCACTGCTGTGATTACTGCCCTGTTGACAAGAGCATATTTTTGCATTGTAAAGACCTGAAATTAGAATACTCCACTTAGTAGTTGAGTTCTATGAAAATACAGTTGAATGTTGGCGCTCTTCTGAACTAAAGAGGCAAATAGTATCAAAATATTTGTATCTAAACGTGTGTGTGTATGTATATCTGCACTGCTCTGTTATAACATTATAATACAATACTGAGGCGTACATGCACTTGTGCATATGCAGGTAGGAAAAATGGATTCTTCGTTCCATCTAGGAGTAACTTCGGAAGGCACACTGTTTTAAAATACACCGGCACTTGGCAAGTGGTATCATTTGTATGTGACAAGAAAATTGAATTGTGCTTTGGTTATTTTCTGATAATGCAAATTGGCATAGCCATCAAATTGAGATAATTATTGCTATGTCTCTTTTCCAACTGTGTGCTTAATTAAGAAGACACAGTAAGGCTTAATTAGCAAAAAAGTAATTGTTAAAATCAGGTTTAGCTGCTCAAGAGATTACAAAAATTGAAAATTACATGTTCTGTGCCGATACTATTAATGTTTTGAGACACCAATTTAAATTTTGTATCACAATAAGCTTAGCACATGAGAATAATTCACAACGCATGGATACCGTGGAACATCTAAACTACAGTTCAAGTATTAGATTTTCACTGATACCAGGATGCCTTGGCAATGGTGTTTAAAAACACTCAGCTGGCAATTTTTTCTTCATGTTCACTTTCCCTGTTTTTAACTAGAATAATGGAAGTCTTCTTTAAGCAAACTAGACATTCACCAGAGTACTTATGGACTATCAGAGCATATGAGGAAGTCTAATTATCATCACATTTGACGAGACAAAAGATTTCATCAGTTGACATCGCAGTAAACAAAGTCACAATTTCCTGGTAGATTCCCCACCCCCTCCCCAGCATTAGGAGCAGTTGTGCTAGATCTCAGGGGGCCTTAGAAATTTTCATTTCCCTTTGCAATATCAAAAAACCCACCCAATAAAAATCTCTGAAATGAAATGTTTTTGTTTCAAAACCAGCTCCCCACACTCAGGTGAAGTTCGCTAATGGGACACATTATCATAAATATTATCAGCGTCTCTTTAGTATTGTCCACTTCTCAGATTTCATGTGGCTTGTTCATATTTAGATTGATAACCTTTTTGGAGTAATTTATTTTTGTTACATTTTAGGATTTCTAGAAGCAGCACTGATTCAGCAACTTGTTTTATTTCCAGCAGAGGCTCACAACATTGGTGCACTTACAGTAGGCATAGGATCGATAGTTTAATGTCTTGCAAATATTCAGATTCTCAACGAAGTTATCACAGCAGTACTAAGAAATTTTTGAAACCACCATTAATTACTGCACATAGCAAGTGAACTTTTCAGTCTTTGCCTAAATAGTTTTCTTAACTTCTGCTCTTCTAACTCTGGGAAGAAATACCAGCAAGTATTATGCAGTTTTGACATCACCCACTAAGTTAAAACTTGAAAAGCTTTTCAAGTATTTGAAGTACTTTTTGCAAGAAGACCTGACTACTGCCTGACCACAGGACCAACATCTGCTTCACCTTCATCTGAAGCATCACTCAGGTTGCTATTCGTGTGACTGACACCATCATGCCTGAGAAGTGATCTTTCTGTTCCTTTTCTTCTTGCTTTGATGTCTGTCAAAGTATTCAGTGTCTTCAAGTGCCATTGTTCTGACAAGCAGACCCTCCCAGTGGACTTGTACTATGTACTGTGACTCCCAGAACCGCTATTATTTGAGCTGGTGTCAGATTGATTTTCTTTCTGTTCATGATAGTGCTATGATCTCGTAGGGTTGAAATTACTGCTGATTTATGCCTTGATGGAACCCCTCGAGAACTGGCTTGTATCAGCATGTCACCTATGAAAAGGTACATTCGAATCCTTAGAGATCTTTTTAGTGGAACCTTTGTTCTCAATTCAATAGAGAATCCTTTGTAATGAATGTTTGCTAGAAATTTCTCCTGCAAGTACCAAGAGCCTTCTGTAGTGCAAACTGGAAATATATTATGCATCCATCCATTTTCACCAGTCTGTGAAGCCTTCTTGGCAGAGATTATTTTAAGTTGTCCATCCAAAACTTCACTGTTTTTGCAAATTAATTATACCATTTTCTCTAGTACTCTACAAAGAAAATGCAGGTAGTGCTGGCACTGAAGAATGGGAATATTTCCCAGCTGTATTCCCAAAGGCTCAGCTACATCTGGGAATGTAACAGACTGAAAACATGCAAACATGCCTCTAGTGTGTTTGTGGAAGACTATCGCCTTTTATGCTCAGGTCTTCTTTTGTTTAGACTTCAGAACAGGAAAGAGTATCTATTGTTTAAGCATTATTCACAATTTTACATATTCTGCCTGTTAGCATCACAGGCATTTTTTGCACTCTCATTATGAGTAGCTTCTTGACTACATCTTCGTGAGTTGTTTTCCCATAAAAATAGGGAAATAGTGTCTTCTGCAGAAATACACTAACAGGGAGGCAATGATTTTACATTTAAGCAATTGTAACATGGTAAATTGCAGTTGAAATCATCTTCCTGTTCTTACCATCAGTCTCTGAAATACGAATTTTTATATTTTGTTTTACTGTTGGTAGAGCTGTTTGCCCATGTCTTCTTTCAGTGTAAGGCTTCTGGTACAGATACTGTCCTATCTCCTAGTTCAGGCTGCACTGTCCCCAATATCCTTTTCAAGAGTGACTGAAGCAGCCTTTTTTTTTTTTTTGGAAACTGGTCTTCTGCAATAACCACTTCCCATTCAAAAGTAAATGGGACTCTGCTGCAACTGCTTCTTTCCCACTAAGCAAGAAACTGAACAGAGGTGTGTAAAAACCAAGCAGTCCTACTCTTCTGCTTGAGTGTTGGCAGGCAGATGAACCTTCACAAAGAAATCAATGCCCCTGAACCCCAGGGACTGCCAAGTGAGAACGACACGACTACAACCACACCATGGGTACATAAAATAGGAAAAATTAAACCATGCCACACTTCAGTTTTTCAAGTAAGTACTCAAAATTCTCAGCTACTTGAGTTCTTATATATCTAATACATTACTATTGCTACAACCACCCTACTTGGCAAGAACACAGTCTCCTTAGCTCTCCTTGTACAATGACTCCTTTTAGCTCAGCTCCCTTCCTTCAGCTGAGAAATCACAGCAAGGAGAGAGAGAAGGATGAAACCGAAATGTGACTCTCGTCTGTTGCTTTTATATATGTGCCCACATATGTGCACACATATCTATCTCTACAAGCTGCATTTAAAAAAATAGAATTGTTATGCTTGTGGATGACAATTCTGCCCATACTAATTCTATTTACATGGGGAACACTGTAGTGTACATTTAATGTGAAGCTGTGTTTCTCTCACAAGCAAGGAAAATGTCACTTTCCTTTCCCAAAGCACCAAAAGACTCCTTTCACTGTCACAGAACACAATTATATGTTAGAGCTCTGCTGTCTCTTTCCAGCCAACAAGGCAAGAAAATGACCTTTCTTTAACCTATGCCTGAATTGCATTATGTTTGGTTCAGTGGATATCCTTTTTTTAGATTCTCCCGTATCAAACACATCCATACTGAGGTTATGAAATGGGCACCTGCCTTTCACATCTGCCAGTGATTTAATTTTTTCCAAAAACTTGCTTTCAATTGAGGAGGGATGTTAACTCTCATTTCCCATTTCATATCCTAGCTTGCAACATTTGTAAATACCTGAAAACACTCAAAGCTGCAAGGACACTGCCAGCAGAATTTGGTCACTGGCTGCTGCATTTTGCCCCATGACATGATCATGTAAAAGGTCAGGAAGAAATATGCCACCCACACTCAATCACTGTGTGCCACACTGTGACCCTGTGCAGAATGACAATGCCCTGAAACAGTCCCCATATTTCTTCCCCATTCTGCATTTCTGGTCTGTCTTCATTTATGGGCAGGTTGGTAATGAAAGGAGAGAGACATGCCCAGCACAGGTATCTCAACTGTGCTTTGGTTTATATGCACAAGATGCTGGGGGAAGCAGAAAAATGCAGCTGTGACATTAATGAAGTAAGCCAGTGCTGATCTGCACAAGAGAACAAGTCAGCAGGGGAGGATTTATGAACATGATGCTAAATGACAAATACCATTGCTGAAGAAAATTGTGCCATACAGCTTCACAGAGTATTTTTAGTATATTTTTAAAATTAAGACAGTTCAGAGACAAAAGAAGACCATGCAAATCATTACTTACACACATAACTCATATCTCAAGTAGCCACCTAAATAAGCTCTCCCACAGAAACATTCGGCATCACTGCTGATCTGGAGGCAATTCTAAATATGCATTTCAGTGCTTTTAGGTGTAGAGGAGTTCGAAGGTTCAGCAATTTGTTATGTGACAAGGTTTATGTCAACTGTTATTAAAGATGACTCACATTAATATAACTGCTCTAAGATGAAGAGTTGTGTAGCCTAAGGATACCTTCCTAAATGCTACCATTTTAGCAGCACTCTGTTGTAACTGCAGACGTGCACCAGAGACAGGCTGGAAACATACATTAACCTTGTGAAGATCATCGTTCTCATAAAAGCTTATGTCCGATTTTCTGCTATTACATTACACTGAAAATGGAAAGTACCAAACATTCAAAACAAAATGAAATAGTCATTTCTTGTTCTGTAATTAAAGAAATCTCTGTATACAGTCAAAGATCAGTTTAAGACCTTTTAGGAATTCACTGTGAAGTAAGGATAGGATTTCCATCACCAGTAATGATAAAAAGACACAAGACATGTCTGCACTAATTCCTCTGAAGCAGACCAAATGAAATACAGCTTCATGTGCACCTACAGCAGTCCGTGAAATTAAGGAACGAAAGTGCATTGCTCAAGATAAAACAAACAAAAAACCCCAGCTACCCAACCTACCACAACAAAAACCCACAAGCAAACCAAATGAGTAACAACCCCCAACCCTACCCCAAATCACTGTAGCTGCACAGTGCGATCCTCCTCACACAAGGACAAGGCTGCAGATACTCCCAGAGCACAATTTCTGACATGATCACTTATTAAGCACCTAGCTCTCGAGTGGTGGGATTTGTTTGTGGTTTTTACAAACACACGTAAATCTTCTGGCTTCAAAAATACTGCATGTGAAAGAGTTTTAAACTATGCAAATTTTTACCTCCTAGAGAAAACACAGAAATTCCTTACACACATAGAATCTACTTATAATTTTATATCATATCCTTATAAAATTACAAGGAACTTAAATCTGTAGTCTGAACTATAAACACTACCAGGAAATTTTATATTAAAATCATCAACAAAAGGCCTTTTCCTCATTTCAGCGCCAACAATTCCCAAACTCATTATTAGATAGACTTTCAGCTGTTTTCATCACAACCTAATCACAGTTAAATAAAAATCAAACTCTTGTTCCTACTCCTACACATAATTCTTAGAACAGTCAACCTTGAATTACACGTGGTGACGCTGCTGCCGGAAAACCAGGACAGAAATGAAGTGGCTCTGGTTCATGCACTGCTCTACGGGGGCTTTTCTGAGAACAGCAGAATCTGGTTGCAGGGTGACATCCCAGCTGGAGCACTTGATAGGGAAAACAATCATCAGTGGCTTCAGCTGATCTATATTAGCTGATCCATTCCCATTTTAGGGAATGGGTCATTGAATGAGCATGACAGAGCAAGCATCATTTAAAAAAAACCCAAAAAACCAAACAGTGAACTTGTTACTGGAAATTGCTGACTAGTTGGAGGAAGGAAAAAAATGTAATCAGTAGACTAAGAGAAAAGAGAATTTGTTTCAATTTTATTTCTGCAGTTAGTGGAATATTAAAAAAAAGAAAAGAAAGCCAAAACCAATCAAACAAAAAATTTAAGCTATCACTACACCAAGTTTTATGTAACAGATATTGTTGCCTAGGAATTAAATTACACCACTCAACTCCTTTAAATAAATTCAAGGATGAGCACATGTATAGAACTGGACCAAGAATTGCAAGGCGCACCAGAACCATTTCCAGGCATTATTACTTTCAATAACACGATGGCCAGTGTGCTATCGCTGACAGAAGAAGACAGAAGAATTTCTATATCGATTCCCCCCAGCTCAATTAGAACTTTAAAGAAGTTCCTTTGCCTTTAATTCCTAACACATTTATTATTCTTAAACACCTTTATTTCAACTGATCTCCAAGGTCAGTTCCACAGCCCAGGCATTTCTTTCTTACTGAAATCCTACATTTGAAAAGCCATGCCTCAACAACACATCTGTGTGCGTGACTTTCTGTAAAACCTTCTTGTTTAACACCTAAAACTGCAGATATCAAAGCACGATTTCCCTGTAGCACTTGTGAAACTTTTTTTGTCACGTGAAGTACCAGGAGTCTTGTAAAATCTTATAAAGTACAAAGGTCTTTTGTTCTTTAAAGTGACAATCCTAACTAAGTCTCTTGCTTAAAAATATAGTGTCGAGGAACTTGGTAGGTGTTCAAAATATTGCAACACCAGTACCTTAGCAAAACCAAGAAATGAACAAATAAACTATTTTCTACTTTGTTGGGGAACAAGAGAAATTTTTATACATTAAAGAAAAGAGAAAACACAAATTGTGGCTGCAATAACCAGACACCACCTTGTAGGAATGTGAATGCTGTCCTAGAGTTTTGTAATTTACTACTGGAAAAATTACCTCATTAAGATTAAAAAACTTAAAAGTTAAAGAATTAAGGTCATCCTCAATATTATCCTCTTAAATGTTTCAACATGAATTCTGAGCAAACAGAGTGAAACTGCTGGAGCTGCAATCCTCATCACTTCATTGACTTTTAAAATTAGAAATACTTTCGTGATTTTTTTTTTTTGGGGTGGGAACACACATTCTTCTAAATCTGCATTACTTCTAAAAATTTACATGCATTCCTCTAAAACTTGATGGGAGCTGCACCAACACACAGTGGCATAAATGAGTTTAAACACAAACTTCATGGATTTAGCCATGTAATCCGGTGATTTCTGCTCTGCAGTTCAAATAAGACAACTAAAAGAACCATTACACTGGGAGAAACACTGGAAAAAAAAAAGTCTTATTAGCAGCTCTTGAGAAGGTCCATTTTACAACCACAGATGTTTTGAGGCTAAACTGCTTCAATAACTTGGCTTTAAATCATCTTAAGCCGTATTACAGTTCAGAAGTAATTCAGATAACAAACTGTATTAGGTGAGTTTGGAATTAAAAATCCTCCTTTATCCATTCAGTAGAATGGAAGTAAGAGACAAGTGAATATTTTAGCGAAAGTGCATGGCACACAAAATGTTAAAAATTGATTTAAGTATTCATTTTTTTTTCTCGGTAACATTCAAATATTGGTGCACACTGATCACAAATTAATCAATTGACCAAAACACCAGGTAAATTTATCTCCCTGATGAATTTAAACATAAAAGAAAACATGAGAAATTGAATTCTTATACCATAAATATCTTGGCTGAATTTGGAATGTAATCAACATTATCATATTTACTGAACATTAAAGACTTAAATTAATGAGTACCATGTGTTTATCTACCAAATTTCAACTTGCTAATCTAGTCTGATCATCATTTTCCAAGTCAAATGGTTATGAGAAATGCTCAATGAATGTTTAATAATGATCAAATGACTTTTTACAGCAAAACAAACAACTCAAACTTAACACAGAATACATTTTCATTAGCACATGAAAATAGGAAAGAGATCTACCAGAGATACTGGTGTTCATAATAAAAAGTAAACCCTTAGGATAAATGTGTGCATTTCCTGCAATGACAGGATAAGAAAGCAACACATTTAGTGATTTGTGTGGCTGAATTTCAAAATACTAGTTCGGATTTCAGCTAATGGATACTAACACTCATATTAAAAAAACCCTTTAAAATGCAATAATAAATATATTTGTGAAAAGTTATCTGAAACATTAAACACTCATGTAAAAAGTGAAGCACTCTGCCCATAAGACATATCCTGCTCAGAAAACACGGATTGATTGAGAAAAAGCCTGAGTAATGATGGCAAAATATGAAGAAATTTCTCTGCCAATTCCCACTGACATGGTTGCAACATTGGGATATTGGTACTGCACAGCCTGTATCATGCGGTCCTTTTTATCAGCTCCATATTTTTCCAAAAACATAACTGAAGAAATAAAGAACAGTACTCCTGACTGCCAGGTTTTTCGGTTCAGTATCCAGACCTTTATACTCCCAACCCATGGAAGATTATTTCTGATTGAGCCACACTAAGCAGTGAACTCCACAGTTGGTTTAGATTTTGTAATTCAGAGTTCTTTTAGCAGGATTAGGTTGATCTCAGCAGAGATGCACAGATTCCTGAGAAGTTAAGGTCTCCCAGATTTAAAATAAATAAATAAATGACTCCAAATCATCAGAAACAGCCTAATCAGATTAAGGTTGTGAACTCTGGACTACCACGGTGTTTTCCAGCAGCTTGGCATGCTTAATCCACAAAAGGATAACACAAAGCATTTCTATCAAATATTTCCTTGCAAGACACAAAACACATCATTTTGGTAAAGGAAATGAACATCTCTGCTAAATCTAATATGATATTTAACCAAGATCTTTAAGCGAGCTATCGAGGCTGCATTTAAAAGTAACATTAGTGCCCATCAGAACAATTCTTCCCGTATTATCTATTCTTTGAATTACTTTTTATGAAACATTTCCAAGAAAATACTCAATATATTTCAGGAAAATATGCCTTCCTTATCTATACTGATAGTAAAGGGACTAAATAGCACAGAGGCATTTCAAAACACCATTTCTTTAGAAGTGGCTTGGTTCACACCACATATGGTGTAACTGCCTTATTAGCAAAGGTCATCCTCTTAGTCCAATATTATTTCGTAAAATTTACTTGTCAGTTAAGCTTGGATGAACAAATACAGTTAACAGATTGAACAAGTTGTGCAGATGTTTCCTATCAGCTCCTGACAAATGAGAGATAGGTAAGGACATATTCTTCACAACTACAAGCAGAAATTAAGTCTGACATGGAATTCAACATAGCTTGCAGCTAAGAAAGTGCATTTTCCTTTCACAAATAATAAGCCATAAATACATGGCATTTGCCATAAAGTTTCAGGGCCACCTAAGTAGACCAAACTGATATATCTATTTATTTTACAATAAATACAGAAAATTACAGATCCCTGAATTTATAAGTACAAATCTTTTCTAAGATCATGATCCCTGTTTGGCTTTCTACACCTCTGAATAAACTTCTCTGATTTTCCTGTTGCTTCACTTCCATGTGCAGCCTAACATGCAGTGTCTTCTTGTTTACCCCCATCCAAACTCAGTGGTTGGACCATATGATAATGTTCCACATTTCAACCCTCACAGTCTGTAATTTCTATTCCTTTTTCATCTGAATCATAGCATTGTTAAGGTTGGAAAAAGCTCTCAGATTAACCCGTCCATCCATTAACCCAACACTGACATGTTCACCACTAAACCATGTCCCCAAATGCCACATCCACACATTTTTTTGACTACTTGCAAGGACTGTTATTCCGTAATTTCCCTGGGCAGCCTATTTCAATGACTGACCACTGTTTCAGTTAAGAAATTTTTCCTAATATCCAATTTAAACCTTCACTGGTGCCACTTCACACCTCGGCCCGTTACTCACTACTTGGGTGAAGAAACCGAACTCCACCCTCCTGTCAGGCAGCTGTAGAGAGTGATAAGGTTCATCCTGAGCCTCCGTTTCTCCAGGCTGAGTCCCCACAGCCCCCTCAGCTGCTCCTCATCAGACTTGTGCTCCAGACCCTTCCCCAGCTCCAGTGTTCTTCTCTGGACACTGAAGGAAAAAAGAGTGACAGGAACTCTTCTGCTCTAGCCCCGAGATTCACCTCAGCCCTCTGCAGAACAGCACTCTCAGCCAACACATCCCAGGCTGGATTAATTTGCAGCAAAGCAATATGCAGGAAATTAAACTGTGTTTGTCATGGAAGATAAAACACGATCATCCATTTTACTGCACACCTCCAGAATATGAGAGTTTATCCAAGAGCTAATACTGATAAATACTGAAAAGAACCCTAATTTAGAACAAATGTTGATTGCTTAAAAGAATGACACACAACTGAACACATGTATATCTGACTTTATGACTATGCAAACAATATTTCATTAGTCATTTTTTCCCTAACTATAAAGCAGCACTCACATTTATCCATTAGTTTTTCATGGAAATACTCTGAACATATATTGGACAACTTCTAATTCATTTTCACTTCTCTTCTAAGACAAGAACAAAACCATTTTTCTTCAGAACAAAAGAGTTGCCTAAACAAAAAACTGTAAACTAGACAGCCTTTTATTCTCCCATAATACTCATAATATTCTCCAATATTACTCATATTTCACCATAAGTAACAGATTTAATGCCAATGAGTATATGTTTAATTTCTAAATAAAAGTGTATCACCTCTCCAGTACAATCAATAGGGAGCTCCTTGATTCTGAACATATTTTTGAAGAATGGTTTATGCAGGTGTACATGTATAAATATTGCCTCAATTTTCCACTGTTCATTCTATCTCCATGAAAATTAGAGATAAACTTGAAATGTGCAGACCAGACACACTCACTCCTTCATTCATCAAAGAGCTGCCACTGACAATGGGATCATACATCTAAGTAATATAAAAGCATCAGCAGCTTTAGATTCCTTTGATAACATTTATCCTTTGTTGGTTTCTGAACAGCACCCATTACTTTATAACACTATAGTATTATCAAAGCCTATAAGAGCTGTTCTGCCACAAATAATACACATTTTTCATGCCAGTCTCATCAGAAGGAGGAGACCTTTGCTGTGTTTGGAAAAATATATTATAAACATCTACATGAAGTTTAAATTTCTATCAATAGGTGGCAACACTGTTATGTGTAACATATGAAGCACGTGTGTTTATGTACGTGCATGTGCCCAGACAGCTTCTGTAACCCTCCAGCACATTTTGCCACATGTTGATTCATTTTGTTTTAAATGTCACCTGACACCATTTCCCAACAACATACAAGTAAAACCAATCTGGTTCATGTGATTTTTATAGAACAAATGCATGGATTAACAGGACATTTTAAATCATTTTAGTAGTTCTCCCTGACAGACTGCAAACTGTGCCAGTTGGATTAGGAGGCTAATATGTACATTTGGTGTTTGATCAATAGGATACCATGGTTGCTCCTTGGGGACCAACAGATTTTTCAGGAAGACTGAGGAGTTGCTCTTGCCCCTTGTGAAGCCCAAATAGCTGCCAGGGAACTTATGGAATTTTAGGGGTGTTGAACCTTTTGTTTGTTTGTCATCACAAATTTTATATTGCAAAGTGCAGCAGAAAAATTCCAATTTTTGAACATGAAACTTTAAACAGGGTCATCTGTTTAGTGTGTCTTATGTAGAGTCTCACACCCCAAACATGTTGGAAGCGTGCATGGGAAAAAAGGGTTCTGGTTGGTGATTTTGAATTGCTCCTTCACAGAAGCTCCTGAGGTACAGTCAAGGCACGAGATTCACTCAAGGTCCGAGGAGCTGCCACAGGTAATCAGAAACAGAATCTGCCCCTCGTGCCCCATCCTGAGCTTTAGCCATGAGCAGGGCTCCCCTGGCAGATCACATTGTATTCACCACAGTCAGTGAAGCCAGAGCTCCTTTAAAGCTGAGGAATCTTCACATCAGCTCAAAGCACAATGGAATAATTAATTCACTTTCCAAATACCTTTTTTTTAAGCTTCTATCACACCGAACAAGAATAGCTCTAGAAGGCCTAGTGCTACTAAACCTACATTTCTATAGATGCTGTTAGTCTATAGAGAAAAGCTAAACCTTCAAAGAGGCAGGATTATACAATGAGATAGCAGCTCAAAACACACAGATAGGCTTTTGTTATTTTCTGAAATACGTTCATCTCCATTTTCAGCAGGAGCTTTTTTTTTTAACTAAAGAAAAATCCAACTGTGTATTCCCAACTGATAAGAAATGAATTTGGGTGTCAATGCAACAGGTAATCTGTAGGAATTTTGATAAAAGATCTTTCTGGTGGGGGAAAAAAGGCATCAAAAAGGTTATGTTGGACAATATTTCAGGTACCATGGTTACAACTTCTCAGAGAAGGCTTCCTGTGTTACCTCTCTTTGGATACTCCATGAAGTTTCAGTTTAACAGCAATGTCACCTGCTGGAGAGGGTGCAGATATCATAAAAGCAATTTACAGGATACTTGGATAACATTCAAAGTGATATCAACATTTAAACTACTCCAAGTGTTTTGAGGAGAGTTAAAATCCATCAGGACTAACATCTAAAAAACTGCATAGACTCTTTCATAAATTTGCATACATAAATACGGTTGTGTCTCAATACACACAGAGACACAGCACATTTATTCCTATTGGAAGCACTTTCTCTGCACTGCCACCAAACTTGCATGGGAATAGCAGTGTTATTCTAAGAGAACTCAATAAATAAAGTGAATATATGTTTTTATTGATAGCACAATGTAACCATCTCCAGGTAAAACAAATTGAACTCAAAATATGCATATGTACATGTGGCAGCAACAGTTAAGATTTAAACAGTAGCCATCAATTATCTTGTCAATTACATTTCCAGGTGGAAATATTTATTTGAAAAAAAAAAACCAAAACACTTTCAGATTTAAGTTTTTCTTCCCTCTCTCTCTTTCTCCTTATTCACTTGTTTTTTAAACATGGCTATACATGATACACATCCTGAGATGGCAGCATTTCAATAACAGTAAATCAGACTGCTGTGCTTACTGAAGTTATTTTCATGTTTGCAGCTGATGAAAAATGATGTCTCTCTAGGACTGCAATCCACACTACTTTGTGAAGGCAAACACATAGCCTTGGTACTGCAGTAAGCTTTGGGAAAATACATTTGTCACAGGGAAACCATGGGATTTCTTGCAGTCAGAGAGGCTGCAAAATTCCTCCTATTCCTTGTGGAATCAATTCATATTTATACAGTTTTAGGCTGGCCATTTGTTTATTTACTACCTCCTAGGCAAAACACTGTGCCAGGAATCAGTATGCAGAATGAGACTCATGTACATTTTCCTCACACAGACATATTTGTGTTCTATTCATGTATCTCACCCTCACCGTATAGGCAGATCAACATATCTGTTTACACCTTCCCAGAGAGCTGTTAGTGGTGATTTATGAAAAACATGTAGTAACTACTTACTAAGGTAACCCTAACAGGTTTATCATTCATGAAAGCCTGCTAAATTCACCGTATGTTTAGAAATATTTGCCCCATCCTCTCTGTTTTATTTCTTGCCTGCAGAGTAAGAATTATCATAATCCAGTGCTAAAAGACAAAAAAAAAAAAAAAGGATTG
>VXAD01008737.1:1325902-1380842 GCA_013399195.1 Dicrurus megarhynchus
AAAAAAAAGGATTGCTAGTATCTATGCAGAAATGCTCAAAGAACTACATGTAATTCAGCAGCATCATAGATCAAATAAAAATACTCCTGTAGACAAAATCTTCACAGAGAACGAACCACACACGTGCTGACTGTAATCTGGCCATTAGTTTACAGAAGAATCTGAAGTTTAAGTGTGCTATAAACCTACACAATGTCTCAAATGCTAGCTGTTGCTTTCTAGCTTTCACTTGCCTGAAAATGTACAAAACATTGTATCATTAGACAGCTCTTTATTGGCAATCCACCTGCAGATGCTCCTGAGAGTTATTCTAGAAACAAAGATGGCAGTAATTTCTACTAAAAAAAAAAAAAAGCTCAGTAGATTGAGGTTTTTTTTTTTTTCCCCCCCAAGTGTTTCAGAACTGATTGGATCTGCTACGTCTCCATTTCTGCAGATTGCCCACACATTTTGGGGTGGGGAGAAGATGGGCAAAATAATTCTGCAAGTCTGCTGTTATTTTTATAGACCGGACAGTTGTTAGGTAGTTCAGAAATACAGAACTCCCTAACAGAATTTGGCTTACCAAACAGCCTTGCGGGGGAAAATCCTGATTTGCACTGCCATTTTTAAGGTGACTTAATGAAGAGAAAAATTGAAAACTTTCTTCAAATATACTCTGTTATGAAGTGTAGAAGAAACTTCCCCCAAAGGGAAGCCCTGGCAAAACAATTCTAGTAAATACATCTTGGCTACACTGCTACACTGAAAAGCATAAAATCTGTTTTCCTCCAAAAGCCTTGCCATACACCTCAGAAATGCTTCATCCTTCACTGATGCACAGCCATCTCTAACTGGAAAGGCAGTTTTACTTAAGGGTGGGTAAAAACATCTCCCTCCATTTAAAAGTGAAGAGGAAGGACAACATACCCAGTAAGTTAACTTAGTTTATACAAAATATATTAACGTTGCAGAAACCACAGTGTGTTTTCTGAACACTTCTAACAAAGACTGACATAGACAATGATCATGTAAAATACAAAGAATAAAAATATGCATATAACACTCGCATATGTGCAAAGGCAGGCTTAGAGAATCAGTCTGGAAATAGAACATTAATTATAATACCTTGAACAGAAATAGCAGTGTGAAGTATAATCATCCTAAAATAACACATCCTGGGGGGTGGGGGGAAAGGACAGAATTACTCTATAAAAATGAGTATATCTTGCAATAGCACACAGTATTTCCAGTGCTAACTCCAGTATAATTCCTCACAAAAATGCCATCAACAATCCTGCTATAGTAACTCCCTGGAGTTAAAGGATGTGGCAGCTCAGTTTTTGCAGAGACAAATCTCTTGAGGGGAAGGGGGAGCAGGGGGTGTTGAAAAAAAAAGAAAGTAGCAGTATTCTTGTGCAGTTTCTAATATGCTGAAGCGATTCCATCATGACATAACTGACTTGCCCTCTTAGCCCTTTTCAATTTGATTAGTATAGCAAGGTCTGCTTTTACATGGTGTTTAGAAATATTCACAGTTAGAGTTCATTTGATGCACCTTGCATGCCAGATTGTCAATGGCACTAAAAGTTTAATTGATAATAAAGATAATATCACTGCCTTACATTGATATGGCCCCTTTCACACTGCAGGATCCCAGAGGCACTGTTGACTTAGAGGTGCCACCGGACTGGAAATGTGATTGCTGTTTACCACCATAGAGCAAAAGAGCTACAACGGAGCACACAAAAAGGAATCACCACCCAAAAGTTCAGAATTCTCCTCTATTCACTCTCCCCACCCAGACAGCTTTGGTCCTAGTTAACAACCAGCTTGATTTAGACAACCAAAAGTAAGATTTAACATTCAACGCTTTTTTTCTATTCATTCATTTTCATTGACGGCTGGAAGAGAATCCAGGTTTGAAAGATGCTCCCATTTTTCCTCATCACAATTTAATCACCAAGGTGCTCTGAAGCACACATACTGAGATAAAGAAATTTTCAGGCACCAGAGTGACAGCCTGGCCTGGGTTTCACAGGACCTGGGTGAATTAAAGGCTGCCCCTGAGATCTCACCATTGTGGTGTCTGGACAGGATGGCAGAGCCCCAGCACCTCAATTCCCTCCTAACTCAACCTGTCCTTGTGCAGTGAGACCTGCAGCTGAACTCCACCAATTACAAAAAATTTGAAAAAGCTTCTCAAAAGCACAGAACCTCTCTCCAGATACAAAAAAAAATGTGCAAAATCATCTGAACACGATCAATGCATTTTCGAGCTGATGGAAGAGTAATGACTGCCTTGTCTCATGACTGAAATGATCACTGCCTCAAACAGATGGGAGCAGGGGCAAACCTCCTCTCCCTTGTTTTTCAGGCATATCTCGGACAAACGGATAATGGAGACAGTATCAGTGTATTCTGAATGTTTCTAACTAGTGCCTGACAGCAGCCTGCTATTCAGAAAGTCGAAGTGTAGCCACAGCCTGATGACCAGCTACTCTCCTAGACCCCAGTAAGGTCAAGATTGTGCTCAAGGCATGAGAAAGAAATAGCCTCAACAACACTGATGCACAACTCTCTCTCCAGTGATGAATAGTAAGCAGACATCTGTGCCCATACTCCTAGACTTCCCTACAGCATTTAGCATTGTGGATCAGAGAGATGGCAAGGATCCAAAGAACTGTACTGAAATCATTTAAGTCCTTTTTGAAGGCACACACAGAAAGTAAGGATGCAAAAGGCAATCTCAGCAGTGCAAACCTCTCCTCAGAGGACTGACAAAGACAGGGTCTCTCCATTTGTATTCACAACAATACAGACTCAAGCAACAACAGACAAATGGCATTGAAGCCAAAGTGGTACTTATCTCATGTAAGCATAAAGACATCCCAACCCCCAATTTTGTCATATTTAGCTGAAATCAAAATAAAGACTGAATCTGAACCCAGGCTTAGGCAAAGATGAAACACTGAAGAATATGCAAACATCAGCCCTACAACTGAGGGCAAATTTCAGCCACAGGCATTGATGCTTGGCCAATACAGTTCACAGTTTCTGCATTCCTCATGATTTCTTATTACCAGTGGGGACTATTTTAAATGAATGTTTCTAGTTCTCTTAGTCTCATCACTTGGCAACATAGTGTATTTTCCACAAATCACTAAAGCCAGTCTAATTTCAGACAGGGTAGGCAACCTCCCAGGAAGAGCACCAGAAAAGCCAGCACCTATTAAATTAGGCATCAAACAATTTAATTTTACCTCTCAGTTTCCTGATTGGAAGAAGTAGTTACTTTTCTAAGCTCATGATCTTGGCCTTTGCTATTAAGAATACAAGGAAGGCAAGGGGTATACACTCCTTTTTTCCCCACATTTGCAGAATAGTGTAACAAAATAGATAAGAATATTCCTATATATTACTAAAAATTTTTATTAAGTAAAGATTAATAGATTTCACCCCATATCTCTGTCTGTCAAGTTAGCTTATTTTACCAAAGCATAGAAAAAGGGAAAAGTGGTCTTTTACCTGCACTTAAAATATGAAATTGTGTATTTCAGATTAAGGGAAAAAATGCCGAATTTGCTGGTCTTACTTTAAGCTCTTTCAGTTCCTTAATGTATGAAGGCTAGAGCAGAAACTGAAGTAAGTTACCTTGTTTAAAAACTAAAATATCATACAAACCAGACCCATTTCATTCACAGAATTAGCTTCCACACATATAAAAATTTCCTACAGATACGATTATGCTCTCACCTTCACTTTTTACAATTATAAAATCTGTTCCAATTGAGTTACTGTGGATGCTAAACATAAACCCAGATATTAATTGATTCCGTTTTTAGTGGACACACACATGACAACTTTAGACCTACATCTTTCTTGCTGACATTGAAATACATTAGAATACATCTTCAACTTGCATCTTCTGCTTGAGTATTTCTCAAAGTACTAGTTACCTCCATGTATTTCAGAAAAAAACCCCCCCAACGCGAAACTTCATTATTAAGATAAAAGCAACATACGAATATATTTGCTGGTTTATGCTTACAAGGGTAGATGATTTTGGCAACAGAAATACTTTTATGGACATGGTACATATTACATTTGGAGGAGAGGGAAGCTGTCAGTATTTTCAGATTGATATCACTGCAGACAAATGCCAGGCAATGCATTCATTGCATCATACACACCACTGGGATCTAAACTAAATTCATTTACTCAACAGAAAAACCTCACTATTAACCTGGACAGTTTAATGAATATATCACTGTTCTCATATCCCTATTCTGGAAAATAACACAAAATAAAAATATTAAGCTGCATTAAAAAATTGAAATACAAAGGGAATCATTAAATATGCTGAGTGATGTGGCATGCGACCAAAGCTAAGCTTTCTCCTGTAATACTATAGTTAAGCTGTTCAAAGTGAAAGTAATAGAGTCTCAGAAATGGGCAATTAAAATTATTATTAAAATAAATACGCTTTAGGTTTTGAATGCCACGTGGATGTCTTATCTGGTGCTATCAAGTGAGGATTCTCATTTATTCATCTACTGGACTATTAATCATTACAAGCTGATTCACTTCTCCATTGAGCCATAAACTTGGCACAAGACTCCCAAAAAGCAAATAAGAAGTTCAATGGAAGTTTAGACTATACATCTAACAGATGATGGCAAATTTCCATCCAGACCTGAATTTCATAGTTCATAACTGTCTCTTTTGCAAACCAAGATGTAGAATGTGAATCACATACTTACTCTCATTTAGAACATCTATAAAGAACAAAGTAAATGAAATATCTTTTGGGATCTTAAGCAAAAAAATGTTGAAAGGCTCGGCTTCAGCTTAGAAGTCTGTTATCGCATGTGCTGTGTTATATATAAACACTGAATGCTTTGGCAAACTCATTTTCGTGCAATGAATTATGTATGAACTGCTTTAACCCCCCTCTCCCCTCTTGCTAAGGGCACTCAACACGACGCTCTCAGACTGATCAGTCACTGAGCTCATCCCCGGGTTTAAGTCAGACTCGCAGCTGAATTTGTCACATCACTGCGCACGAGCACCTCCATGGGTTGGGTTTTGTTTTCAATGAGCAAAATGCTTTCAGCATTCGCATGAGCAAACTTTTCAGCAACAATGACTAATATTACCTCTTTTGGTATTAATCCTTTTCATAAAGCTTCTCTGATCTATTACAAATGTAAACCCTCATTAAGGTTAATACATATTTTCTTTTTTCTCTTTCTGTGTGTATTACCACAAGGAAAACTCTAAGTCATTTTTCTCTCACTGATCCTTTAAGAGCCTGTGGCCACTGCTGATCTGTATTAATTGCTACTGAGAATTCAAAATCTGCATCTTCAAAACAGGCTGGAATAGCTCCCTTCATCATTATGTCAACTGCAGTAACATTTTACCATAGAAACCCTGAGCACGATGAGGCTGGGCCTTCTGTGAGTTCAGAGTACAAAATTATTTCTGGTGAATTACAGTTACAAAACAATTTAGGGCTTTTTTCCTAAGACAGTAATTTCAATAAGCACTTCACTCTTTCCAGTTTCTTCTAAGTATATCTGAACCCACCACAGTTTGTCAATCTAGAATATAAAAACTTCTTTTTGCATCCTTAAGTCATGAGGCTTACAATTTTCTCTTCTCTGAAACAGCCTTTCCAGTAAAGATCATAGAAATTTGCCCAAACCTGCATATTCAAAACCAGATATGTAACAGGCATGCTCAAGTATTGAGTTCACTGGGATTAAACAAAACAAGCCCAAACATTCAAGAATGACAGAAATAAAAGGATCTCTCAAATCTCTTATACATTTAACATATAACATTTGGGCAAGCACAAAAAGCTAGCTTTTAGGGTTCAAATAAGAATACGTTTAAGTGCATGTTGCATATTTTAATAGAAACTGGATTGCCAAAGAAGCTTATCAAATGTAAGAGCTCAAAGCAGGAAACGCTTGATTACATTGTTTTATATTTAGTTTTTAAGCCATGAGATACATTGTAGAGAGTAGAATCTACAGTAAGATATGGTAAAAAAGATTCACCCCTAAAGCTGCATAATTAGAAGGTTTGACCAATAATTCAAAAGAATTTTCTGTTCAAGTTAAAAAAGGAAGATGAGAAATTAGGATACACAGCTACGAAAAGTTCAAAAGTAAGGTCAATGGCAAGACCTAGAAGCTGTGCTTAGCTGAACATCCAACCTTGCTCAGCCTCTCAAGCCTATAAGTATTTTCCAAAGAGAAACAAAATCCTAAAACCATCCCTTTCTTATACTACACCAGTAAACAAAGACATATGCCAGGTACAGGTGCACAGTGCAAGCATCTGCAGCAATTTGAAGATGATGGTGCACATCAATAATGTATTTAAGACACAAGCAAGAGAGAAATCAATGGCCTAGATGCAATTCTGAGAGCACATTGCAACAGCCATGCTCCATCTTTGAGTTACACAGGGGTCTCGCACAAAGCATATAAAAGGGGCCTCTCAGTGTTAAGGGCTCATGGTAAAATGCAAAAAAAATTCTACCTTGTAAGTGGTACAAAGATTCTGAGTAGGTAGCTTGGTTGGTGGCATCTAGATCTGCATCTCAACATTTTATGGACATAAAAGAGCAGCCAGTATTCTAGAAGGAGAAAACCTAAACAATTTTACTGTTATTTTGAAGTCATTGTCAAGTTTGCAGAAAAAAAAAGAAAAAAAATCAGTCTGAACTCATTTATCATTGTTTTAAAATAATGTCAAGGAGCTCTCTAAAACTCTTCAGTCATACGTCATCTGTGTCCTACAGAGGATTCAGGTGGCAAAAAGCAAAGAAAAAACCAAACTAACAAACAACTATTTTGGGGGATCTGAAAGACTGGAAATAACACTATATATCAACAAAAGAAAACTTCAGGGATGTTATTGTAAAAAAACCCCAACAAAACTAAAACCAACACTCTAACAACCTTTTATTCACTTAAAAAAAAGTTCTCTTTAAAGTGGCACATATTTCAAATCACTTCATCCAGAAATGATGCTGGAATTTTCAGATTTTTCCTCTACCTCTTCATTCCAAGGATTCAAATCCTGATTAGTGTGGGACAGTTTCAATTCAGCTATTTTGATCTCTTTTTTAGAAGCAGGGCTAGTCTCACCCCTGGCCACTAAGTACTGCTCACTTAAGAGCAGCAAATCATATGCAGCAGCCTCCACTCTTTAACACAAAGTACAAATTAGCCATGAAGTACAAATTAGCCAGGATGACTGAGTGTGCTCTAGCCCTTCATTTACTCTCTTCCTTTATTCTCCCTGTGTGGCTTAAGCCACTCACCTTTGGATATAAAACGATACTGCAACATGTGAGCCACTACACCAGTTCAAACACACAACACCGAGGGCCAGTCACCCTTCAGGGTGTCTCCATCGAGTGCCTCCACGCTGAGGGTGCTGCTTTTCTAAGCTCAGTCACAGAAGAATATCCTGGAAACAGTTCTGATATGCTCCCATCTTCATGTGAATTTCCACATTTCTTTAGCTGCCATGTTCTCCTAGTTTGCACCAGCAATCTGAAATTACTATGACTGTACAAAGCTAGCATGCACTAAAATTCTTCTCCCTAAAATGTCACCACTCCCAAAAAGTAAGCCTAATTGGAAAACTGATTTAAAAATCAATGTAGTATTGAGCTACTAAGTAGCCTTCAACCATAATTTTTCAGAGAGAAAATAGAAAAAGACAGTGGAAGTCAGTGTGTTGCTGAAAGTCATGTGGTATTTGGTTCTCTCACACATCTTCCTTTCTCAAAAAATATATTCTTAAAAGAATGCAGCCCTTTTGCTACACATAACATGTAATCTGATGCCTCTCCATGGCAAACCCAATATTGCATTCAGGCTAACACATGCATATCTGTTGCAGAAATCTTGAGACCTTTCTATTAGAAGACGCCCAAAGGTGTTCCAGCCCCCAGAGCTAGGCTATCACATCCCCTGGAACACTTACCAGTCTCTAGTCTGTTTTTACTGACAATTTGCCTTCTGCCCAGGTTAGCTGTCTGGGCTGCTAAATGAGATCACTAGCTCAGCTGCTTTCTAACAGCTTTAGTATTGTTTGTAAAGCAATGAGATTGCAAAGACAAAAATATGGATCTAATTTCCAATCTCCTTTTGGTAAGGCCATAATACTGCATGTAATATAGAGTAACAACACTCTTAATGCTGTGTTAAACTGAAAACCAAACAAGAACCCTTCCACTCAAAATCCACAGCTTGATCTCTTCCAAAAATAACATCAGATTTCTGTTATTGTACAAGAAGAAAGTTTTACATAATCAAGCAAAAGACAAGGAATCAGGTCATCTGCTCTCAGCACCAGGACAATCCTTCTATGTGAGCTTCGAAAAGCTCTTCCACATTTCCATCAACTAAACTAAGATTTTTGCTATTTCTACAGTAAGGCTGCATCACTTCATCCACAATTTACAACTTCTGGATGCTGGAATTGTAAGATTCATAGAGGTACCCATAAAAGAAGCCCCAAAAGTGGGGTTTGGAAAGGGCAGGGGCAATCCAACACAAAGCTCAGCCAGTCACTTGCTCTTGCGACAGTTCACACATGAAATATTTTGGGGATATTCAAACTGCACTAAGAACTCTGTAAATATTCTAAGATATCTCCAAATCTTAAGAGTAAACATTGTCCCTATATAAACTGTAAATACTGACAAATTATTTGTTTACTCCATCTTGAGTTTAATATAACAATCACCTTGACCTGCTGTTGCCAATTACAATGGTAACAATTGTACAACTAATATTTCTCTTACTCCTTTTTCAGAAAATAAAATTATTTGAGCTAAAATTCTAGAAGAGGGAATGATTCTTCAAGTGACTTTTAACACAAAATATCCACTAACAATTCCCCTTGCCTTTCTGGTAATTCGCTTATATTACACAAGTGGAGAGTCTGGATCCCAGTTTTCTCTTTAGCTGCCTGTACAAAATCTGATAAACAGAAAACTCCAAACCTGTTGTCTCTGGCAGAAATAGAGGCACTTCTGTTAGCACTGTCCTCCTTTTGGAGTCTGGCTTCTACTACAGCTCCCAGAATGGGTCTCCTCCTCACACATTAGAAGGCTGATACCCACACACAAATGCATTGTGACAAAGATGGAGGGGAGGGTGTTAGATGGGCAGACAAGAAAGACTTGATTCAGTAAAACAAAGAGAAAATACTTGTCTCATACAATGAAGTAATTTTTCTTAATGTTTTAAATAAATGCTGCTTTTCATTCCTCCCAAACCACATTTATAGTATAATTATATGATTGCTGGGGGCTTCATATAGCTGAATTATAGGGTGTCTCTTCCACATTCAGTTTGTGAAAGAGTCTCTCCGTTTCCCTTCATATCTCTCTAACCACCGACAAGGATACTCTCCAGGCATTCTAAAATTCAATTACAGCTATCCTCTGAGAAACATATAATTTTATAGAAAGATTTAAGCCATCATGTATCCCTTTTTTTTCCTGTTATGAAAGCATTTGTCTAAAGTCTGGTATTAAATTAAAATAGGTCTGAAACAATCTTAACCCAGTAGTTTTCAAGTGTGCCATTTGACAGTTGTCAGGCTGGCACAACCCCCTGAGCTCCCTTTTAAACTCAAGTGCTATATGGGCTAAGGACGTGTTGCACAGAAAACACCACGCAGGGAGTGTACGACGGGTCGTGTGTGTGTGTGTAAATACAAAGATGATGTACGTCCCCACCTCTGTTTCCATGCTGCTGAATTGGACATAAATAGACACAAACACTCGATGCAGTTCAACTGTAACATCACATTCTTAGCTGCTGTACTGGATGTCATCTGCAAATTAGAACGCAAAACGCAAATGTCTGAGCTAATTAATAAACAGTACTATAGTATCAAAAATGCTTCCCCATCGCACAGATCTTTCCAGGCACAGAAATATTGGTTTGTAAAAACCAGAAAGCCTTATATATGGGTATCTTCCTAAAGGAGTGATATCATGCCAATTGTAGTGAAAAACTAAAGAAATACTGAACGGACAATTCCCACTCAGCTCAATTTCTCACACTTCACAGCAAAGGAAAGCCTAACTACTGCAAGTAACTACCACAAACAAGCTACAGATGGCCTGAATTTGTATTCTACCAGAACAGCTACAACTTTGCCAATAACAGGTCTATGGTCCCTGCACAATTCAGCTGAAGATGTAGATGAAAAATGGGTTTAGATTAGCAAATCTTAACCAAAGTTAATTTCCATTATTTATACTCAGTTCTATCATTCAAATGAAATTAGGTTTCTTGTAGCTTCTATTTCAAATCCACTGTAGGGACTTAAAAAAATTAATGCATTTAAACAAAGTTTATTTTACTGTTTAAAGATTTTAATCTAGTCTTATTTTTCTAAAAATCAATATTTATTGTACAACACATATTTACTATTAGCCTGTGTGGAACAAAGTATTATAAGAGGAATACAAAATTTGAAACTTGATCTTCAGCTTGCTCAAATAGAATCACATGGAACACTGAGCAAATTGTAAAGAAAAATAATGCAAGTATCTCATAAATGCACACAATTGCGACAGGACAAAAAAAGTAAGAAATCTGCTCACAGTTCTGAAATGCTTTGACACAAATGAGTTTAATCTCCTGACTAGAGACAGAGGAGTTTGCTTACCCTGGTGTAAGCAGGGCTTTCCAAAGTCAGAGACTGCTCGTGGGAGGGATCTGAATTGTTTTTACAAGGCTACCAGCAACAGCTTTTCCAAATGCCCGAGCTCAAAGAGAAACAAGCTTTCTTCTCGGTATATTAATCAGGAACTTTACTATCTTGAGGCATTTAATCATGTCTAAAAAACCACAGATGTGGAAGGAACAATGCTTGTTGTAGCCAACTTGCGGAACACAGCAATGAACCTAGCGCCAAATTCCAAACCCAGGGAAGTAACACTGAGCCTTCCTGACAACATTCTCTTGGTCAAGTCTTTTCTGATCTAGGATTTTGTAGTTATTTTAACCATGAGGCTGGAAAGGAAGAATTCTCACTGTTAATACATACTACTTGTTTATACATAACAAAAAATACCTCTGTGTATTTAAGTCATCACTTGTGATTTTTCACATGTCACCTGAAATGGATTCTGAAAGCATCCCTGGAGCACACAACTCCAGCTGTACCACGCAAGGAAAACAGACCCGGTACGTTTTCGAGTCAACTTTACTTGAATTTATTTTAGTGTTTTTGAAATTTGCAGCCTCAAAGCAATCTCTGACTCATCTCTTTCTTCAGCAATATCAAAACAAGCCATCAGAATAATTCAACTGCACCATGGCAGTTATTTTCTATTTCCTAGTATTTCAAGCATGACTGGATGGCAGCCAGTGCCAAATGCTGATTTTCATAAGGATAACCACAAGCTACCTAGGGAAGGGAAGGAAGTTGCCAGTTGACATATCATATTTCATCTATCATAATTTGTCAGCTAAACCCAAGAAGGGTTTCTAAAAAGAGACTCTAGACAGCACTTCAAGAGTTTTATTTTTCAGATAATGCTCACAGTTGACAAAAAATGGGTCTTTAAAACTCTTTCAGATTCCTGATGAAATTAAGCAGATATCCTGAGCTATTTCACAATTATTTTTACACGAAGAGGTTTTCTGGATCAAGCAGTTCTAAAATGGTGCTATAAATGACACTGCAGTAACACTACATTGACACTTAAAAATAGAGCTGAATTTAATTACCTTCATTTTGCAAAGCAGGCTGAAGTACCATAATTTTCACCACACAATCTGATTGTTCTGTAGCAACAATCTAAACATTAAATATATTTTAAAAAAGAAGCTATTTGTGCAAATTCAATGATTACAGCATCCAAGATAACTAAAAAATCGTGACCTAAATCAAAATAATTCCAACAGAAATGCACCTGAAATCCATGATTCAAACAAAGAGAAATAAAACCTATGCCAAAGAAGAAAACAAAGATCTACAAATTCTAGTTTATACAGACCTCATGAGCTTCATGTAAGTAAAACAAGCATAAACCATTGCAGAGGCTGTCTGCAATGACCAGCTACTGATGCACTAACGATTCTCAAAAAGGGATCAAGAGGTTTTATGGAGAATTGAGAAAAAGTCAATGTTACACTTAGAATATTAAGTATATACCTACAGACCAAGACTGCTGGCAGTATTTTATATTCTACTTAGAATGGAAGGCTGCTGCTCACTAGAAAATTTTGGTGGTATGCAGGAATTTTGGTACCACTTTCCACCAATTTTAAACCAATATGAAATGGTCTATCATACATAATCTGAGCTGTAGTTTAAACTGCAGAGAAATAATGCTTACTTCTGTAATCAAAGTTGTTCTACTCATTTTAACTGGAAATATATTTTCATTTGACTTCTTTCATTTAAGAAAAGCTGCGCAACAACGACCCCCCCTCTTGCTTGGGGCTTGAACAGCTTGTTCAGCTCTGCTGTCATTAACTGCCCCTGTGACCTTGCACAAACCACTTGCCAAGGTGTAAGGCTGAGATAATAGCACTTTTCCACATCACAAGAGTATTTGGTGGATGTTAAGGAGTGCAAATTGCAGGGAAGGCACCATCATAACTTTGCAGAGAGAGAGATTAGTCTCCCGTTATCCCACAATCCATTGTCAAATTCAGGTGTGTCAGAAACAGGCAGAAGACTGGTTTTCTTGGATTTTCAGGTGCCTTATAGCCATAGCAACTAGTTTAAGTTTGTTACGATAGAGATTGTGTTGATTCCTTTGTAGAAATCAAATTGTTGGTGTCTTGCAACCTAACAAAACCAAGCAGTAAAAAGGGAGGCAGACTATTCCAGGTGGGTCTTGGCTTCCCCCTCTCTCAGTTTATCAACCTTAGCAAGTGCCTTTATTGGTCTCAGTGTTTCTGGGACTCATTATTTTATTCCAGATTCAACATCCCTGTACTTGTAACTGGAACTGCCAATAGAAAAACCAACACAGAACAATCCCCAGATTTTGCCTAGAATGAAAAGGCAGTAGCACTAACCCAGGAATGATGAGTTATCTTTGCAACTGGTCAGAGCTTGGCAGCCAGCAAACACGTCAGGCCTACTGACTAATTCCCATGGGATATAGGAGAATTCAAAAAAACAAAGCCAAACAAACAAAAAAACCCCAAACCAAACAAACTAGAGCCCCTGGTCTACCACCCAGGAATAGAAAATAAGCAGTAGTATCCTAGATTTTTCTGGGAAAGGGAAGTATCTCTTCATTCATGGAGATGGGGTTTGTTTTCAGTTTGTGATGGCAACGGACATCAGAGGATTCTGTCATTAATCTGCCTCCAGCTGTGGTGCTGGAGAGAACTTGACACATACAACCGAACTTAGCATTTAATTTCCTTTCACCTACATGGCAGGGTCAGGGGAGTGCTGGGCATTTTTCCTGCATTTCTGTACTCCAGCTTATGTGCCTCAGTGCAGCTAATTGGGAATTCTAGTGGGTGACCACTTACTCAGCACCTTGCAGAGCCACCAGACTCATCTCTCTGAATATGAATGCAGTGAGTTTCATAACAGAACTCTTCCTTAAAGATAAAAATGTATTTGAGAATGATGTAGAAGATGTCAAAATCATGCCTCAGATTTGCTACTGGCCCCTATGAAGTGGAGAAAGGTTAGCTTGGATATTGCTGGCAAGCTGCCTGAACTCCACTGTTTAGTGTAAGGACTCAAGCTCCTGCTGTTGCCAGAAAGAACTCTAGGCTAAGACAGGGAGCCAACTGGGATGGAGGGAAGAGATTAGTACAATGAGAAAAAAAAAGAGTAATAGGATAAATAATAACACTGCAGGCCTTTAAAGACAAAGATTGCTGAAAAGAAAATACCACATCAGATTTGTTTCTAATAAGAAAGTGAGATTATGCCAGGAAGCCCCGAAGAGGAAAACTACTAAATCTTCATGACACTGATCCTTGGAACACAGTGGAATAATACATTTTAATACACTGCTGAATTTTAACAAACAGCAAAGGCCTTATTAAAATGTTAAGCAATGAAACAAAAAATTATCAAGATTTTACAGTCTGTGAATTCCTCATAACTGTAAATATAAAAGGGAAATAAAATACATTTACCCTACTACATTTTTATTGGTGTATTAGAAAGTGTCCTGACAGTTAATGAATAATCAAAAAAAAGGCAGAAACATGCTTAGATTACTGTTGTGTCAATTTATATCTAGGGGTAAGATAAACAAACCAGAAATCCTCTCCTTACTATGTATAAAATATCTTCAAAAGATTAAAATTATAGCTTTGTTTTTGCACAAATTCAAATCTTTTTCAAGGGAAAATCTCTTGCATCTTAAAGATCTTCTATGAATATCATAATTTGTCATCTTTGCAGCAGGACAAAAAAATTGTAAGTATATGACATTCCTTCAAAAATTCCTCATGTTAAGCTTTCCTACAGCTTCCAGGTGCAGTCAAAACCTAAGTAAAAGTTACTGGCATGTTGTGAAGGTGAACTGCAAGGATTTTACTGGCTGCTGTGCAAAGTCCTGTTTACAAACCTTCAGCTTCTCAATGACTCAAAAGAGGAAAACAGCTCATTGTAAGTGTGTAATATCTGCAAATAGATATAGAATATTTTCCCATAAAATAAATTACTAGCTTACCTAATTAGGTTGAAAGACGTAAGAATAGGCTATTAATAAAATGAATCAAAACCACTTTGCAAATAAAAATTACCCAGTCACAATATCTGAACTGAGTTTTCATTCAAAGGTAACTAGAAATCTCAGTAGTATTGTGTATGGTTTGCAATAGCTACATAGATTATTGTTATGGTGCCAATACAAAAATGAGAAAAACTTTGCAATTTACCTTCCGTTAAGTAGGTGGTCTTTGAACAAGACTACAAAGTGATCTTCAAATAAAACAAACAACAAGGAAGCATGCCTGAAAATGGTAGATCAATTGCTTTCATTAAACACATACCAGTATTCTCGCAAAAATTCATTTGTTTTTGACAATTAAATGATGATAAAAGAACCTTCCAAATCTTTCAAGGAGTAAATAGAAGACCAAAAAACTCGAAGTTCAGTAAACATCCCTGTTGTCCCCCCCAAAATCCTCATCTGGTTGAAAATTGCGGCAAGCCCTGCTGTGTTTGGTCTGTGGCAATGCTGGCACACTCCAATAAAAGGAAAACTTTCTACACCTGAGAAGCCTCCTGAACTCTTTTCCACAATCCCAGAGGGTGACCATGTCAACCTGTGATAGTTAAGGAAATTGTGACCTGTTTTCATACAACAGAGCACATAAACACAAAACTGTCCATCTTATAACCTAAAGGCAAAAAGTAAGATGAAAATACACAACTTAATCAGACAAGGACTTTGATCAAGCTGTTAAGACATTGCTTTTACCACTCAAGTATTTATGAAAGTCCAATACAAAGCTGCATTTACAAAAAAGCATAACTCCACCTTAAATTTAAAGGCGTAAAGGGAAGAACTGGATAGAATTTTGGTTGCAAAACCGAATTAATCTTGGATTTTCAATTACTTTAGAAATGCTCCATTGTTTAATAAGCAAACTACTATGTAGTACCCCTTAATAGCAGCAACAGAATTGGCTGGCTGAAGCCTGGCTGGGGGATTGATTTTTCATTAATTCATTCCACTTAATAACATACAAACACTCTTGGCCTTGTAAATTTTCCTTCAACCCTTTTTTGACTCTTCAGACACAACCAACTGAGACTCAGGCCCCTGTCAGAGGATTTCTTGAAATTATAACCATAGCCTTCACCAAGAGGCTTGTCTTTGAGCCCATTTCTGTCCTTGGTCTGCATTTACTTCCTCTTAGTTTTAAGTTTTTGAACAAATATTGACATTTTCAGACTGCACAGTAGTCAGAAGATGACTAATTCCTAATTCTTGTATTCTGAGGCAGCTGCCTCAGTAAGGGGAAGAGAGCCAGGCTGAGATATATCCTTATCAACAAATGCTGCTTCCCATCATCATTTTCACACCGATCTTCATACACATACATTCCTAAGGCACGGAAAATACCTACAATCCTTCTCCCCAAGTAACAGCTATGTTATCTTTTTCAATGCAGTGTTTTGATTAAAGTACACACAGTGTTAGCTCCTTTACAAAAGCACAACTAATTCAGTGCACTCAGTATGTATAAAATTTTTTGACTGCTAAGGCCACCTGGAAGAAGAAAACAAGGCCTTTCAGCTCTAGCCCGGCAGCTCAAATTTAACTCAAGTGCCTGATATGAGCTAAAGGATAAAAAAACAATGAGACTGGGGTTTTGGTGACCTTTCTTTCATTCACAGCACTGCTGTTTAATCAGTGTACGGCAAAGTCAAGATACTGACTGAACAGTTTTAGCCAAATCCTTAATTTTCAGTGAACAAATGGACTCTAATTAGAAGCGTAGGCATCAGCGGGACATAGAAGGTGTTAATCTGATTCTAATGAAGAGAATCCCTAAGGTTAACTCCCTGGGCAGAGGTGTGTACACAGCACTGACAGGTGAATGGAGCAAGCAGGACCCAGCTCCTCTGCGAGCACATCTGCAGGCACAGGCCAGCGCTGGGACAGAGCGGCCACAGCCTGTCCATGGCAGCGATCTCCTCACAGCAGTGCAAGGACAGCACTGGGACAGAGCAGCAGCTGTCAGCCTCCTTACATCTGCACTGTGATTAGCACAGAGGATTAAGATATTTGGATTTAGATATTTTAGATATTTATGGATTTTGATATTTGCAAGAAATGCTCCAAAACAAATGACTAGCGGCGATATATTTAGTATTTATTATTTTTAAAGAAAATCATTAGCTGCATTTAGGTTTTATGGAATAAGAAAGAATCCTACAGATAAACAATCATGTAGCCACAGAATGTTGGTTTATAAGCTAATAGAAACACCTACCTCAGACATTAAGCTAACTTGTCACTAATAAAACAACCAACATCCTACAGAAAAGCTGTCAAAAACTTACAGAACAATTCCCAATTTTTAAGTTATAAATCAAACAATAATTGAAAAAAAATGAAGGAAATAATTAAAACCCACTGAAAACAACACAAAACTAAAAAAGGTGTGTTTGTAAGAGGATTCATGGAGGTCCAATACCATGCACAGAGCAGGCAAGGCTCTCTGCAGCCTTATTCAGTCAAATTTTGACATTTCTAGGATCCCACAACTTCTCCAGGCAACACATTCCAAGGTCCATACCAACCTTCATCACTAAGAATTCACTGTCCTGTTTTCCCAACCAGCATCTCCCTGTATTCCCTCTGGCCTGTTGCCTCTTGTCCTGTCTCTGTGCACCCCCGAGGGCAGCCTGGCTCCTGCAGCTCACCATCCATGGACATGCAGGAGGCTCAAGAGCAGGTGAAGGATGAACTCAGCCCTTCCTTCTGTCCTTCCCTGCAAGGTCACTTCTTCCCCAGCCCCCACTCAGCCCACTGAAGCACTCAAGAGTGAGGAAGACCTTGTGTGGGAGAGTTTCAAAACCATTTGGTATTGACTTCACACTGCTCCCAGTACTATGCTAACATCAAGTGCTTATGCAAATTTCAGCCTACCAGCCTGCTAGCTGAAAATACTATTAATAATTAAACTGACCAAAAAATACTCTTTTTTTCCCTACTTCCCATAATGGAGGTACCATCTGTTGTCTATTAACCCTTTGTTTGTAAGCAAAAACACTGAAGTTCTTCCTGTTCTGTGATTCCTGGCAGGTTGAGTATTTATAGCCCATCTGAATGATTTTCTTTCAGTTTTCACTGGGAGTGAAAGAAGGTCTGTAAAGTATTTTTATTTGTCCTTAATGCACTACGTTGTCAAAGTGTCTGAGAAATTAGCCTTTTTCTGAGAAAAAAGGTCAAAATCATGCACACATCACAGAATTCTTGCAGCAAACAGATTTTTGCCTAATAGAAGTTACACGCAAGGTGTATATTTGTAGGTTTATATATAAATGTTTATATATAAATACAAGTAACTTCACATGCGTTTCATGGATGAGACACCTGCTCTCTCCTTCCAAGTGATACCTTCAGACTATTAATCTTTTGTAGAAAAACACAATAGAAATTAATAATGTAAATCAAACAAGGTAAAACAGAAACTTATTCTTTAAAAGGACTAATCTTGTAGTCAAATCCTGATAAAATACCTCAGCTTTTCTCCTCCACAAGCAGAAGAAACAGTACATAATGATCATTATTTTCAGTAACCAGTAGCACTGCCCTGGTATTAGACTTCTTTCCATAACTGGCTGTGACCACCTCCAGGAAGGGTCCTGGTGGACCCAAAGCAAATCCTACAGGCCCATCCAGTCTTAATTATTTTTCTGACTTCACCAGTGATGCTTAGAGCATATACTTAAAGAACCTTTTCTTTAGTCACTGCGTATTTTAGCTACATTTCAACACATACTTAAAAAAACCTACTGATCAAAATTTGATTATTTTTAATAAAAGTATGAACTACCAGTTTTAAGGTTAAGAAAACATTTAATACTTGAAAATAGCAAAAACGGCATTTAATAACTAGGAAAACCAGTAGAAACTCCTGAAGAACTTAATTCAGCATGTCTTCAAAAAAGCTGTGTATAGTACAAGTGTACACTGCATCCTAAGAGCTGCTGCACATGCACTGTATAACAAAGAAAAAATTTTTTTTTACTGCAGTAAGATAAATATACACCCAATAGTAAGATCCAACTACCATTCTCCGTTCCACAATGTCTTCAACTCCTATTTGCATTTGGGCTTGGGAAATACTATCTTTATTTCATATTTCCACTAATATTTTTTTTTGGGGGGGGGGGCAGAGGGGTGTTCAGCAGATTTCAATAAAATTGGTCCAAAAAATGGTAATCCACTGCTACAAATGCAACAGTCCTTAAAAGCAGTATACTTAATAACTGACATTGATTAGAAGCTCTGAATGTTCCTGCTGGGATTTAGACTCGTGACAAAATGCTTCCCCACGAAATCACACTGGCTGATGAAGCAGTCAGAACAAGATGATGTGTTCAAGATGTCTCTTCGAATTTCAGCAGAGGAGGAGTTCCCATTCACATCTTATACCACTTCTAACTGAAATATATTCAAAGAACTTCTTTGCTCCATTTCTCACCATCAGTTTGGCAAGTTGAATAGTAAACCCCACAGTACCATATGGTAGAAGACAGCTGAGAGATAAACGTGTTGTGTAATGTCAATCCTAATGAGTGATAGAAATAAAACTCAGAGATAAATATCTGGCTTAAGCATCAAAAATTCACAGTTAAGGATAAAAGCCTATTGTACAGCCAGTGCCAAATATTCCCAAACTGTAATACTGTGCCTTACAGATGTGTGGTGCCACTTTTGTTCCTCGCAGCAGCCTGACTAAAAAATATGCATCCTCCCAAACTCTCAATGAAGAGCTCGGCAATGCTGTGAGCTGTGCTTAATTGCTCAATGCTGCTGGAAGAGAAAGTGAGTGTAAACATATGCTTTTATCTTTCTTCATTTGAGAAACAGAGATGAATGGAAGAGAGAGGTAGAACCTATTTTCACACTAATTCAGTACAGCTTATTGCATATGTAAATATTCAGCTTGAAAAAGCAGATAGCAGGAAACACTTAGCATTTGAGGAAATGCATGTTTTAAGATGTCTCAAGCATTTTAGCTGTATTTTTCTTCAGTATCAAATACACTGCTGACAATCCTAGACACAGTTTCAGTTCTAGATGCACAGCAAGCAAATTTGTTCTCCCTCCTACTCCCTCCACCGCTTTAAAAATATTCCTATAGTTCAATCTTTTCCAGTAATATGATAAGAGAATCAAATACGGTAATGCCTTCAAAGTTCTCATGTTTAAAAATTTTTTCCTAGCCCCCTCCTTCTTTTAGAATACACCTTAAAACTGGAGAAAATTAAGTCTCCACCAAGAGTGGCTGTTATTGAAATCCATCTGTATGGGCCTAGAGTTATAAAATCATCACAACCTGAGACATTATTTGGCAGAAAAAAAGGTTCAGAATATTCAACAGAAAACAATTTCTCTTGCAATGGACAAGACAAGTATATATACAGGAACAAGTACTGAGGAAACCAAGCCTCCTGAACAGTCCCCAGGCTTGTGAGGTGCATTACCTGCATTCCTGGCTTCTATGTGCACCTCCATTTAGTTGGCAACAATGATGAGAACTTCTGAAATCCCTTTCCTTGCACCCCAAACCCTGTGTTCAATTCTGGACCCTCATGACCAGAAAGACAGTAAGGCACTGCAGCAGGTGCAGAGAAAGGCAGTGGAGCTGGGGAAGGGTCTGGAGCACAAGTCTGATGAGGATCAGCTGAGAGTGCTTAACCTGGAGAAAAAAAAGGCTCGGGAGTGTCTTTACTGCTCTCTACAACTCCCTAAAAGGATATTGTAGCCAGGTGGGCGTTGGCCTCTGCTCACAAGCAACTAGCCATACACTGAGGGAAATGGCCTCAATCTGTGCCAAGGGAGTTTTAGGTTGGGTATCAGGAAAAATTTCTTCACTGAGAAGTGTGGTTAGGCATTGGAGCAGGCACCCCAGTGAGGTGGCTGAATCACCATCCCTGGAAGTGTTCAAAAAGCAAGTACACTTCATCTTGAAGTATCTTTTCCAACCTTAATGACTCTATGATTGCCTCCCGCTGCCCTCTGCCCTGCAAACAGCCCCTACACTGCCCCAGCTGGACTACTTTCACAGAAAGCTAAAACAGAAGGTCTCCGGCTTTTCTCCCTGACCTACGGACAGGTGTTTTATACAAGTTTTCATAATTAGTAATAATTTTAATCTGTCACTGTTTATTTTCAGAACTCATTTAGAAATCATAAAGCTTATGTTCAACAAATCCAACTGCTCCACGTATTTGTCCTCTTGGCATACATGTTGCCTATTGCTACATTCTGTTAGCCTTATTGCGTTATCTCATTATTAAACATGCAAAATGAAGACTAAGAATCCTTATTTGCTTCCCTTCCAATATCTGGTTCCATCTCTCGAATTTCAGGAAGACTCTGTACTGTGACTTCTCCCTATTTAAAGTATTGCAGTTATACTGCAAGCGTGCTGGTCTATTTAGACTTGTATCACCCAGCAAAGAAAGCAGCCAGCAACTCTGAGCTCACAAATGTAGAGAAGGTTACAGATCTAAGCTCTTTGGTACTCAGACCACTTCAATTTTAGTCTGTCAAGTACCAAAAGGTTTCCTACATGGTTTACTCTACAGAATTATTACCACTCTTCTATTAGTTCTTAATTGAAATTGAAACATGGCAAATTTCAATTTCCATTTAACCTAGTAAGAGACATTCATTGAATGGATTTACTATAAAACATAACTCAAAGGTACATTAGCTCCGATACCAGTTGCAGGCCTATAGAGTGATGATGTCAGAACAGAACCTTGGACAGCAGCCCAAACATCATATTCAGATACTCAGAAGTTGGATGCCAATTATTATAAATGCTACATCAATTATCCATGTTTTTGAATGGAGTAAATTTGTGTGTAATATCTGAGCAATTAGAGCTTAGTTCAAAACTATTAAATACATAGTGCTGAGGAGATGAATGTTTCACTTCCATTTTGCTGCCGTGTAAAATTAGAAAAAACTTTAGAGGTTCCTGTGCCAGTCACAAGTTTTACACTCTGACTTGTCCCTAAGCTCCAAAAAATGTTATCAAACATAAATGCTGAGTGAAGGGGCAAAAAGGAAAAGGTAAGGAGTACAGGGAACAGCTTTTCCACATGTTCACTTGGAACATTTGAAGCTTAAAGTGCTTCAAACAGCATTAACTTTTCGTTAGATCCATCACTTACTTCAAAAGACTCCTATTCTAGCAGACACTGCCCACATGCAAAACAGAAGTGATTTGAGTCAAGGCAGTTTACAAATCAAGAATGAGGCAGGAGAGAACAGATGAATACAGCAACCAGATGGGAAAAGAAAATGGGAGCAAATGAGACAATCCTGGTTAAAAGGCGGTCTCAGAGCACAGTCTGGAGCGACTGGTATTAAACACTCCAGAGATACCACAAATGCAGAGCTGTAGACAAGCACTTGAGGATAATGAACTTGGCAGACATTTATGGATAACCTTTTTGTTGAGTAAATGGGACAAAGGTGATCCAAACACTCCACTAGACAGAGGCAAAGCTTGGCACAGGCTGATCTGTGCGTGAATTTTGTCCTCTTCTAGGCTACAAACAAGGAAGTAGGCCCCAGAGATTCAAGAAGAGAAAAGTTAACCTGTTTATATTTGATAAGGCAGAGAAAGTGAGTTGGGAGAGATGTTGAAGTGACAAGCCAGAAATCTAGTTTTTACAGAACAGTTTCCAGTTTTTATATAAGGACTGTGTTTAGGGAAGACTAAAGGCAATGGACACCATAGTCGAGAAGGACAGAATAAGATTAAGAGATTTGACTCTTCTGTCAGAGGAGTGATTTTATCTGAAAATGTAATTACAAAAAGCCCACTCACTTTGCCAGTTTGGGTCAACCAAAAGTCATAGAAAGTCACTGCCTGCTGCAGTGCTGAGCCTGAGCTATCAAACCCTGCCAGAGTCCTTCAGGCAGAATACAACAGCAGATAGAAACAAACCAACCAAACCAAACCAAACCAAAACAAACCAAACACGACTAAGCTCTTACTGTCAAGACTGTAGAAAAAGAAGTGGGCAAGACAGCAGTGCTAGAAATTTAGGGACAACAGTCAAAGTTCATCTGTACAGTAAGAGGAGGGAAGATAAACAAGAAAGGATTAGAGACAAGCAAATGATCCGGGAGATGTTTGAGTCAGGAAAGTCAACGGAGGAAAGGATTTCAGGAACAGAACATGGTATGAAATGTTAAAAGCGTGCAAGGGCTTTCAGAGTATAAATGGCTTTTGTTCTGACCTTTTCTTTGGCATTATTTCCTAAGCAAAACAGAAGTCATTCAGCAACCCACCCCAGCTACTGTCATAGGAGCCTAACAAGCTACGAGAATGCTCGGTCACCAAGACTTACCTTTAACAACCCTATATGTCACAAAAAGTCACTGAGGTCTTCACAACAAAATTTCCACCACTAATTCCCTACTTTAAAAAAATTGTTATTAGACTTCAGAAAAATAAAGCTCAGGAATATTTTTCATTGATATTTATGCTAAGGCACAAACATCCTTCTGCGCCTTTGAGCACCAACATGAAAAATCAGCAACTGACAGGATATAGAGGCTCCCAAACACAGCAGAATGTGGCCTTCACTGGCCCTCCGCAAAAAGAGGAATTCAGCAGAAATTTCACATAGCAATGAAAGTTACTTATTTTAACCTTTATGGGTTATTTTTACACAAGGAGAAATGAATAAGTGAAGAACAACATTACTATTTAAAATCTGCGGAGTGGTATCTGTGTTTTAAGAGTTCTCTTCAAGATGCAGGAAAGAAAGTCACAAACTTATGAGATAACTTCATTGCTTGAGCTGAATTTTCTCAGATAACTACATGCAATGTAGTTGCATTCATAACAAGATGAAGTTAAGTTTCTTTTCACTTTTTCAGAAAATAAAAAAGTGTATTTTTATTTTAAAAATAGGTATGTTTTTCATTTAAATATTCTTTTCTAGAATAGGAATGCAAAGTACAGAATGCCTAATGCAATACTCACTTAAAAATCTAATTGTCCAACCAATATGTCAGAAGTGACTTGGTTTTTAAAGGCAAGAAGATGCTGAACCTGATCCAAGTTTGTTAATTAATAGCCTCCCTAGATAAATTCTTTTTTACTGTTGAACTTAATTACTAAACTCTCTGCTTCAAGGCAACAGATGGCTTAAGTTCCCCCAAAACCAAAAAGTCCATAACTCTCCATGCTACAACAATCTAAATTTAGTTAGATGCTTAAATATTAGTATTATTTTTAATTGAGTAATGAAACAGCCATGGACAGATGAAAAATTCACTCTTGAAATTTTCTAGACAGTTACAAGTTCAGAAAATTATTTATACATTCCTCTTGTTTAGTGAATCCTTGATCAGCACTAGGAACATAAAAAAAAAAAAGCAACAAATCCTTGACAGCAAATCTGAAACCACTATGAGAAGAATGGTGAATCACACCCTTCTGTCAAGATTGTCAGTCGAACATTGTGAGTCATAAGAAAATCAAAACACCGTACACACTCTCAAGCTTTCAGTTCTGTCTCTCCAATAGTTCCTTCCACTTTTAAGCTCTCCCCAAGAGCAGGGGACAGCCTTTCCAGCTGACCTACGATTACGGCATGGTTTAAATGAAGCCCACAGTAACCATTCTCTTTCAGTGACCATACACCCGAAAACTCCAAACACAAACACCACTTACTTCCTCCTATTTCTATGGCATCATGACCTAAGGGCCAACAAAGTCAGCAGAAACCTTGTAATTGATTTGAAAATGTGTCGTCTGACCCTGGCATTGCAAAGATCTGCACAGACAGATCCTTGCTTCAGTGATTCTACATCTCTTTGTAGAATCACGGCTACTAAAATACAGTGGCTAGTTCTTTGTAGCAATTTTGGATTTTATACCATTCCAGTTATTGAAAATGCTGTGGAGTTTTTTTATCAAATTGCACTAATGCCCAAAAAAGAAAAATCAAAACTTCTGGCATCGTATGAATGTGTGTGTCTGAATCCTGGAGAAAAACAAACAGGTCTGTTGTCAGACACAAAATGAACATTCTGAATAGGTCCTGTCTAGCCATTTATCAATGCTATAACATTTTCAATCTATATTATTAAAATAGCTATTTTAAATTTCACCCCAACTATGTTCATTTTTCTCCTCTGGAGTTCATTGTATCTCATGTTTAATACCTCACTCATTGAAATGTTTTCAAAACACTGAGGTTGAAAACTTTGAGATAATTTCATTTTTCAGTACTCCATTGCTTGTCAGTACATTCTGCTTTTTCCAAAATCAAGTCAAAGAGAAAAATTCATCAGCATTTCTAATTCACTAACTTTTGGGGTTTTTTTAAACTTAAAAATTTTAATCCATTTGTAAGAGTCTGTTCTATTTAGAATTTAAAACAAAGAATGTCAAACCTCAGGGAAATTGAATTCAATTAATATGCATGTGTCCACTGGTGCTGGGGGAGTTGATCTATATGTGGAAACCACAACACAGAATTCTCCATTGGTTTATATATGAAAAACAGCTTTCGTCTGCTGAAAGGGTCAATAAAAGAATATAAAACTCCTAATCTGAATTTGAATTAGAAATAGGTCAAGTAAATGCTCTTCCTCTTCCCCTGCATCCCCCAATTTTCCTAGCACAAATCTCATTATTCTGAAAAGCATGGTGTAAAACATATCTTAAAATAAAACTATTAATATACTTTTAGCACTGCTATCAAGAAGAGTGACACTTTTCTCTCAGTTTTACAAAACACACACATAAAAAGAATAAAATTTGAGAAACCTTGATTAAAACAGTTACTCAGAATTATCTGCTTGACTATTAAATAAAAAAATAATTTGCAAAGAATACTACCAGACTCTCCATATGTAGTTCTTTCCTTCCCAGGAGCTCTTAGAAGGCAGAAGTGTGGAGATGTCCTAGATACAAAGGCTACCCCATCAGACACACACACTGTAGATTTACAGGCACCCCAGATTTCACTGCATTGCTACAAGTGGGACAGCAATGAGACACTTGATTTTCAAGACAATATTACTGCAATAAGCAATCCCAGTTGATTAACTCCTGTCTGCCTCAAACTGAGCTGAAAGTGAGTCTAATATTAAAGGTACTCTGGCACACTGGAGAAGAGTTGAGAACTCATGTTTCTTGTAAGAAAAAAATCATCCCAGCAACAGGAAGGAAAAGTGCCCAGTCCTGCAGTTCTTATTTACATGAGCAGCTCTCGTGAAATCTGTGAAATCACAGGAGGCAAAACTACAGGCTCCATCTCACAGTTATCAGACTAATCTGTGAATTCCTGTACATAAAGTTACTTACATAAGTGCATTTAAGTTTTGACCTCATTTGGAGAAATACCAAAGCTCTTAGGTCCACAAGGTTTACCACTTAGAACTGTATTTCAATTCAGAAGCCAGTAAATTAGTTTAAGCCAATGAAAGCACCTAATTATTTGATAACAATTCATCCATATATTAGACAGCTGAATTGTTATCAGCTCTACAGAGGTTGTTATAAAATAGAGGCTCAAAAGCACCAACACGATTTACTTAAATAAATTCTTTATAATAAAGTTTGTCATTGGGATTGTTCAGCCTGGAAAGAAGGCTTTAGGGTGACCTAATTGTGGCCTTCCAGTACTTGAAGAGAGCCTACAAGAAAGGTGGAGAGGCACTTTGGACAAGGGCATGTAGTCATAAGACATGGGGGAATGGCTTCAAACTGAGAGATGGTTTAAATTAGATTTTAGGAAGAAATTCTTTACTGAGAGGGTGGTGAGGCACTGAAACAGGCTTCCCAAAGAAGTGGTGGATGTCCCTGGAAGTGTTCAAGGCCAGGCTGGATGGAGCAACCTGGTCTGGTGAAAGGTGTCCCTGTCCATGGCAGGGGTGGGTTGAAACTAGCTCATCTTTAAGGTCCCTTCCAACCCAGGCCACTCTATGGTTCTGTGAATTCAGAGGAAAACTAGATATATTCAATGGCATTATTTCTCACTTCACTTTCTTCTGCTCACATATTTAAAACATACTAAAACTTAATTTTTTTATTTTATGCCTATATGCTTAGTTTTCCCAGATAATTACTGCATACAAAACTAGTTTATGTGGAATAACAACAGAATATCATAGTTATCTTGCCATTTATTTGGAAGTACATTATTCCAGGAAGACTCCTCCTTTGTTGAATTTAATTGCCTATGAAGATCCTGCCATTTGAGTCTGTCTTCTGGAACATGCATTTCATCATTATTTTTTAGCCTTGTTACATCAATCACCGCAACTGCTACAGAAGATCTCTGGGCTGTGAAGTGATAATTTGTTCCATCGATATTAATGAGGCAAGCAGTGGTCTTGAGGGAGGTGACAGCCCACTGCTTTACAGATAGCAGCAGATTAAGGTGTTGTACTATACATTGTTTGAAACATATCACTGGAGCATTCAAAATATTATTATCTACATCTTAAGGTATTTTTGCCACCCCCACTACAAATTACCCATTGAGTAACATAACATCCCTTGCCACAGCGCACTGTCATTCAAGGAAGAAACACCAATGGTAGGTGGTTTGGAGCTTCTGGGAATGACACTATAGAACCAGGGGAAAAAAAAAAAAAGGAAGAGATTTGTTGATGCTGTAACGGCATTCCCAGGAAGCGGTACATCTGGAAACAACAGATGGTCTGTGTTTAAATGGGAGGGAATAGAGGATTTTAATACCCATACATCTCTAATTCAGTTCTACAAGTTTGATTTCTACGTTTTCTCAGATTAGGAGTGTTAGAGGATCTGTATGACAGGCTTTACCCATATTACTGTTACTATCAACATAGCCAGCTAAAGCCCGAATGTTGTACTATCTTTATCTGTGAACTCTGACTTAGCCATATGTGCACTTTCAGAAAAGCAGACTTGGTCTTTAAAAAAAAAAAGCTTCCAGCCAAAATTTATATGAACTAAACCACTATTTGTTACAAGACAGATGTTCTACCACCCTGAATAATTCACAGGCACCTATTTAGCCTTTTGCACTTGTTTTATGATATACTTCGTACAGGTACACATGGTTTTACAGAATATTTTTAACTTAAAGGGAATAAAAGGGGAAAAAATGACAGAGAATACAGGAATTTTTTTCCATATATCCTTTCCACATAAATGTCTCAAGCTCTTAACTGATTTATACATAAGAGCTACTTACAGGCATTCTAAAGAATAATCCTAACCATGTATAATTTACATTTACACATTTTAACTCAAACGAGTGGAGGAAAGAGGATATGGCCATCTGCATAGAAAGCCTTCTGTGGATAACAGCTAGTGCTACCAGCTCTCCCAGTTCCTAATGCCAGATTGCACCATTTGTGACTGGTGCATAGGCAATGAATGGCTGGCTAAGAGCTGGAAGATAAGATTCTAGAAAAAAAGACCAAGTAATTTTTTTTTTTTTTAAGCAGAAAGCACAATTATCTTCCTGATGTTAGATCTCCAGCAGAAATACAAGATGGTAAAGATGAATGAAGTGAAAATATTCGACGAACTTTTTGTTTTATATTCTTTTCAACAGCATGTGTTCCAAGTATTGGAATTTTAAGCCTGAGACATGCTAAGACAAATTTAACAGGTCTGTTATACTGATCTATACCCTTGGAAACGTAAAAGGTTCCTTATAGGCGGCCAAAATTGGAAATTTGTTCAAGAATAATTAGCCCTTATGCCTTTGTAATATAGAGGTCAGCATCTGTTTGAAGTAGGATTTGACATCAGCTGAAGCATATGGATAGGAATCCAAACTCTTTTTCTCATTAAAAATACACCATTTAATTTGGCTGGGTTCAGGACGATTAGCAATATGTGCTCGAAGAGAAGCTTACAATTGGCACAGGGGAAGTTGGCTTGGGCAGAAGACGACAGGCAGAAGAGAATGCAGAAGCTTGTAAAGATGGCCTGTATACACTGTGCCAGTCTCTTGTTAATGCTATTAGCTCTTCCTTTTCATAAGCGCTCAGATATATTAAAAACATTCAGTCAACAAGAAACATACAGTAACAATTATATAAAAATAAATCAAACAGTATCTCCTTTAAATACCCACAGACCTGTCTTCCAAGCTTTCTAGAAGTAACAGACTTCTAAAACTAAGACACACCCTGAGGTTATTTACTCCTAAGCATTAATAAAATCAATTAGACAAAATATACATTTAATGAAAAAAGACATCACGCTCCAATTAGTGGTTTAGAAGAATATGAAATCAAATACATTGCTGAGTTTAAGGCTTACACAGTTACTGGACTGTAAGGTTCAAAGACTGTTGCAATGCAAGAAGTATTTTGGAGAAGTTTTAAAGTTTTAAAGCAAGTCCTAGCACTTTCCAGTCTCTGTCCTAGAAATTAAAAAAGAAACAAACAAACCCAGAAATAAATCCAAACTGAAAAAGTACATCTGTCATGTTAACATTCTCCTCTCTAGAACTTCTACATATGCACAGAAATTACTGCACAGAATGATAATCCATCAGCTTGCACTGACATATAGAAGGTACTGGATCCAACATTTTAAAAATACGCAGCTGTTTAATACAGATGAGGCATTTTCAAAGGTATTCTGAAGCCTACTACTGAAACCTCAACTGGTACCAAACATAGCAAACTCGTAAAAGCAGATCTAGCACACACTTGTCTAAATATCTTTTTTCTTGCACCCACAGAATTACAGAAAGGAACAAAATACATTGTGGTTTTCCACAGTAATGAACAATTAAAAAAAAAAAAAAGTGGGAAACTCCCTGCTGTAGCTTTACATTTCACTTCCTGTAATTTAACTGAAGTTATCTGTAAGACTGATAATTCACTGGCTTGAAGTGAACTGACTTAAAGACTGGATTTAGTGCAAACCGCTCAAAAGAGAGCAAGATACTGATTTCGTCTCACCTCCTTGCACAATCTCATTTTATGTACTTAATATTTTACAATCTTGCTATAAAAACACAACCAAACCAACAGAGTACACCCATGCCTCCTCCTACCACACAAGTATTTTTTGTCCATCCACTGTTTATCAATTGGATCATCTGTTAACATGAGTCAACCAAACATTTTCAGAAGTGCTATGACTCTGCCATGACACAGTGACAGCACATTTGCTCACAGCTCTCCCTGCTTGTACAGAAAGTGACTGAGAAATTACTTTTCACACACCACATCTGTTATTTCCAGCAATGATGCCGGTACAACAGCACACAGATTCTCTCCCTGTGGTCCCAGGAGAACAAGTTCACTTGTGCTTCATTTTTAGGTTTGTTTTAGTCAGACCTCTATCAAAAACCTTGCCTTGCTGCTCTTCATAAAAACCCTTTCTCGCTTCAGGGGCACAGTGTTACAACATAAAAATGCAAACATCTTCACTGCTTTCCTTTTCTTCTTACTAAGAATAAGTAGAAACAGGGTGGACTTCAGTGCACCTTCACATTTACTATTAATGCATTCACATAGAAGTCACACAAGAAATTTACCTTTATTATAAATAATGCGTTTTGTTAAAGGCTCATTAGTTGTGTTTTAATACAGACTCTTTGTCTATTGGAATAACGAATAGTATTTTGGGAAAAAAAAAAAAAGCTTTGCACTAAAGCTTGTTCCTGGGTAATTTAAAACCCCATGACAGCCTTTGACTGTCAGACTGAAAAGCAGAATAAGCTAACCAGATCTATCTGCTTTCTTAATAGGACTGACTGCTCTAATCAAATATGTGGAAGAAGAAAGAAAAAGAGGCGCTTATTTTCCTCCCTTGGATTCCTCATCTGGGAGAGAATACACTCACCAAACAGTTTCAAGAATATCAAAGTAAAGCCTAAATCTTCAGCTGCATAATACAGTGACTTTCAAAGGGTATTATTTATTGATGTGCTGAATGTAACAGTATTAACATGTACTTAGAGCAGGACTGTGATGTACCATTAGTTTGAAGGAACAATAAAGTAACAGGCATGGCCATCCAACATGGAATTTTAATCTACATAATTCTAAGAATTTTCAAGCTTCTAAGCAGGTGCTGATTAAAAACAAAACAAAACCCAAACCAATGACCAAACCCACAAAAATCCCCAAACAAAACACATACGTCCCCATTAGGCCTATTATTCTGCAAGATACCTTCATGTCACAACTGCTTCCAAAATTTAATGTATGCAAAATTCTGATAAATGGACATTTATAAGGATTCAAGTAACTTAATGTGATCCAAAAGAAACACACAATTTGTAAAGAACTGCTGCTATTGCAGAGACCCAAACAATCACAGTAATGATCTACTGCATTAGGAGATAGCCCACATATATTCACTGAGTGGTGTCCTGTAAAATATGTAAGGCACATTTAAAGATTCCAACATCCATAACTACAACTCTCCCATTGTTTTTCAAAATGGCGTATTTGTAAGACTGTCTAAAATAGAAGTATACTAGGTAGAACGTGTTAAACTAATTTTTCAATCCCATAAAGCCCAAATAGATGACTGAATTAATCAATACACAGTCACTGAAACCTGTTTCAACTGCTGGATCTGTACAAAACAACAATAAAAAAATATTTGAAACTAATCAATATGGTCATATAAGAAAACAAAAAATGGAAAAATCATTGGAGATGATTGTGGAGAAACACATACAGGCATTCCCAAAAGAAAAGTATCACACGCAGTCGAACTCATGTTTTCCAGTCATTTCTTTGTCAAGCCCAGAAAACAATTCTAATCACAAATTAAGAAGTTTAATAGTAATATTTGAATAGACAAATTAAATCTTCACAGAGTGCTTTTCTATTAACTATTTCTCATTGGAGTTAAATATTGCAAGTCTCATGTAGCACAGGCATGGTGTTATGTGCACAGGAATCCCATTCCTTTCATATACAGGAATCCCAAAATTATAGTAAGGGAATGTCTTAAAAAAACTTTTTTGGACAAGTCTTACAATTTCCAAAACCGCCCTCAACATCCATGCCCAATTATGGCCCTTGTTCATGCTCAAAGACAGAATGCTCAAGTCTAACATTCCGCAGCCTTAATTCCTTCCGAAGCAGCCACTTCCTAAGAACTGTTTACTGCAGGTAAGGAGAGACTCAACTGCTTGTTTCCTCTTCGCAGTATTTAAGACTTCTTTAAAAGGAAACGGATATATTTTCACAATATGCAACTTCCTAATGCATATTCATGTTTTGACTCCCCTAAGCACTCTATACTATTAGGTTGTAATTCATTACACAAGCTCATACTCACCCAATACTTTTTAATGATATACAATCATAATACATGCCATCCTCTTTGTCTTTACTAATAATACTGATAAACTGAAACAATGACTGATATCTTTTTATATCTGAAAGCAGAAATAAATAGAATTTTTCATCCATTTTATTGCAAGAGAGAAAAATAATGCGGAAGCCATACTAAGTATGCATGCTTTCACAAGCCAGACAATGCAGGCTCAATTTAAATTACACATGAATTCTGTAATCGAAGAAAGATTTAAATCCTGGCCACATAACTTTTCTGTCTTAAAGGGATGGGATGGATGATGGAAAGGAAGTTGCAGCACCTGCCTCTATGAAAAAAAAAAAAAAGACTGTTCTTGGTATAAAAGTCTTGGAATATATTTAAAACTTCATGTAGGAGCCAGGGCACTGCCTTGCAATCAGAAACACCACTTCTGTGGAAATGCAAAATACTAAACCTGCACATCTTTTAATCATCTGGTCTCAAAATAGAAGACTTGAATTTGCTGGCTGATGACTTAATTTAATCTATAAATACAAATAAATAGAAAGAGATTCCCATAGTCCATGACAAAACAAATGCTGTGGGTGAACTCCCATAGGCAGCTCAGCCCCTGCACAGCTGATTCCACGCTCTCCTCCTGTGGAATGAGGAAGAGAATTGGAAGGGTAAAAGTGTGAAAATGCGTGGGTTGAGATGAAGATAGTTTAATAAGTAAAACAAATGCTGTGTGCACAAGCAAAGCAAAACAAGGAATTCATTCCCCATGTCCCAGGGGTGGGCAGGTGTTCAGAATCCCCAGGGCAGCAGGGCTTGAGTGGGGTGAGGAGCAGGAAGGGTGTTTAGCACCATGCAAGCACCAATCAGCAAAAGCATCTGTGTGTTACCAACACTGTTTGCAACACAAATCCAAAACATAGCCCCAAACCAGCTACTCTGAAGAAAAGTAGCCAAAAAACCAGTACAACAAATCACACTTTTAATATGACGGGTTGCAGATAAAGTCAGTTTCAATTCAAGAATTCAGAAAGAATTCCATTTTAACTCTGATAGTTTGGAAACTTTTAACTTAACTGAAAAAGCAAAAAAAAAGAGGCTTTGTATCTCAAAATTACCAACAAACAAAATGGTGCAGCTCAAAAGAAAGGAAACATCTAGAAGCACTGGAACCCCTGCAATACCTACTCCTCTCCAGGCAGGGAGCAGGCACCAGGAGGCAGGGAGCAGCAGCAGCACTGTCTGCAGAGTTCCAGCATCCTGCCTGGTAGTTCCTCTAGCAAGAATTAGGACTGTTTTATGTCCTGTCACTGCACAAAGATTTCTCCCTACGTTTCAACCAATATTTAAAGTTCTGGTTTAACGTCTCTTTTTGTAAGTAGAGGCAGTAACTCAGAAAGTACAGGAAGTTTAGAAACTGGAAATCAACAGTACAGTGTTAACTACTTTCAAATCTTAACACAAGCCTCAGCTCTTTTTAATAATCACAACAGTTTAAATAACTGACGCACAAGAACAGAAAGAAAACATGCTGATATTTTTTAACAAAAAAAGTTCTTTAATCGAAGAATACAGGAAAATAACTTTGCTTTGAACAACTCCCTTTCTTTCTCTATTCTCACTACAATAGAGTATTACACACATCCTCTTATAATTACTACAAAAACACTAACATGAATATTCTTTTCCTAAAGACAATTCACCCACAGAAGTTTGTTTAGAGCAGGGTTTTAAGAAATTTACTTCATGAAAATGATTGTTTTAATTATGCTGCAGTAAGTATACATGAAAGCTTTACATATCATATTCCTTCAAACCCAACACAGGATTTGGATCATGTCCTCACATAGCAGAGTAGGGGATTTGGTAAAATACATCTATAAGAATGTAAAAGAACTGCTGCGGTACATTGCCTTCAGCAGAAGTTGGTTTTACCAAAACCTGAACCAATGACATCTGAAGACACAAACTTACACCAAAGCCCAGCCAGCACACGCAGAGGAGTCAAACTCAACTCCCATCTTCATCTGCAGCCATTTCCTCTATCACTAACAAAACCAGTGAGGGTCCTGTGGAAACTTAAGATGAACAAATACAACAGGTAACAAGCAATAATGACTTGCTCTTCTGCATTCCAGAGTACCAGTGATCTGCCTGGCCATATGGTAAAGCTACATCTAGATAATAAAGCATTAGCAACATTTTTCAGTTGACAACTATGAGTCAATCAGAATACTAACCTGGAGAAAATAAACACATTTTTAGTAGAAAAGATTTCTGTATTTATTTTTACTATATTAAGCAAAACATTAAAATACATAAATGTTTTCTCTTCCAGATATAACACACCTACTTGAAAGAATGAGAAATTATTATGCTGTTAGTCCTAGATTGATCTTAGCTAGCATACAGGTAACAAGTATAAATGGTTTTATAGACATATTCCTTCTCATATCTCTATGTGATCACTATTTCTGAAAAACTACTTTAATTAACTTCATTCTCTGATGAAATCTACAAGGTACTACTCTTTATTAATAAACATCTTAATCATGGACTAGTACAAGGATAAGAAACAAGAAGAACATTGCCACCTAGCTGTTTCAGCAGTGCCCATAAAGGATGGCATGTTCAGCTTATGTCTCTCAAACAACTCCAGAGAAAAATCAGTCCATATAAAAAATACGAAAAGGGCTACCTAAAAACATGGGGCAAGGCTGAGTTTCTGTCACTTTTATCTTATCAGCTCTGAAAGCAGGTGGCCACAAAATACATGAAATGAAAGCCTTTTCAAAACTATTATTCAACACAATCATGAAGCAGTGTCTGACACCATCTTCCTTTCATCAGTTCTCAGCAGAAAGACAAACCAACATATATGTGTGTACTGTGAAATTCCTGCAAAATCAAAAATATCCTTAGGTAAGGTATCAACGTATATGTAAGTACGTAAATACCTCTGATGGTATATGACGTGTTTCGTTAAAACACATTTCCTGGCTTTTTGTTTTAAATATATTTATTAAAGGCTCCATTTGAAAAGTAGTGCTTGTACAATTTACAAAATGCAGCTGGCTACACAAGTAGGACTTCCCAGAAAAATCAGAATAAAGCAAACCAGCTGAAGCCCGACATTGCAGATGTCCAGACTGCTATTTTCTAAGTAAATGTAAGAAATGCCACAGCAGAAGGGCATCGTGCCCTGCCCCACAATGCAGCAAGAGCAAAGGACAGAACTGGCACATCATCTGCTTGGCAACTGTGTGTTCCAGCTCTGCAGCCTGGAGCTCATGCATTCCAAAAGCATTTGGTAGTTTCTCTGAAGCTCTTCAACCTAATACACTAAATTTGGGGAGCTGTAGTACTGAGTAAACAATCAGAAAAGGGGATCAAGCTCTGTATAGCTTCAAGGCTTCAGATGGTGATTTGATCTCCCCTCCTATGAACTTTTTTTTATCATCTTCTGTCTAGATTAATGGCATTTTTTGAAAAATGAAACTACACTATGTCTTGTTATGAAGTAATGTGTAACATCACAAAATGTCCAACTTCATACAGTTTTCCATTAAAAACTGAACTTTTACCAGTTAGCTGCTGGTTACTCCTCATCACTGCAGCTCTCTGGTCACACTGGTCTGTGAATCTGACTGATCCTGTGCAGCTCAGCCTTTAGAAACAAGCTCTGGAGTTCAGGGAACTCTCCCCTTCAGGCTGGGCCTCCCTCCCCACAGTGCAGGGAAGACAAGAACAGGGTCCCAAGTGCCTCCAGCCCCTAGAGGGAACCATCCATTTTGTGACACTGGAAGAGAACATTCAGTCAGGAGCACTTCCCTCCCCAACACCACCGTGGCTCAGCCAAGCAGGACTGTAACATTCTCATCTTTAATACCAACATTTTCATTACAATCTAGGGGTAAGTAACAATTTGAGAAGGAAGGGGGGGTATTAATTCAGTACTTAACACGTCATCTCAAACACAATAAAACAGAAGACTGACTGGGACTACGTAAATTTATTACAGGCATAGGTGACTAACAACTCTTCCTACAGTAGAGTACTGAAGACCTGTAGCTTCTTCAACTCCTTCCTTAACGTGGAAATGCAGTGCAACTCTGAGGCAGTAAGAGGATGTGTAGGTCTATGCTATATTCAAACACACACAGGCAAATCCTGACTATTATATACAAGTCGAAGGAAAAATTACTCAAGATGAAGACCACATTTCCACAATGCAGATAAAAACTGTCAATTCACCTGGAATTAGTACGAATTATACTCATCTGCTATAGATATGCCAAATAACCAGTTACATATATTAATTACTAATTATATAGAGACTCTCAGAGATAAACCCCAGAAATTAATTTAAGACAAAATAGCCTAAGCAGACAAAGGAAAAAGCAAAAAGCACACACCAGAGTGTCACTAGTGTCACATCATTGTCTTTTGAAGACTGAACAGGTACAAAGAACTTGAAAACCGAAACCACTAAAAATTAAAGACACACAGTAAAACTATGTTAATCACTTATGCAAACTCCTTAAAAAGAAAATTTCTTCTTAAAATTACTTGATTAAGAAGATTTTACACCTTCACCAATGGAAATTATACAGACTACCATTAGTGCTTAGAAGAATTAACTGCAAATATTATTTTTATGATGACACAAACTCTACAGACGTTAGCCTGCAAAACAGACAGAAAATGAACACATCATCTCATCCCCACACAAATTTTAATCAGTCTCTTCCCATGAGCATTCAAATTTTGCATTCAGAAGTTTGTTATTCATATTGGCCACCAGATATTCCTCCTGTGCTTATTGGACATTTGATCAGGGTAATAATTCATGCAAATAATTGGAGACCAGCATGAGTTCCTTACTCCATCACTCCCAGTCCTCCCTTATCTCTGTCCCATGATTACCAAGATTACAGAGTGAAACTTGCTTAAAATTATTCAAAGGTTTCAAACTGAAATTATTGTAGCAGATGTCCAGAACCAGATACAAGATAAAGCTAGCTAGAGTTCTGGGAGAAAATGGTCAAGTATTTCACACCTACCCTTTCTCTTTGGCCAGCTTGTCCAGCACATGCATTCAGACAAGCCACAAAAACTGCTGTCACATCTGGCAAGTCAGGGCCAAGACAGATAAAGAACAAAAGAGCAAGGATACCCTGGAGACTACAGGAATAAACTCAGACTGCTCCAGGGTATTTTCATGATGAATAAAAGATCACAGAGAGAAGATCTGGCATCTCAGATGAAACAGTGGATAAGATGCAATCTTCAGGAAATCACCTTTATTTCTTTTGTTTTTAGAGAACAAAAAATAAAAACGCTTAACCTGTATTTAAGCCTTCTGCATCTAGACCTGAACCTACAAAAAGCTAAGCAAGCGTTACTCTTAGCACAGTACACAGCATTTACCCTCAGAAGGAGAAGAAAGTGCCAACCTATTTCTAAAGGATACTGGGGAAAAAAAAATACACAGCAAAGTTTCCATGTGCAACATGCTTTCAAACAAACATATATATGTGCACATACACAGAGCTATACACATTTGTAATAAACAGATTATCATCAACTAAATGCAAAACATCAATGGTTTAAACTTCTTTTGTAGGATTCCCTTCAACACAAAGGTAAAAGTTGGTCATTAAACAAAATCTGACACACTACCACACAATTGCCCTGGAATCACCAATCATGTTTACTGTATCTTTAAGACCATCCAGGCAGGATGCTACCCTGACTCCTAAGTTTCTCTAGGCCACTTGTTTCTTTTACAACCATGTCAAGGTGGATGAGTCTGAAGAAAAAAATGTCACAGCCTTTAATAAAAGCAACAAAATGTATTTTTCCTGATTTGAACATTAAAAATAATATTCTATGTTCATAGCGTCATATGTTCATGTACCACAATACAGAAAAAAAACCCCAAACAGTGGCACTGTTCAAGCTTTTTCGGAAGAGTGTCCAAGAGAAATAATTGAAATTTCTTGTGAAAATATTTTTTTTTTGCTGGAAACACTGAATTAATAATAAATCCTTTATTCCAGCAGACCTGATGATTATGTAGTAGCAAATTAGTTTACCTGGATAATAGTTCTATTAAGATTTCTCACAATCATCTGGTGTATAGTTACTTGAATCAGTGTATTTTAGATTTGCTGTGATTGTCTCGCTAAATCTGTTCTTCTGGGCTGTTGACTCGCATTTTCAAATATTCCGAAAAGTTTGTCTAGTTTGCACAGTCCAGCTGTAGGTGACAGGTAGAAGAAAAATTCTACACTGTGTAAGAAAACAGGATTGTCTTATATTTAAGAACAGTTCTTACAGATGCACTTCAGCTATTTCATACTAAAACTAGCAAGATTTCACAGAAATTATGCTGTTGTATCAAAAGCAACTATTGCTTCTTCACAGGACTTTGGATGCCTGAAGATCTAAAAGGTACCACAGCTCCAGGGCACAAATCAAGGCTCACCTTATCCTACAAGCCACACTGTGATCCATCACATGGAACAATAGAGAAAGAAACTGCATTTTCAATATGCTCTGTTTTCCACAGACACTGTGAGCAGTCCTGCCTTTCCACATAGCTGCAAGCAAGAAGTCCCACAACTGCCAAAGAAACCATTTATCAACTGAGCATCACACTGACTTGGCACTGTCCCCATCTATGACAGAAATGCAACAGTGGGCCTACGGATGAACCAGGCAAAAAGAGGAAAACAGCCCAAGACTTATACAAGAAGAGTGTGTTAGGTTACAATGTAAGACGTACCCAAAAGTATGTATTCGATCACCATTTGTTGAAACCAGGTGGGACAGGATTCTTCATCTCTTCCATGACACATCCCTGGTAACAGAGATATCTTCTGTTAATGGGCTCTCAAGCCTCACTGCATGACTCATAAAATTACATCATCCCATTGTGAGGTGCTCCGCCCAGGGGGAGGAACCGAGCATTCCATCCTGGATATAATCTGAGGTTTGGAACACCGAAGTCAACCCTTACCTACTGGATTCCCAGAGGACAAGAGCTACGTGACCACCACTGGACCTTCAGAGGAGGACCAGACCTTTCTACAGGACCACCACTTCAACAGAACCACTTCAAGGAGGATGCAGCCACCATTTAATCGGACTGCTACCACCACCCTGCCCGACAGGGTGTCAGGTTGTATCCTGACTCTGTCAGGTTAAACCAGTGTTTCTGTATTATTGCCTTGTTATATATACTAGTAAAGATCTGTTATTCCTATTTCTCATATAATTTCCTGAAAGCTCCTTAATTTCAAAATTATAATAATTTGGAGGGAAGGGGGTTACATTTTCCATTCCAAGGGAGGTTCCTGCCCTCCTTAGCAGACACCTGTCTTTCAAACCAAGACAAAGAGTCAGAAGAGAGATTAATTATTTTGCCATCTGAAGGCATGTGGGTTTCAGACATGCCCTCTATTGCCCATTCTGTGCTTCTGATAATCAGCAGTGAAGTAAAGGCACCTTCTTCACTCCTGATCCCTAGGTATTACACTCAAACCAGATCACTTGGGAAGAGGTTGGGTAATATATGATTGAATTACAAAAAAAGAAGGCTAGAAATTAGGACTTTTATGATAACATGAACAGTGGGTGATTATGTTTTTCAATGAAAGGGTGGAGAAAATTATTTCTTCAATATTTGCAACTTCTGTAATTCATCTTCCTTTCATTTCAGCTATCCAAAGAGTGCTCAAGACTTACCACTAGTCTTGGAATACAAAGTAGTATTACAAACCTAAATGAAAAACCCTAATGGACAAAGCAGCTTCTCAGGCTCAATGGAAGAAAGGATTTAGATTCCCTGTGTAGGAAGTTATCTACAAACTAAAGCAATTACCAGGTCTTCACACCAATTATTGAGGGGTGATACAGGTTTCATGAGTTGCTTTTCTGCATAAACATTGGCTGTGATACTGCTTTTCAAGACTGAGTTAGAAACTAAAACAAAAGGTGAAAAGTAATGCAGAGGAAGCAGACACAGTTTTTAGTACAGTCCTGAAATACTGAACATTTTATGGCAAGTAATACCGTATTTTTTGTTTTTTCTATTAATGATATATTCCCACCCCAAGAGAAGAGGAGAAATTCACCAGAGACAAATGATTATCAATTACTCTTATGTTGTCACTTTAAGGACAGCTGCAAATATTGACAAAGGACAAGGTATTTACAGGGCACTGTGTTTTGTCAGGAGGGAGTTGGGGGATGAAGGGTGGAAAGTGACATTTGAGTACAATTCATTGGATACACAAATGCTTGAAGTCCCACAGGTATACACGTCTGTATACACAAAGTCTGTCTACTCTTAGAAAAATAAAGCTATTAAATTTAGAATGTGCAAATAATTACAGGAAACCTGAAAGTGTCTTGATCTAGGGCAGTATTTGATTTACATCTATATAGCTTCAAAGAGCTGTCTTAGCTTCCTCTGAACAAATGTTCAACTACTGGTTTTGGGCATCTCTTGAATTTTTCCCCCTCTAACTCTGCCTTAAGAATTTTTAAGCACGTAAGACATGTTTAAGCACAGCTGTCACAAAATTTTCCTCTCAAAAAGCAAACAGTTCTAAATCTCTTTCTAAAACCACCAGAGTATTAGGGTCTTATGCAGCACCATATTTACAACTTCTCAGTAAGTTCTTTTTTTAAAGATAAAGTTAAATACAATATAACTTAGCTCAGCCATTCAAGACTGAATTTTTGTATTGGGATGTTTCACTTAATCAGTAGTCTTAGGAAACCAGTATCTTAGGGAAAATGCATTTTGGAGAATTTGCTTTTCCTCAGACCAAAATACCCAAATATTTTCCCTGACTCTAAGACTAGAATGCAAACTGTAATTGTCATTGAGGTCTACTACTGCAACATAGTAGCAGACTAAGCAGTAAGTCAAAACCTTAATATCTAACATGTGCACAAAGAAAGCAGGAATCGCTGTATGAATTCTAACCCTTGTGTCCATGAAACACCACATAAAACTCCTCAGTGTTTGCAGCGTAGGTGAAAAAAAAACCCAACAAAACCAAATACTGGGAGGAAAAGTGAGGCTTATTACAAAGTTATGAGAATTTATGAAACAAAAAACTGAAATGAACACCAAGTGTGAAATAAATTACAAATGTTTTTGTAGAAAAAAGGACATTATTGCTCAGACAAAACTGAAAAGAATATGAGATGAGAGATGCTTATAAGCAGAAGGCTAATGAGGACGTGGGCCATTGTCACCTCCATAATGTAAAATTAAAAGCTGATAAAGACTGAGAATACCTTTTACAGTTCTGTAGGAGGGCTTTTACTAATTAGAAGGCAACTACTGTCTGCCCCCAGTCTGCCAGCAAACAGAACCAAATATTTACTACTTTACTGACATTTTAACAAATTTAAAAGATGACAAACGCTTTGCATTTGTGTTCATACATTTCAGTTCTAAAATGCAAATAGAAACAAATGTTTAAGATGTACATAAAACTTTTTTTTTTTTCCCCAGCCTAAAAGAAGTCTGTTAAGTTACATTTTCTTCCCACTGGAATCAGGAAATAGGAATGAAAGCTCATATGAAGAACACTGTTCTGCAAAAACTTCAGCCTTTAGAGTTGAAAAGAGAGACTTGAAATGGACTATGGACTAGATGATCTCCACTTCAAAAATCAAAATAGGAGATCTGTGAGCAGGAAAAGTAAAAACTCTTTACTTCCACATCATTCAAATATCTACTACTGAATTGCTATAACTTAACAAATACAGTTGGGGAAAAGAAAGTCACAGGAAACAGATACAACCTTGGGAAGAATAACAATTCCTAAACTCTTGATTATTTGGTATGGAGAAGTGTATGCACACTCTCTAAAGATACACTGTCCATGGTAGCTGCCTTCCATCCTGCCAGGCTACCCAGAAGAACTCCAGTGCTGTTCTCTGCATCCTAGACTTGACAACCTTGGCTTTTTTTCCCAAATATGAAGTTGCCCTCTGCTCACAAGCTCAAGTTGAAGAGCTGAATTCCAAAACAACAATTGTATTGGTTTCTCTGAAGTGTGTAGAAAGATCTAAAAAAGGTGTCATTAAGATACTGTCAATTTCGATTGAGCGAAGAAATTGTTGATGTGTTGGTCTTAACCATCTTTTTGTGCTGGTTTGTCTATGCCCCATTTGAGAAGGACACCAGGCAAATACCTTGGGTAACATTTCAGAGAGAGTTCAAAACTAAAGTCTCTAGATTTCATTTAATGTCTACTGATTTACAGCTGATGGTTCTTAGTAAAGCTATAACTCAATAAAACACAAAATATACTGTTAGAAGTTAGGCACTCAGTATAATGTGGCATTAGCTACTTTTACACACTATTCCTAGTGACCAGCAAACTGTACTGCTCAATGCAAAAGACTGCCCAAATTAAAAAGCCAAGTGTAAGGCAAGTAAAACTTCAGTTTTATGATGGAGCTTAGAGCACAAGCAATACAAAAATAATATCAACCTGATTCAAAAAGAGTGTACAAATTACATTTATCATTGTTGGGTGGTACATTTATTTTAAAGTGGAATATTATGACAACTGAAAATAAAGTCTCTATCCATTTCCCAATGATGCTGAAAAATCACTTCAGCTGTTATGCTGTTATAAAAGCAACATATCAATCATTTCACAGTAATACTGCACTTGATTCAGTACCAATGCCAGCTATATGACTCATGTTAAGTATACCCAAGTACACACAGTTTCACTTTATGATCACTAATTTTCACTATTTAATAGCAGTATATTCAGTGTCTCTGGATATGCTGTTTGAATACTGATATAGATACCTCTTTACACATGAGAAAGAACAAAAAAGAAGTTTTACAGACTTCACTGGTCCTCCGCTGTGAAACCTTTCTACTAATAGGAAAGTTAGCCCATGACGAAAAAGGTAAGAATTATGTTTGAAGACTTTCCTAGATTTCTGTGGAATAAACAAGGCACCCTTTTAAAGTTAACTACATGAATGATTTCATGAACAGTAAAAGTGTGTTGGGAAACAACAGCAGATCCTGTTGAGGATGGCACACATACGCAACCAGCATTTCCTGTTGGATACTTCCTCTGCTCAAGATGTACAGACACATAAGCTGAAGTTTGGGCACAGGAACTATTTTCTTCATAGCATGCAAAGTATTAGGTGCTGAAGAAAAATTAGGGGAGTTGTGTCAGTGACCCTCAAAACACAAAGCTGTTGTTCTGCATATTTCTAAAGATAGTTAATTAAATGACTTTTAAAAAAAATTAAACAGATATGAGAAGTGTGAGTAGCAATACGATCCACAACGCGTAATAAACAAATGTGACACTAAGACCTGCTTTTTCTCAGTTCACCTCCCAGAAAAGCTACCACTCCATGGCTGAAGGCTACAAATACTTACTTTTCCCTCTTATCCAAACCTGAAAAATATATCAACATTTTTATATGTAAGAATAACAGCTCAAAAATCCATTGCCTCAAGAACTACACAGATATGACTTACCTTCAAAATTCATTCAGAAAAGGAACTTTAAATCCCTTTCACCTTATCATTGCAAATTATGGCTTCAGTTCCATTAAGCAAGTTGAAGAATAGGTGAAATTGTTGTGCAAAAACCAAACTCCAAGTTTGGGTTTTTTGAACTATTCAGAACAACTCATTGCTAAGTTCCTTTCATCATTCTACAAACACCATAGAACCTTTTACTATGGAAAGAATTTTTATCTGATATCCTTTGAAATTGTTTCATATATAAGACTGCAAAGGAGGAATGAACTGATTTTAATTAATTTCTTTTTTCAGTGAAATAAAATTCCATCAAGTTTGCAGTATCGAGAATTCAAACAGACAACTGTCATCTTGAATGCCATTCATTACAAAGCACTCATTTCTAGGAGAATTTTATTCTTTAGCTAATGCTATTCATCCTTAGATTCATAATTTGAATGAATGCAGATTTATTTAGAGGCACATTCTCCAAATATATGTATTGTACGCCACAAGTATGCCTTTGTTCAGATCAGAGCTACACTAACAAAACAGTAGTGTACACCTGTACACTAAAGTGAGCCTTCCTGTGTCTGGCCACCATCTCTACCATCAACTGAAAAACATCCAATTCAAAATAACATTCCTTGTTAATGAGTTTGTTAAAGAACTGCAGTCCAGAAGCACCATGCTGAACTAGAATATCCATTTTTTTGATCTGGTGTAGAAAACCCTATGTCTGACCCCCATATTATCCCCTTACTCATGTAAAACTTTTAAACTGCTTGTCCGTAGCAAAGAACTCCATCTAAGCTGCTCAGCAAATGTCAAAAGAAAGAATTAAAAGGGGTATCTTTAGTCCTTTAGTCATAACTAAGAAAACGCAGAACTGGATGCATACTTGGCATCGCAGATCTGGTTCTAAAAATAATTCCCCACCCATCCACAATCTTCTTGGAGAAGTTTACAAGTTGACCCAAGAGTTTAAAATTGCTACAGAGCATTTATGTTTTTTAAAAAATTCTGTTTATAAAGGAAGATTCCATGTAATAGAAAAACCATGGACTGAACATAGATTTAAGTAAGTATTGCTGCTTTGAAAACATAGAAGGATAAGATCCCAAGCAGGACACAGCTTTCTATATATGAATATGCAACAGGCACTTGGTACTTTACAGTCCCACCTCAGACACTGCTAGAACAATCTGACACCTGACTATTTAGAGTTTTCTGACTCTGCCAGTGCTGGCTATCCATCTAAGAGGACCTGAGCAATCTTCCCAAACATCACTGATAGGTATGTGGAAGGAGGGAAGAACAGGAGAGGAGAAACAGGCACCCAAGAAGGAAGAACAGTCCTGCACTGGAGAGAGGGCAACGCACTTTCAGAGGTGAGTGGAACAGCTCTCGCAGACTTCCAAGACCAAGCAGCAGATGCAGATAAAACAGAGTTGCTTTATTTCCCCATTAACTGTCTACCAGAAGGGTAAAAGTGAATTTGGATATAATCTGGGAATCCTCCGAAATTGAAGATAATAAATTGCACTTCAGGGAGTATCATCTTCATGTTCCCCAAAACAGATGAGTTATTTCAGCAAGCAGGAAACAACAAATCTTTATTTCTACTAATTCTGTTATCATCGCCCTTAGGCCTATACAGCTCATCTACTGTCCAATTTTAGCTGTGTGCTTCCCCAAAAAGATAATCTTTCTGAAAGTGTCCTTTTATGCCCTTCTTTTTTTAAATATACAAATCTCATCCAGTGTAAGAAAAAGCACTGAAACATTTAAAAGGGCTAAAATAGTAATTCCTGTAAATGATAGATTTTTTAATGAGCACTACTTAGCAGAGAGCTCAATTTGAATTGCTACGGTAGAGGAAGTTTGTTTTCCCATCAGTAATGAACTGTGCCTTTGTACTCAAACGTAACAAGATGCTCAGCTCCCAGGATAACTATCAGGAGAAGAGCTCCTGTTTCATTCTGCAGACAAAGCAGATACCATACTTAAGTTTTTGTCCCTAGGAGCTGACACCGTAACAGAAGACCAGTTTTGTTAACAGTTTAAGGAAATAACCTTTTAAAAGTTTCCATACTATAACATTATGACCTAAAGCAATTTTGATACAAGTTTCCTGTGGTCATAATCACCTTCATGGTACATACAGTCGTTTTCTCATCTATTAACAGCCTTGTAATCCCACAGCCCTTTTATGTTGGAACACTAAATCAGCTTTGGAGGGGAATTTTTGCACAAATGCAAACAACTTGTGTTAATAAGCATAATGCTATTTAAGTCTATTAGTGCCTATAGACAGCAGGCATCAAGAACACATTTCCGACCCCCAGGCAAAGCATCAGAGAAAAATCAAAACAACAACTCTGAGGTTTATTTCTTAATTACAACAAGCGGTCTGCAAATTCAGGGCATAATAGCCTTGAACTGATCTCACTCATCCTCAGTGTAGGAAATAAGTGTTGAAGTTGTTTCTGCACATCAGTTAATAGTAGATAAACATTTACTGGAGGGATTTTTGAAAAATGCATTTCTACTTCTAATTCATTTCAAACTTTGTAATTTGTAAGGTTCCCATTAATACATTATCCAAACAATAATACAGAAAGTTGGTTACAGATTTGTTGTCCTCCTTCACTTCTCTCATGCTCTTTACAAGAAATCTGTGGAGTGGGTTACAGTTCACTGAAAACAAACAAAACCCGTGCACACACCAAAACACAGTTTTCCCTTACAAATCACAACAATCTCAGTGGACAATATGAAGATGGATCATAGAATCATAGGATATCCTGAGCTGGGAGAGACCTACAAGGATCATTGAAGCCCAACTCGTGGCCCTGCACAGGACACCCCAGTGATCACACCACGGGTCTGAGAACACTGTCCCGGCTGTTCCCTTCTTGAACTCTGGCAGACTTGGTGCTGTGACCTGGGGAGCCTGCTCCAGGGCACACCTCCATGCAATACAAGGTGTCCAACATACCTTTATAGTTTTCACTCTAATGGGACACAACAGAGAGACCTGGGAAATCTCAAGCCCTGTTCTACAGAAGACAACCTGAACCATAGAGCACACAGGTGAGACATCAGCGCCCTTTCTTTTCAGCCCAAGAAGACTGCTTTCTTTTTTGGGAGAAAACTGGAAATATTTTTCTAACTACCTCCCAGATCTAAAGTAATTAGGAAGGCTGTTTGTTTTTTCTACAACAAAATACTGACAAAAGATGTAGACATACATATATACTAATGATAATCCAGTAATAAAAGAAGAAAAAAACCCCCAAACCCTACATTTTCCCTTTCGTCCTCAAGCTTCTTAGCATTTCTCAGAACGAAACAGTTGGTTTAAAACATACAAGAAATAGTGACACCCAAATGCAAGTGGAAAATCCAAGACAAAGCAACACCATCTAAAGAAGAGAACAGAGAAGCACAACTCCAAGCTGGAGCAGTTCACTGTTGATTTCTCAGTGGATATCATGATTCAATGCTACTTCCAGAAAAGCTGTGAAGTCAAGGTTTTTACTGACTCTGTTGCCATGAATCCTCCCATGAGATTTGACATAAACAGAAAATATACCAGAAGTTAATTATACAGGACCCTGCTGTAGCCTAACACAAGCTCAGAGGGAGGGGAAGCGCACATCCACGTCACTACAAATATTTAAACAAGAAGTTCAGTGTTTGATTACATCAGTCAAGGCAAATTTAGAATAGCTCAGATCTGCCAAAAGCACTTTGCTAACAAGAGATATCAGTGGCATGAGTCTGCCTGCAGCAGGCTACCTGAAACATGACAGTTGGGGAACACCCTTGGCCTTTTTACTGCTCCAGTCACACAGCTTCGTTCTCCTGCTCCACCTCACCTCAACTCCTCGTTCTGCACCATTTTCAAATCACCTTCAGAATATTCAGTTTTGCTTTGGCCTAGAAGTGCAGCTGGTTTCTTTCCCTTCCAATTTGTTTCTCACCTATCCTTTCTTCCCAGCTCTTCCCTAAATGATGCACAACCTAAACTCTTAAACGCTCAACTTTTCTCTGGTATCATACTATCACACGAAAAGAAACAGGTGGAGGTCTCGCTGTGGAGTGACACCAAACAGTAGCACTCTATTAGGAGCCTTTTGCCTTTGATTTCATTCCAAGATTTTTGCTCCCATCTCTTATTTCCATTGATATTTTAAAAGTAGCTTATAAATTCTGAGGAGAAAGGGTAACAGTAGATTTTTCATACTGTATTATAACCTGCAATAGAAGAGTGATACTTGGTTGAGGCTTTTCCTTTTAAGGATGTAGGCAGTTTGGGTTACTTTTTAGAGATAAATCTCCTCCAGAAAAGTATATTTATTTTCATATGCAGAAAAGTGCTGAAATTGAATACAATTTAAAAAAAAACCCCAAAATCTAGATAACATGCAGTTTTATTTGGAGATAAAGACAACTACTAAGAGTACCTGGGTACTAGAACCATGCCCTTTCATACAAAATATTGGGCTCTCAATAGCTGTGTTTTATTTAGGAGTACATGCCAGATCTTTAATATTCTTCCAATGAAATATTTTTAATGGATATGGTGCTTATGCTTGCAGAATGTTGTGATGCATTTACTTCGCATTTGTGATTTAATCTGCAGCCCTCCACTTATCCCTTAGGTGTGGTAATCCCCACTGTTAAAAAGGCAAAGCAAAACAAAAAAGCTGAACACACTATTTAAGCAATCTATTTCAAACAGATGTCAGAGTCATATTTTATTATTTTTAGATCAGAGCATTGATCAGCAAGATGATGAGCAAAGAAAAAGATCTGCTAACCTAAAATGTGTGACTCATTTACTCTGCATTTCCAATCAATAGGGTAAAACATTACTAAAATATGAAGAGTCATGATTTGATTTACTGCTGCTTCACATGTTCTGGTATGAAATCCACCATCACATCGTGCTAGAATTGTTTATGTTTCACCCACTATCACTTTGTCATAATATACATATACATTAGTTATGCAAAAATGGTTCCAGATTTTCAAGCTCTAATGAAGGTGCTGGACTTCTCTGGCACAGCTGAGCTCTTGGTCCCTACCCTCAGACATTGGCTCATCCTGTCAACACCTTGCATGCTGACCACAACTGTTACGATTAAATAAGAGCTTGCAAACACTTGCTCACAGCTTCTGTTTGTTCTTTAAGAACTGGTACACACTAGAAAGATTTCATACCCTTTACTTACCTACAAACAAAAGCACACGTGGAGAAGGAGCAGGAAATACACATTTCTCTTGTGTCATTCCTGCATTTGACTTGGAGCAATTTCTTTTAAAAATAAGAACTTAACTTGTCTCCATCTGATAACAATGTAGACAGTACACTTAGCACCCAACATGCTGATGTTTACTGAAATGGCAAAGGCTACTCATTAAGAATGGGAGTGGAGTGACCAACACTTCAAGGGCCCTATTTGTGTTGGCTTGATTTATGACACAGTGGTAGTAAGCAAAGATAAAACACAATATAATTGTATGTCTGTGAAAAGTTCTGAACATGGAAAACTTAAGACAGGTTTTTAAATCATAAGCAACACAGACATCTACGATCCAGCAATCATCTTCTGAGACTTATGAAATAAAAATAGCTTTTTATTTAATTTTTGGATCTTGATTATTTTTATTATTTTGAGCATATGGTCTACATTCAATGTAACAGCATGTGTATATATATATATACACAAGATGACTACCAGCATCACTCAGTTTCCATACATCTGCCATTTCTAGATACAGTTACAAGCCTGAAAGCACAAAAGGTTACATGGCAATACCTAACAGGACTCCAGAAGCTGCTCCATTCAATACCCAATCAAATGAACTCAAGAAATCAAACCTGTATGTAAGTTCCATATTCAGCAGAGAATACACAAATCTCAGTTCTCCAAAATAAATCCCATCCTCATTCCCAGCTGATGAATCTGTTGTAATAAGTTTTGACTCTTCTTCAGTTCAAGAGAAAATGGAAACAAGCTGAGTTCAATACAGAAGCTTCAACATCAAGCCACAGAAGAGACAAAGCTTTAGTGCTGTCAGGAAGTGAACTGCTTCTGAAAGCTTGAAAGGAAAAGAGTTTCCTTTTTTTCAGACTAACTGGAACTTTAACAGAGAAGCTTTGAAAATACCAGTTACTTACTGACACATAATCAGAATCCAGCTAGACTGGCAACAAGAGCACTCAACTCATGTGCCCATTCTGTGCAAAGGGCAGGTAGAGTCAAACATCCTTGGCTTGAGAAAATAAGGGGAAGTACCAAAACTTACTCCATATAAGCAAATAAAGATTACTTAGCAACACGAATATGAGAAATGCCTCATCTCCTTGCATACCAGAATGCTCTTCACAAAGTCATCTGTCTTTTTTTCCCCTTAGGGACTTTTTATGGAGATTAATTTTTATGCCTCGTTTCATTATTATTCAAGAAACTACTTTAGATTTTGTGTTCAAATATAACAGCAACAGTTAAGTTAGAAACTGCAGTTTTAGGATGCATTTCCCCCACCATTTTAGGATTCATTTCAACTTCTAAAATACCTTGAAATTACACTCAATGTAGAAGTTACAAGTAAAAAGGAGTTCTTATCCTCTGGATGGTATTTTTTTCCTGACATTCAATTAACCCTGTATCACTGATATTAATATTTCAATTTCCACTAAAGTTGTATTTCTGGTGCTTTTTTGATTCTCAAACAGGTTTTTAAACTTATTAAAGGTACATTAAGGTAAAACCAATGGCATTTAATATAGTGAATTAAATGAACAGGTAACACCTACAAGCTATTCAAAAAAAGTAGACAAGCATCTAAATTACTTCTCCTGTCAAATATAAATACTAGTGACATTACCGTGTTGCATAATGCTAACTACAGCTATAATTTATACACAAAGATTTTCATGTTATAGTATATCAAATTTCAAGATGTATGAAGGCTTTCAAGCAACTAAACAGAAACCACTTAAACATCAACAAATAAAAAAGATAAGAATTTTTCTGAAGTTAGATGGCAATGGCAGACTTTAGCTTCATCCACGTGAACTCATTTTTAAGCCTACCAGTAAAGATTTTTTTTTTTAAGGAATTAATATTTATGTGGTTTCAGCCATAGGCAAAGATGGATGAGGACTGAAATCTGCTCATTTAAGCATAGTCTCCTCATCATGAAATGCAACAGAAGAGTCTCAAGAACAGACTTATCAAAGTGCCAAGATAAGAATATAACTAATATCTCCTTTTTACTTAAGCAGCATCAAAATCTTATATTCCATCCAACAGAAGTACCATTTAACATAATTTCCCCCTTATTTCATTCATAGAGATCAATGACACTTAGCACATTGATGTGTCTTTCTTTGTTAATTGTTTGATTCATGGAAAGCAGAACAGTAGTAAGATACAACATGTTGGATATTCATTTTGAAGGAGGCAGCTACCACTGACAATTCTGTCATAGTCTAAAACCTACAGCTACAGTTGTACTACAGAGTAATTCTGTGCTCAGCCAAATATTACTGTTCTGTGTCCTTGGTCAAGAAACAATAAAAAATAAGTTAGTAAAATGGCAAGTTGAGGGAGGGACTACCTCTAACTGGGTAGAGGGTCTACCTCTAGCTGATTTCAATAAACTTTGAATATGCCACTTATCAGTACTGCAGCAAAATGCTCAGTCTTGAAATAAGTATCTACCTCATAAAACAATGATGGAGCTCTTGGTGAGCATCACTGAGAAACTGGGACGATGCAAAAGCGCTCTGTGATGCAGTGCTGGTCTGGCAGAACTATCAGAAAGGTTGATATTCTGGTAGCTGGTTGATCTGTCTGTCACCACAGACTACGGATTTGCACACTACCTAGACTAAAGTTAGATTCAGAGCTTTTTGTTCTCTAGCGGGATTTCAATTTAGTCATACCAGTTACAAACCAGCATCATTCTCACAGAAATTGGTAATGAATGGAAGGTTGGTTAACCAATTGTAACTTTTCTGTATTAGTAGAGTGTAAGGCTAAATCAACCTCCATAGGACAGCAACACCATCACTTTAACACGTGTCCTCCTAGGATTCCACATAACCTTACATCATAAAAATCAGAAATTTTTTCTTAACATGGTATTTTTTTCTGAACCAAAACCTTCACAAGTCTTAGCTTCAATGTGGTTTCCCCAAGCACAGTAAGCATTCTAATTCATGAGACAAGAACTATTTTTATTTATTCGTTAGAGAGGACTGTAGTCAATCACTGATATCAACAACAATGGCTTAAATAGGATAAGGGGTAATGGTTTCAGCTGAAGGTGAGTCAATTTAGTTTAAATATAAGGAAGAAGTTTTTACAGTATAGGTGATGAGACACTGGCACAGGTTGCCCAGAGAGGTGGAAGATGCCCCATCCATGGAGACATTCAAGATCAGGTTGGACAGGGCTCTGAGCAACCTGATCTACCTCAAGATGTTCATGTTGATTGCAGGGGAGTTGGACTGGATGACCTTTAAGGGCCCCTTCCAATCGAAACTATTCTATTAAATTCTCCTCACTGTTTTAATATTGTGACATTTATTGGTAACTTCTGCACAGGTTTTAGAAACATAAGGTGTCATTAACTTGTGTATGTATAGCACAAAAATCTTGGGAAATCTAAAGTTTGTACACTGGGATTATAACCAAACTTTAAAGGTGAGCAAAGGAAAGGTGACAAAGCAAACACTGTTTCCTTTTCCTAACTCATATAAAGCCTGCAAAAGTATTACAATACTTTAAAATTTACCACTTTAAAACATTAAAGAAGCTAAACAGAATAGTGACTACAATATTGCTTACACCAACAGTCGCCAAACTACAGTTTGACTTGATCCTCTTTTCACTAACTTTAAAGGCAGAAAATTTTGCACCTCAAATCAGTAGACTCAGGACTGGGCCTTTAGAGAAAAAGCAAAACTAAATTAAGTCTGTTTGATCTCATGAAATTTATCATTAACTCAGTTGTGCTGAACTGTGAAACATAATCAACGGGCACATCTAGATGAAGAAGTAGCAGACAAGAAAACAAAAACTCATGAATTTCAGACACAGTTCCATCACCAGTTTATATCTGGTCTCTAAAACATTTTAAAATCTAGTCCCACTACAGTCATTGTGAGATACTGGCAGTTATTGTGACTGAAGCAAAGACAGGACAAATCATTCCCTCAGTCTGTAAAATGGGAACAAAAAAATATTTCTAACCAAATGGAGAGGACTGTTTTCCCATATTCAAAGCCCTGAGATAGTGATAAATTAAGCAGCATTATTCTTCTTACATTTTTCAGATTAAGATAATTTAAAAATTAAACGCATACCATTTAGACCTCGTGAATCATATTGAAATAATGTCCTGCCTGCTCCAATTAACATCAACACCAATCCTCAGAATTTCCTATCTCAATGGAAAGAAGGAAGTACACATTTACCTATTCCAGAGCATAATGTTGCACACCTCCATACGTGACTACAGGCACACGTGTGAGCAACCAGGTAATTCCTTCAGTTTTCAAAACCACCATTTTAATTATGATACCGCATGAGATGAGTAATAGATTTCCTTTGCTACAGTTTTTCTCAGATGACACTGCTTTTATAGAACTCTGAATACATTTCTATGCTTTTTTACACATAAACCATCAATACAACATGTTCATTTATTTCCACATCTGACTGCTTGAAGTGTTGAGAGTAGCAATTTACATTCCCACATTCTTAAAAGCTGCTTTTAATAAGAATTTTCTCGTTTGCTCTTTATACACGTCATTTAAATACTTAAAATTTGGCAACTGAAAGGAACTGTTCTCTTTAAAATAAAGAATTTTAATACAGAATTTGAAATTTAATTTACTTGGGGTCTTATATGGTTTTGATGGTTTGGGGTCTTTTAAAGATCAGATATTCAGAGAAAAATCCTATTGGATATGTGTTATTCAGAAAACTTTTAATCGTTCTTTGAAACAAAACTGTGATGTAACAAAAAAAAAAAAAAAAGTGAAAAAAAAAAAAAAAAAAAAAAAAAAAAAAAAAAGCAAGACCCATAGAGGTTCCTCAATTCCACAGCAGTTTAGAGATTTGAGTTCTTAAAACAAACCAACAAGCCAAAATCCCCAAGACATACTGTTACATTAAAACTACGTTATCAACTTCTGATGAATTTATATTATCAATATGATATCTACAGGGGTAGCAGTTAGGTTACTAAGAAGACTGCATTTCATCTGTGAAGAAGTGCTCTGAGATTAGCCCACAGCATTAAGGGTCATGTATAAAATAAGCTTTGAAAAGAAACTATGGACAAGAAAGAAGGAAAGCTATTGGGCTGTGTCTCACCTTCTGATGTATAGCTCTTCCCACACCACAGTTTATCTTGCTATTTGTAATTCACGAAGTGCTCTCTACAACACCAGGAATTCCATACTTCAAATATCAAATTGTTTTACGTTAAGCTTCACAATTAACAGCTAAAATCCAGGCACCAGGAGTGGTGGGGGTTTGTTACTGCAAAACCATTTGGAGACACAGATGTCTGAGATGCTTGCCCCACCACACGGACAGTTGGTATTTATTTCCATAGTACAGTGTATCTAACTCGTTAATTATCAGTGAAGCATCAGCACAATCAAGATGGGTATCTACAACCTTTGGATATTGGGAAAACAATCAATAAAAGACTATCACTAAGACAGTTACTATACAGCCTAAAAAGATAGCATATATTTAAGCCAAATAAAGGGGGAGGCGGGGAGTTCTTGCCATTGATTTCAATATTAGAACACGTAAAGCCCAGCTCTGCTAAGGTAAACGTGTTGACATTCAACACGGTAAGAGCACACAGTTAATACTACAGAGGCAGGTTCCTCACTATGTACCACAGTCATATCCATAACTGGTCTAAGCATTCATCAAGCTTAAACCGTCAGTCACGAGCTACAGCTGTAAGGTATTTTAGGGAAAAAACAGCTGGAAGCAGGAGAGCAGTGTAACGACTGTATACACGTCTTGACTAAAAGAGATTACCAGATCCCACAACCAGTGGCAGGAGAATACACCAAACACGCGTTTAGCAGATTACGCCTGAGGAGCGGTGAGAAATCAGGCTGCTCCATCCTCCGCCGGAGCGAGCGCGGTCCCGCTGCCCCGGCTCACCCCTGAGCGCACCGGGGATGCGGCTTTTCATGTGAGCGGCCCGGGCGCTCCCGCAACGCCAGCGCGGAGCCGGAGCCCGGCCCCCGGCAGCGCCCCGCCTTTCCCCGCCGCCGCGCCCCGCGGAGAGCCGCGCACCCGCGCCACCGCCCCGCTCCGCCTCGGGGCTGGGC